>CM069911.1:42408788-42840488 GCA_036172215.1 Camellia granthamiana
CAAAGCAAGCCCCAAAGGGCCGAGGGCAACCAAAATAGTCCCAAGGCAGGTCAAGATAAGACCAAAAACATGCTTGGACCTAGCCAACACAAGCTAGAACAAAAGACCAAAATCATGAAGCATGCAAGGCTAATAAGGGGTATTACACTACACCTACCAAGACCAAGCATGGCATGACTTAACCAATAAAAATCAGAGTTATGGAATGTCAAAATAAGCCCAAAAACCCACTGAGATGGCATCCCAAAAGCTTAAGCAATAAGACATGCATAATGACTCACGTTCAAGGCTTAAAACACAAACCTCCCAATGCATGGAAAAGGTGACAAATGTGAGTGCATGACCACACTATATGGACTGAAATCATATATGAAATGATGCCAAATCATGAAAATGGTCTAGGCAATGCATGCTAGCGACTTGGACACTCAAAGCTAACAAGCTAGAATGCACTATGGCTATACAAAGCAATGCATGCATGACTAAAACAACATCAAACAGAGCTTAAGCATGGTAAAACAAGGCTAAAAGCTTCTTGGAGTTGAGCCAAAATATGTAAGAATGATGGTCCAAACACAAGATGCATGTTAAGACAATAGAGAGGATTGCACTACAAGTGCATGGTGCATGCAAGAGGCTATCAAACCAACCTTACACAGAGGTATAACATGCTGAAATAAGGCCTAATGCATGCTAAGATGGAGCCAAAACAAGCTTAACAAACATGTTACTTTTATGAGCCATCAATGCAAGTATACAAGACACAAGGAGAGTGGATGACCCTCTCCTATTTGGGACCTCAAAACACCATTTCCACCACTGAAAATCCTCTGAGTTTCAGTGGTGAGAAGGCCAAAACAAGGTGGTCCCAATAGCTCAAAAAGGAAGGCACAAAACAAGGCCAAAAAAGGCCTAAGAGGGGGTAGACTACCCCCAACACGAAAATGACCTTAAACAAACATTACAAGCTTGAAAAATCAAAACTTTTTACAGTAGAAAGTTAAGCTTAAATCAGTATGGAAATAGGTCCAAAAGCTTAAGCCAAAACAAAGGTTTAAAAGCTAGTTGACTCACCCTTGAAGAACACCTTCAAGAACACAACTCCAGCACTCTTTTCTGACCAAAACCAGTCCAAAAACACTAAAACCAACTTCAAGAAGCCTCAGCAACAAAAGGATGGTGTTCTAGTAGGTGCTTTAGTGTAAAAGTGTGAAGAATTTACACTTTTGAGCACAAACAAGAGCAAATGTGGAGAGAGAGGTAAAATATAGAGAGAGAGTGACATATGTTTTTGTATATCAACTTTTCAGAACCTTTGGAAAGGGAGAGGGGTCTCCCTTCTTATAGAAAATCAATTCTCAAGCTTGTTGAACAAGCTTAAGTCTTGATTCAATCCCTCCATACGTGTATGGAGGATGAGAATTGTGCTCACCAGCTATCATAGCTGGCACAAAAATATCTACAAAAGCAGGTGGAAAGGTCTCGGTCAAGAAATATGGCCGATCGACCAAAAAGAGTGCCGATCGGCCAACACTTATGGCCGATAGTAAGAAAACAAGGCCGATGGCACAAGGCCTTAGCTGATGGGTTATAGGGATGGCCAACAAGCCACCCTTTTCCTTTAGAAACAAAACCACAAGTCCTTGGTCCACAACCAAGCACAAAACAAACAAGTTGAGAGATCCTAAGGCAAGGCGCGCAGCCGAGACCTTCGGGAACTCAAAACGAACACGAGCATGGATGATCATCGAGTGTTCAAACGATGACGTCCAAGTCTTGAGGACGGTCAAAAATGAGGTGTCTACAGCAGCTAATCAATACGGTTATAGGATCGGTGTATTACTGATAGCACTCGATGACTCCCATATGCGCTTAGCCTTAAAACTTCGGTTCAAAGTATCCAACAATGAAGTAGAATATGAGGTGTGTATTGCTAGTTTAGAAGCTGCCTTGGAACTAGAGGCAAAAAGGTTGGACGTCATCGGGGATTCAAACTTGGTTGTGTCTCAAGCCAACGGAGATTGGCGGGTTAAAGAAGAGAAAATGAAGGTTTACCATCAGGTCTTGGATATACTAATTCTAAGGTTTGAAAAGCTAACTTTTACCCATCTGCTAAGGGAGAACAACAGGTTCGCTAATACTTTAGCAACTCTATCTTCTATGGTAGACATCCCACTTGGAGTCCGGATGCGTCTAATTATTATTGAACAGAAGTACACGCTGGCCTATGAAACCATTGCCGCGATAGATGGGGCTTTAGATAAGAACCCCTAGTACTACGATATTTGGAATTTCCTGAAAAAAGAGGCGTATTCGCTAGAAGCAAACACCAAGGACAAAAGGGGAATACGGCGTCTAGCCGTTCAATTTATCATTTGCGGAGGCAAGTTGTACAAAAGAGGCCATTTGAGAATGCATAAGCTATGCATGGAGGAAGAGGAATCGAAGCGCCTTATAGAGGCCATCCATGGAGGAGAGTGCGGAGCCCACATGAACGGTGTGATGCTTGTCTAAAAAATCCTTAGACAAGGCTACTGCTGGTCAACCATGGAAGAGGATTGTATTGGTTTTGTTCAGTGCTGCCACAAATGCCAGATTCATGCCAATCACATGAACATTCCACTGTCAAAACTCTACAACATGACTTCACCATGGCCATTATCTGTTTCAAGGATAGATGTTATCGGTGCAGTCACACCAAAGGGATCAAATGGGCATGAGTTTATTCTGGTAGCAATCGACTACTTCACGAAATGGGTAGAGGCCCAGTCTTACTCTGTATTGAAAACATTGCATGTGGCTAAGTTCATCAAAAACAACATCATTTGCCAATATGGGGTTCTAAATGAGATTATCTCTGATAATGGGTCGCACTTTAAGAAAGAGGTGATAGACTTGCTTGAGAAATATAATGTGATTTTCCATAAGTCATTAACCTACAGGCCACAAACCAATGGGGGTGTTGAGGCCGCCAACAAAAATATCAAGAGAATTCTGCAGAAGATGGTGGAAACTTACAAGGACTGGTCAGATAAATTGACATTTGCGCTCTGGGGCTATAGAACCTCATCCAAACATCTACAGGGGCAACCTCCTATTCTCTCATTTACGGGATGGAGGCTGTTTTGTCAATCAAAATTGAAGTGCAGTCGTTACAAGTTATGGTTGAGTGTTAGATAGCGGAGGCAGATTGACAACGGAGTAAGTTCAAGAAGTCAATGTTGTTTAATGAGAGAAGACTAAGGGCACTGTATCATGTCCAAGGCTACCAACGTCGAATTGCCAGGCCTTTAACAAGAAAGTTAAGTCCATAAATCTTAAAGAAGGGGACATGGTACTGAAAGACAGTCGGGCTCCCATCCATAACCCTAGGGGCAAGTTTAGACCCAATTGAACTGGTTCTTATATCATTAAGTCAATCTGGTCGGAAGGGGCAATTATTTTTATGGACTTGGATAGCCTGGAGTTCTCACAACCGATCAATATGGACAAGTTGAAGAAATACTACTCCTAAGAGGCTCGCTAGGCCAAAAATCCGAAAAGGCAACCTAGGCAAAAGTTAGAGCATGAAAAATTAATAACAATAATAATAATAATAATAAAAACTGAGCTCGTAAAGTTAAAAACCCTAAAGGGCGATTTTGGCAAAAGTTAGAGCGCAAAATGAGAGAGTTAATACTCGAGTGAACCTTAACCGAACTACATAAGGCTTGATTCCCATTTTTGGGATATGTAGACAACTTCACCCTGAAGTTCGGTCGTAACTATCTTCGACTCAATTGTCTATTTTCTTGATCAAGTCATTTTTGTTCGTCATCTATTTGTTTGGTTGTGATCTTCATTTTGGGAAGAAAAACTAGTTACAATACAGAGCAACAGTGATATGCAATCAAGGGCAGTTATGATCTTTTGATTTGGGATTGTACATCTTGAGAATCGATTCTGTGTGTGTCAGGTGGTGATCGTTTCTGAAAATTGTTTTGAAAAGTTTTAATAAAAGTTGATTTTGTTCAAAATTTTACCCTTTTATAACTTGGACCATTTTTGGGACCGAAAGGAAAATTTTCAGTACTCACAACTTTAATTTTATTGATTTCAACACAAGTACATTATCCCTCTTTGATTTAGATCAAAGTTGCTTTTACATCTTAAAACTTGGAAAGAAAAAATCAAAGTAGTAAAACTAGGGGCACAGCTAAGTCAGGTGACTCTATGTCTTTTGCTCGCCTTCGTAGAGGATTCCGCTGCCAAAGACGGCCCAACCTTTGCCTCCTCTTCTAGTCAAGCCAAACACTCCTCAGATAGGGTGTAACTGAAACTAATGGCAGAGGCCAGAATCTCTCTCGTCCTCCAGGCCGCGAGATACTGGGGCAAGTGCGAGGCATGAACCGAAAATGAAGCTGTGTATTCCACTCCCTCATCTGGACGTGTCTAATCATGCCCGAATTGGTGTCTGAACCGGAGAGGAAAATAGAATACGCAATGTGTAAGGCCAATTAACTCTACACCTGACTGTCGGGACATGTTGTAACTCATTTCAGTTAAATTAAGCTAGGTGCAACGCCAAGTTATGTCAGCTGCAGATTTGCTGCACATCCAATCACACCATAACCCTTCTGAGGGGAAATGGACTAGCCGTTGGTGAAAGAAGTAAGCTCGGGCTGAGTACTTGGGGCAAAGGTCCACTATTTGCAATTTATCTATCAACCATACATGGGGAGCGATGAAAAATAAGAGGGATTAAAGAATAGAGAGGTGTATGATGAGAGAAAAGTAAGGAAGAGGTTATGAGAGAAAAACAGAGAGTGAGTGTTGAGTGTGTGAGAATCATAAATTAGAAGGGATGGAAAATAATACCTGTAAAAGTAACGGACTCCCTGCAAAGCGAGTAGCCTCTTGCCGATGAAAGGTATCCAAACCCATCAAGGTTTCAGCCAGGGCCAGGCCCAAGCCCATACAACTCTTACCCTCTTTCAAATATTAGGCCACTTCGATCAACCGGATGCTAGCTCCGTCGAAATTAGGGGCAAGTAGGAATTGTGCAAGTAGACATAAACAGAGGGCATGTTGCCGGTAGCCTCACCAAAGAAGGTCAGTCCTGTCTCCAATAGTGGAAAATCAGTGAACTAAACCGGGGATGTCTAGCTCCCCATCATGTGCCAAAGACTGAGCCTCGTGTAATGTTAGTCCACACATCTGTCCCAAAACTTGGGCATGGCCAAAACGGGGCTGCGGTATGATTTCTTCGTTCCGCTAAGACTCCATCAAAGCTTGAAATTCTTCGATCGTCGGACACATCTACTGTGATCCAAAGCGAAACACATGTGTGATCGGGTTCCAACATTGAACAGCGGTATGGAGGAATGGAAAGCAAAGAGAAGTGCAGCTCAGAGGAAAAAGGGTGTTTAGGCCGAAACCACGAAAGTTCACCTTTTCCAAGTCGTCCAAAGTGGCTATCCAGTCTCGGAGCCTATTGTTGAACAGTGTTTCCATCTTGAGAGCAAAATACTAAAGACTTGCTATTATGCCAGAAAAATAGCATAGGAGCACCATTTATAGAGGTTAAGAGCGAGCAGTGCATGACAGCTGGGCAACATTGACCAACCTCATATTTAGGCTCGGCCGTGCCTATTTGGGCTCGATGGGGTCTGAATGATGGCTCAGATCAGTGCAGTTACAGAAAAAGCTGGCCTTTGTCCTGGCGTACCACGGCTATGTTTTGAGTCTTTTTTAGTTTGTACCAAATGTTTTTTTAGTATTTTCGAGTTGTTTTCATTTTGTTTTCCTGATAACGAGTTGTATTTTACATTTTGTCCGATTGTAGGTTGCTATCCGACTCAAGAATGAATGTAAGGGTAGATATTCGTTGTTTTAAGTCTTGTGTGAAGTTACCATACAAAGATTACGCCATTCATCACATGCCATTCATCACATATTGTGCAAGGAGATCATTCAAAAACTTGTCTTTTATAAACTAGCGGGTCCAACCCCGATCATCATTTCACAAAGCAGCAAAACAAAAAAAAAAATCTTTCAAAAACAAAAGGGTCTATCTAAAGCTAGTCTTTAACTATAAAGCAAAAAAAAAAAAAAAATAGAAAATCTTCATCATCAGTAGCAACCCATCTTCGTTTTCTTTCTCTTCGGCTACGGAGGAGGTTCATCGCTGTCATCACTAGGACTGCTAGACTGCATGCCAACTGTCTTTCCTTCATCCTTGGAGGTCGTGTGCTCCTTGAAGGACTCATCGGGAGGTGAGCGTTGCCTCACCCTGCCTCTCTCCCGGTTAGCTCTTCCTCTGTCTCTCACTGGGCCCCGTCTTCGTCTCCTAGTTAGAGGAAGTCCTACAGGTACAACTGGTGCTGGCTCAAGCTGAAAAGAGAGAGAGAGTACGGATATTAGAAGAAATCAACGGAGTTAGGAGCAAGACCATCATGACTGTAAACTAGGAGCAAAAACCTCAATCCCATGAGTGGCCAAAGCAATCTGTCTTTTTCGTACCATCAGAAGCAGTCGGTAAATCGTCCAGAGGAGGTCATCAGCATATGCCCTGGGTATCTGCAAAAAGAAGAGCATTTGAGAACAGTGAACAGAAATAACAAGGTACAGTATACAAAAATAACAGTGGGTAGTGAAAACATAAAGTAACACAATGGGCAAAAATAGGAAGAAGTGTGTACCTGTTCGACACCAAAGCAAACACCAATCTGGGATCCCTCTCCTCAATGTGCTCAAGGGGGATTTGCTCGATCACCCCGTTTGGCCGCATATATATGACCTCAGTTGGAATCACAGGAAACCCGAGAGCAGAAGTAACCTCTGGAATAGCACGAGCCATGCCATGAGTAAGAGGCACCATCACCCGAGTCTACAAGAAAGTGGTGAAGTCGCCGAGCTCATGATGTCAGTCACCATCCTCTCCTAACATCAGGAAGTCAATCTGAGGACCATCGTGAAGATCGTCCACTACCCTCATGCCAGAGAAGGAGGATGTGGAATGTCTGGATTCACTACCCCTCGTGTCTGGCGGATGAACCTCTCCCCCAGGTAATAAGCTCGGCCAAAGGGGTCCTCAAACAGAATCCACATAGTAGAGGCGTGCCATGCAGTAACATAGGTCACCCTCATTGCCTGAAGAACACCCGCCCAAGGGTGCTAGTCAACCTGTGGAAGCAGATGTCAAATGTCAATGATCTAAGTAGTATGGAAACAGTGCAGTGGGAATAGTGCAGTATGGAAATAGTACAATATGAGAATAACAGCAGTATGGAAATAGTAGTATGGAAATGCGAAGACTAGTATTTTGTTACTTGATCCCCAGTGATGGTGTCAAAGAAACGGCAAAAGTAGGGGAAGTCTCGGTCTACGCGACGACGTCACTCGAATCAGGAGTTGTAGTACCGGGAGCGAGGTATTGACAACTCAATCGGTCTCACCAGGACCGGAGCTAGAGAGGTGAAATATGTGTAAACCCATAGCTACAAGTAGAAAAAGATGCATGGAGTAAATGAGCAGATGAACAGAAAATGAGATGCAAAATCGAACAGAATGTAAAGCTGCATAGAAAAAGTAAGTGTGAGGTGTATCTCTCAAAATCTCCAATAGCCACCCAGTGAATCCGCCTTGCGGTGGGATACGGAGCTCATATAGCAGTATAAGGTGGCCAGACCGGCACCATCCCAGTCATACTCTGTCACCTGTAGTAGGTGCGCCAGTGCTCCCAAAAGATATAACCCCACGGTATTTTCCTTGTTCGCAAATAGGGTAGTACCGAGGAGATACATAAAGAAGCCGCGGGTGTACTGGGTGACCTCATTTGGAGTAGCGGGTTGAAAATCGGAGAAGTGATCGAAAAACCAACTATACCTCACCATCCCGTGACTGGTGATGTCTAAGATCGCCCCGAAAAGCTGAGATTGTGCAGCTCTCCACTGCGTCACATTAGGATCACATGAGATTGGGCCGCCAACCCCGACTTGCAAGCTAGTGAGCATCGAGAAGTCATATGGGGTCAGAGTCAGCTGCCTGATTAATGAGAAGTGGAACGAGTCCGTAGTGTCCCACCATCTCTCTACCAGGGCCCCGTATAGCAACGACTCGACCCTCATCTGTATGAGCCCTAAACAGAAGGGCCCAAAGCCGGCAACATCAACCAGTGTGCGGACCTCTGCGGATAGTCTCTCATACTAGCGCCGGGGGCTGGATATGGATCCATAGCCGCCAATCCTCCTAGCTATCACTTGTAAATGGGGAGTATATATAGCATTAATGAGTGGTCTGCTTATGAGATTCAACATATGTACGAAACGAAGGGAAAGTTGCTTGCCGTGGAGGCATCGGCGAACAAGTGCTCTGCGGGCTCTCGCAGCAGGATGTCCTTATCTATCCCTGGGATGAGGCCCTCAAATCTCAAAATACCGTCTAGGGACGGAGCATGTGTACGTGGTCGGTAGGTGGTCGCATTGAATGGCCTATCGACAAGGAGAGGCAACGTGGGAGCATCATCGGCCTCTATATCTGTACCTAAGATAGCCCCAATACCAATGGCAAGGTTCGGGATGGGAACCTGGTGATTAGCCATAGAGAGAAAATGAAAAAGTGAAGAAAAAGTGAAGGGATGAGTGAAAATGGGTGAAAATCCCAAAATCCAAACTGTAGGAGAGAGAAAGTAAAGAAGTTGTGGAAAATCAAAGGGGGAAAGAAGGAAAGTGTAGGCAAATGTGAGAGGAATCAAGAGAAAAACTCAAAACTCCACCAAATCAAGTTTTTTTTCGATTCAAATATAGAGGATTAAAAGGGTTTTAAGGAAAATTTTGTGAGGATTATTGGGTAACTCAAGGGAAGGGGAAATCCAGAGAGAGAGGGTGGTTAGAGAGAGAAGAGAGGGAGTTTCGGTTGAGAGGGTGTGAGAAAATGGGGTTTGAGTTTGCTTAAAACAAACGTTGCTCGTGAATTGACCAATCTGCCCCTGTCCCACTATCGAGGCTCGACCGACTGTATTGAAGTTCAGCCGTGCTTCATCGAGGCGGGCCAGCTCTCAGTGTGAACTCAGTCAATTTTGTTTTTTTTTTTTACTTTACTTCATTCTTGTATTTCTTGTATTATGGAGTTTTAATCTGAAAAAAATATAACAAAAGCAAATAGGAAAAAACAAGAGAAAAAATAGAGAATGAAAAAAGGAGGAGAAAGAAAAAAGAAAAACAATGAGAGGAAAAAACAAAGAACAAAGGAAAATATCAAAAGAAAGAAAGTAAGCGAAAAATATAAAAAGGAGAAAGAAAGGAAAAGAGAGGAATTTTGTTCATTCTATTTTGTTTTATTGTGTGAATGCATAATTTGATTAATTTTATTCTGGATTTTTGTTTGAACTCATTTGTTTAACTTATAGTTTAAATTCATAATGTGATTTGTTTTGTTTAAAGACTTTTAATTTGTTTAAACTGTTCTGTTAGTTTATGAATTGTTTTGCCTGAATCGTAATATGTTCTGTTATTCCGTAAACATACGATATTGTATGTATAGTTCATTTAGAGGAGTTCCAGATAAAATCATTCGTGCCACAGTAAAATCGTCATCCATTTTACAACCAAATCGGAATGCGATGTGTTGTGTTCAAATTTGTAACAACCCAGATTTTTAATTATTTTGTAGAATTTATACTAATATTATTTAATTACAGTTGAAAAAATATATGATTTATTTTGTATTATTATGTGTAATTTTGTAAAATAATATAATTATTAAAAGTTTAGGGGTCAAAATATAAATAAATAATTAATTTTCTGTTAGTATAAGATAGAGTGTAATTTAATTAGGAATTAATTTATTTATATAGTTATATTAAAATATTGGGTCAAAATGTAATTATCTTAAATATTTATTGAAAGATAAGTATAAATCTATAAATTAATGAACGAATCTGCGGAATGATTTGGGCCTGGCCACGTGTTGGCAAGAGAATGGTTTCTGCTCCCTATTTAAGGAGAAGCGAGTTCACCTGGGCGAGAGAAAAAGAAAGAAAAGGAAAAGAAAGGAAAAAGAAAGAGGGAAAGAAAGAAGAGTGAAAGAAAAGAAAGAAAGGAAGAAAAAGATAATGGAATGTGAGGTCTTTAGTAGTAGAAAGAAAAAGTAAGGTATTAAAGATAAGGTGAGTTATATTATACCTTAAGTCACCAAAATGTATTTTACGTATGTTTTGACTTACCATATTTATTTTATATAAGTTATGTTTTATAAATTATTATAAACTATATTAATATTTCAGTTACGTGAATTATTTTTTGAACCCTATTTGCTTAAAAGGAAACCCATGGATATATTTGTTTTACTTTTAAAGAATATTTGGCTATGACCTTATATACAATTATGTTTTATAAGTACCACCACGAGAGTCCCACACCTTAGGGGACTTAAATAATTATTGGCTTCTGTTTGGTTACTTGGTGACCCTCTGTCTGTCATGGATCCATTGACTTCTGTTCTGTGCGAAGCAAAGTGCTGTGCGGAGCTAAGTGCTACACTATTGTGGAAGCCACCTCTAGAATCCGTACCTTTGTTCTGTGCGGAGGTAAGTGCTACACTATTGTGGGAGCCATCTCTAGAATCCGTACAAGCCACCTCTTGAATCTGTACCTCTGTTCTGATTGTCACACCTGTGACCTCTGTTCTATTCTGTTCTGTACCGTGGTTATGGTTATATATTTACATGGTACTTAAATGATTTGGTTACTAATGATTTATTTACCAAACTGAGTTATGTAAATGTTTTGGCCTAACTAACTATTCATGGTTATTTCTTTTTCCTTATACTCTTGGTATAATATTTCTCACTCTGCCATGTGTTTATAGTTGTTTACCAATTTTCAGGAAACAATGCAATCTAGAAATAGCTTTTGAAAAGTCTTAAATGCGAGGCTGTGGAATAGATACACACAGCACTTTTATGGATGTGTTTATATGTAAATATCAGCCTTTTTTGTCAATAAATTTTGTAATAAAAATAGAAGCTCCGATGATTATTTTAGTACCCTCATTTAAATATTACTTCCACTCGCGTTTATTAATTTGTTTATGAATTGGTCGGAGGTAACTTCAGTTACTGGCCATTACAATACTTAACCCTTGGGTATGGGCAGCGGGTCGTGACAAAATTAAAGCCCAATGTTTTCAACACATGGGCAAAGTGGCTTTCACTTTACTACATTGTTTTGATTGTTTTGATTTTACGTGTCTTTGTGTAGAATCTGTGTTTACTTCTAATTCATGTTTATGTGTTGCGTCTTGTTTTGGATTATCTCTGTGGACTGCATTTTCTGAGGCCTTCTTTAGGAGGGGGGAGTTAGTTTCGCTTTACCAAATTTTGAAAATTTGTTTGTTCTTTCATTGATCCATTATCCTCATATTGCGTGCAACGCGTCAGGATTGTTTCTATTTGGTTAAAAACATTGAGCGTGTCTCGGTGTTCACACCACTTCTCCTCCTATCGCGTGCGACGCATTAGGATTGTTTCCATTCGGTTAAAAACATTGGGCATGTCTCGGTGTTCCTCCTCTCGCGTGCGACGCGTGAGGATTGTTTACCCTCGGTTAAAAACATTGGGCGTGTCCTGGTGTTCACACCACCTTTTCTCCTCTCGCGTGCGACTCGTGAAGATTGTTTACCCTCGATTAAAAACAACAGGTGCGCCTGCTTGTTCACACCATTTTTTCTCCTCTCACGTGCGACACGTGAGGGTTGTTTACCCTCGGTTAAAAACAACAAGTGTACGTATTTGTTCATACCACCTTTCCTCCTTTCGCGTGCGACGCGTGAGGATTGTTTACCTCGGTTAAAAACAACAGGTGCTCCTGTTTCACTACAACAAAATGCACCTTTGGCAACTAAAAAAAATTTAGTCGCCAAAAATTGTGGAATTGGCGACCAAAATTTTTTTTAGTCGGCAAAAGTATAATATTTAGCTACTAATTTTTTTTAGTCAGGATATATTGATTATTGGCGAAGAAAAAATAATTTAGTCGCTAAAAATAAAAGAATTGGACAAAAAAAATATTTTAGTCACCTCATATTGAGTTTTGACTACTAAAACAATTTAGTCGCCGAATGCAAAAAAAAAAATTATTTTTTATCTTTTGGTCGCCAAAAACATATTTTTAGCGACAAAAAAATATTTTAGTCGCCCTTTATTGAGTTTTGGCTACTAAAAACATTTAGTCGCCGAATGGAAAATAAAAAATTATTTTTTATCTTTGGCGCCCAAAAGTTTGGTCGCTAAAAACTTATTTTTAGCAACAAAAAATATTTTAGTCGCCAAAAAACTAAAATATTTAGATGGAGACATTTCAAATTTTGAAGGGATTTATAAAATTAATTGGCGAGTAAAAATATTTAGTCGCTAATTGTGTAATATATATATATATATTTGGTTACAAAACCCAAACCAGCACCTCTATCTCTCTCTCCAGCATCTTTCTCCCTCTGCGTTTTCCTCTCTGCTACTCCTCTCCCCTCCTTCTCGGTCGCCGACAACCGGAGCACCGATTCACCTCGTTGTTGGTCACCGTCGCCTGAGATCCATCACCTAACGAAGCTCGATCGGCGACTTCTCCCTTGTAGCTCATCGCATTGCAAGGTTTTTATCTTCTAACTCCGCCTATATCTACCTCTCTATTTCCTTCATCCAGATGCTCAAAGCCCTAATGCCCGTCGCTGCCTGCTCCATCGAAATCATCTTTCGAAAAGACTCTTTCAACTCCAACACCATGGCCAACATGCTCTCCATTTCCTTCAGCGTTGCCATCGTTGCCTATGGAAAAGCCAAATTCGATTCCAGAGGGGTTTTTCTTCAACTCGGCGCTGTGGGTTTCGAAGCCACTCGATTGGTTTTGATTTAGATCTTGCATACTTCCAAAGGTATTACTTTGAATCCAATCACTTCGCTTTACTATTTAGCACCTTGTTGCTTTGTTTTTATCTTTGTTCCTTGTCTTTTCGTTGAATTCCCTGTTTTGAGGGACACTTCCTGTTTCCATTTCGATTTCGCCATTTTTGGGACCAATTCGCTTTGTGCTTTGCTTTGAATCTTGCTGTTTTTTTACTTGTTGGGAAGACATCGGCTTTGACTATGAATGTCGCTGGGGTTGTCAAGGACTGGTTGTTGATTGCGTTTTTGTGGTCAGTCATTAAGGATACTGTGACTCTTATCAATTTGTTTGGGTATGGACTTGCATTTTTGGGTGTTATGTATTACAATCATTCAAAGTTGTAGGCTTTAAAGGCCAAAGAGGCACAGAAGAAAGCTCAGTAGGCCGACGAGGAGTCAGGGAGGTGGTTGGAGGAGAGGGAATGAGGGGATGGATTGGGAAAGAAGAGTGATTCGCAGGATTGATTCATTGTTAAAATAATTTAGAAACACAAAAAATGAATTTGAGAAAATGGGTATGGAAATTTAAAAAAAAAAAAAAAAACCAGGATATTGATCTTACATGTCTGACTTGGAAACAATGGAGAGGTTTTTGATCTTACATGGTCTTTCACCTTCAAAAATTTGTTGCTGTGTGTTTTTTCGGGTTTTTATTTTTTATTTTTCTAAATGCTTGTGCTTCTCCACATAGTTCTTAGGCCTTGGTTCTAAAACAACCTCTTCATTTACATAGAATTCATGGCATCTTTGAATTCTATGTAAATCTCAGGGTTAGAGTTTCACAGCTGGCAATACACATGGCTATTTGGTTTTAGATCAGTATCTCCTCTATAGTAGCCCTTATCCATCAATTATGTTGATTAATGGTATTCAACTTAAACAAACTTGATAGATTTTTGTCTCACTTTCTTGCGGTCTTGTTTATTTTGACTTGACAGTGTAGTCAATTTTGTTGTTTGGTGCTGTTAAGATTTGATTTCGAAAATTAGCCACTTATTGTGTTATTTTATTTAGGTGATTGAAAAACTGGATGCTATTAATTTAGACTGTGTTACCAGTGAGGTGATATTTCGTGGCATCTCATTCAAATATGGTGAGGATATGTCTCTAGTATTAAATGGGTTAGACCTTCATATAAAAGTTGGAGAAACAGTTGCTTTTGTTGGACCCTCAGGAGGAGAAAAGACAATGCTTATGAAACTACTTCTTCGCCTTTATGATCCTCTGTGTGGTGAATCATCTGTGATTATAAACCTTGTTCTGACATATTTGTTTTGACATTTGACAATTTGTTTATGATTATTTTCATTATTTTTATGTGACCTTTTGTTTGTCCCATGTTAACAGGTTGTATACTAATAGATAATCATAAAATCCAAAATATTCAGTTGGAAAGTTTAAGGAGCCATGTTGGGCTGGTCTCTCAAGATACGGTGAGTAATTGTCTACTACCTGATGTCATTTCTGCATATTTTTTGTTTGTGAACTTGGACATGGGCTGTATGTATGTTCTCATATTGAAGCTGTTCATTGTAGTTCATCATCAGATTATGGCTTAGATTATCCATAATCTATTGCTAGTTTCATTGTTGTTTTTCTTGCTGGTATTAGGGATTCGAGGTTCGCAACTACTGCTTATGGGGGCCAATTTTCATGTATTTTAGGAGAGTAAGAATCTCAGATACCAAATATCAACTTTTAATTTTTCTATTTTTTTTTATTTTTCTTTTCTTTTCTTTTTTTGTTCTTTTACTTTTATATGTGTAAGTGTAACTATGTAGGAACCATCCCAATGATGAACTTTTCTAGTTCCTATTTTATTCATATATGCATCTTTCTTGATATTCGAATCGTTTTTATACAAGCCAATGGTGCATGTTTTGGTAAATTTGTCTGACAGATGCTAGATCATTCGCATAAGCTTCTAGATCTCATTGTAGGCTATATAATATATGATGGTTTGATCTTGCAAGATTAAATTTTTGTGGGTTGTCGGTTGAAGCTAATTTTGTTTCTTGAGAATGTAAGGGATGAAATTCTGATTAAATGACAATGGAATGGGAGTTTGGGAAATTGCTTTATGGCATATAACTTGTGATGACTTCTTTTGATGTAGAACCATAGGGTGTGGAATTAAATCTTGTATTATATCTGTTATAGTGTCTGGTTTATGTGCTAGCTTGTAATTTAGATTTGGAATATAATCAATCGCATAATGCTCTGGATCTCCTTATGGATCATAATATAATGTGATTTATCTTATCATTTTAATATTTTATGAAATGTTGCGGCAAGTTCCTTTTGTTTCTTAAAGGTTGAAAGTATTAAAATGATGATATAAAGAAATTGGCATGGCATGACATGAGAATTAGGAAATCTGTGACATAATATTGATAAAAAAATAAAAATAAATAATAAATAAATAAATCATTTTTTGAAAGATAATTGAACTTCAACTTATGTTTAGTTGAGATGGATTGTCATCGGAACTACAATTAGATTTTTCTTCATTGTTAGATTCTAGTGAATTGCCTTTTCTACTTTCCAAAGCCATCCAAGATATTGATTATTGTAGCTTGTGATTATAAAAATACAACTGTTATGCCATTCTAAATGAGTTTTATGTATAAAAATTATATTTATTTAGATATTGTTTGGAATAAATCCCACCCAAGCTATGGAACTGTCATGTCCTTTGAGAACTGGAGTTTTCTAATTCTTTACCTTCCCCTCTCTCTGTCTCCATCTCTCCATTTTTCTTCTCCTTTTGTTTTTGTTTTTGTTTTTCTTCTTCTAACATGTTTTGTAATTATGTGGTTTTGGGAAATCGTCGAAGAGATCACTCCATAGTAATGCAGAAAAGTTTGAATTTCAGGCTGAGGTGTCTCAGCTTGTGGACATCATTATCAACTTACTTTACAGCAATAAAAATATCTTCTTTAGTGAATATATTTGTGTACGGAGGACATGTTTTGGTATGATTCTCTGTTTTGTATGGAATAATATTATTATTTTAGGTTGGAATATACTTAATTTGTATGAAATTTGACATTAAAAGTTATTCCTTTTTGGATGGTTGGAAGTGAAATAGATGCAAATTGTGGAATGATTGATAATAGATGTATTGTTTTATTTATATATATGATACAGGTTGCATGGAATACATACATGTTGTGGACAAATTAATTAAAAAATAAAATAAAATCATGTTTTTGGCAACTAAACAATTAGTAGCCAAAAATGAAGTAAATATTTTTAGCGACTAAATAGTTAGTAGCTAAAAATAAAAATAAAATGGAAAAAAAAAACTTTTGGTTACTAAATATTTAGTAGCTAAAAATAAAAATAAAATGGAGAAAACCTTGTGGCTACTAAATATTTAGTAGCTAAAATAAACGCATACTTTAGGTGACTAAGAATTTAGTAACTAAATAAATAAATAAATAAATAAATAAGATGAAAAAAAAAACCCTTTAGCGACTAAAACTTTGGTCGCCGTAGATACTTCAAGTTTTGGCGACCAATGTTTTAGTAGCGAAAAATAAGATTTTTGACAACTAAAATATTATTTTTGGCAACTAAAAATATTAGTCGCCATTTATAGGACTTTTGGCGACTAAATATTTTTTAGTCGCCAATACCTTCCTCGACAACCTTCCTGTGACCAAAATATTTAGTCAGGCAAAATTTTCGGAGACTAAAATCGCACTTTTGGCGACTAAAAATTTAGTCGCCAAAAGTAAAATTTCTTGTAGTGTTTGTTCACACCACATTTCCTTCTCTCGCATACGATGCGTTAGGATTGTCCAAATCGATTAAAAACAACAAGTGCGCTTGCCTGTTCATGTCATCCTCCTCCTCTCGCGTGAGACACGTTAGGATTGTTTGCTTTGGTTAAAAACATCAAGTGTGCTTGTTTATTCACACCACCCTTCCTCCTCTCGCGTGAGACGCGTTAGGATCTCGATTGAAAACCTCGGGTGCGCTCGATGGTTTCGTCGCCCTTCACCCTTCCTACGTGAGGCGTAGTTAGGTTTGCATTTTCTTACATCCTTTCTACGTGAGACGTAGTTTGGTTTGTGCTTCCTTGTCCTTTCCTTGTGAGTCATGCCTGTTTATTCACTTCATTCTATGTGAGACACGACAGGGTTTATTTTGCTCTGATTTTCGTTTTCGTTCAATGTCGCATTCTTGCTTTGCTTGTGGTGTTGTTTCGTTGCTTGTTATTTGCATTCAAATGTTTCATTGCACTGTTTCATTGTATGATCATAAGTTATTTGTTGCATATCATTTTGCATTTTGCCCTTGAGTTCAATCTTTGCATTAATACCTTGATTTCTTGCCTAAGCCTTGCGGCCTCGTCAAATGGATTGTCTTTAGGCTTTGACTTTCACTCACGTCACTTTATGACTTCGAGTTCTATCAAAGAGGGGCAACTGTAGACACCCCATTTTTGACTACTTGTAAGGCTCGAGCGCTTTGCTCGGTTCACTCGATGATGAAAGTGGTGTTGTGTGTAATTTGAGGTCTCAACGAAGGGGCTATGTTTAAGCTTCGAAACAATCCTAAACCTTCCATAAACCCACTATATATACCCCAGAAATCCATTTTTACACATTGTGTTACCCTGTGCTGAGTCTGAAACAGAGAGACAGAGGATCACATTGAGGCCCAACTGTGCCTCATTGAGAGCCGACCATGGCTATTGATGGCCGGTCGTGCCTTAGTAGTGAGAAACACTATTCTGGGCAGGAGCCCGCGAGCTGTCCATTTTTGAAGATATTTATGACCCCTCTTACTCAAATTCTATAAAAATGAAGTTGTATCTCTGTTTTGAGGGTTGAAGAATTTCTAAAAAGCTTATACACCTTCTTGAAAGCTTCTTCTTCTTGTGCAAGCAATCTTTGAGCAAGCTTACTACCTTGAACCTATATCCATACACCATATACACCTTTCACACCTTAGCCTTGGAACCTTGGTTGAGCCTTGAGCATCATAATTTAAGCTTAAGAGTGTGTTTGGACTTAGTTTGATTCACAACAAAGAGTTTACCTTTCTTGAGAGGTATAAGCTTACTATCTCTTCTCTTGCTCTCTTTTCTATTATTTGTTATCAAGTTCTTGTTTTTTTTGTATTATTTTGATCTTCCTTCAAGTGTCTAAGCTTAGGTTTGGAGAGCTACTAAAGGGTAGAGAGAGTTACCACTCTTTTTTACACCTTCACCTATAGCTCAAACCCTTGTTTTTACACCATTTTATTTTCTTTCTAAATTGATTTTTAGAGTTTAAAAGAGGCTAAAAATCATGCTTTGAGGTTTCAAAAGTGAAGAGGTTAGCCACCCCACCTTGTTCTTGTTTACTAGCCTTATTGTCTTTCTTTGTTGTTTAGCTTTTTAGGCTCTTTTCATGTACTTTGAGCCCCTGTTTTTCACCTATTAGAGACTGTTTTAGGGCTGTCCTAGGTTGTTTAATTAATTCATGCTTTGATTAGTTTGCTTGTTGTCTCATATGTTCGCATACATAGCTTGTTGCATATTGTTCTTGGCCTTTCTTTGTCTAATTTTCATGCTTAAGAGCCTTATTTTAATAATCAATTTACTATTCATTTCTTTCATTTGAGAGTTGTTTCAATCGGTTGACGGTTATTCAAAACATGAACTAGAGATCTATGTTTAATGGCTTAATCTCTACGGAGGTTCATTGTCAACGGCATAGTTTCTTTTTCATGTTGAGAATCACTTCCCGTTTGATATGTTTCTCACTTAGTGGACGTAACCATCATCTTGGACAAATGGGTTAAAGAATGGCAAAGACTAATGAATTTGGCTTAAAATGAACCAACCCACATAAAGAAAATGATTTATATTGCTTGGGCTCAGCCAGACGTTATGCCGAGTCTATTGTATCAAGAGTCGTCACATGTCAATTCATGGTGTTTTGACGACCCTTGAAGCGTCTTTACTCCCCCCTTTTGAGTTCATACCAGGATAAAGGGGAGAGATGGTTGTTATTCATTGCATTCATTGAATTTTGTCTAAATTGTAACCGAAATCATCAAGCAAACAAATTACTCATTGATGGTTTTGGAAACTATTTCAACCTTCTCTTGAGGCTTTCCCATGATAGAGAAGTGTGAGAGGGACAAACAGAGTTCAAAATAACTCTGTCTGCACTGTTTTCACTTCAGAGCACAAAACAGGATTTTGCATAAAATTAAGGCACAACCGGCCTTATTTAAGCCCAGCCGGGCTTCATTGGGGGCCATCAATGTTTGGTCAGCAGTATGTTTTGCAGAAAATAGAGGACAGTGATTAAAGGTGAAACAGAGCAGGCCTAGGCAGACAGAGCAGTTCTTGGACACTGTGCATGCAACCGTTGTGCATCCTTGCTTACATCAATGTTATAAATTGATGCTCCGAGTATTGTTGTAATTAATTGTTATTGTTGTAGTCAATTCTTGTTGTAATCATTGTTGTAATTGTCGTTATTGTTTATTTGTAATTGTAATAGCTAGTTTATTTCTCATTGTTATCGTTGTTTTAATAGAGTAACTGCTAGTTAATTCTTCGTTTATTTATTCATTTGGTTTTGTAATAATTAGTTTAATTCGGACTCTTGGACTTTGATTCACACCCTCTTACGTGAGGGCAAACATGTAATAAGTTGTATGTCTTCCAACCCCATATCTTTCTCCCTTTTACTTACTTGCTTACGATGGTTAGTATAAAACATCATTTTTCAAATTAGCATTCTTATGATTCGCATCCATTGTCTTGCATACATCCAAGGTTTGGCTCATCATATTAACTAAATGTTTAGAATTCATCGCTTGAATACGTGCTTTATCGCATGTCTTGAATGGAATCATATACCATGTTCATAGCCAAGCCTATTAAAATTAGATAACTTGTATGTGTCGTATTAGTCATATTGCATTAGTTAGGAGCATGCATATTTTCTAATTATTTTGTTTTGTTTTGACTCGGAATACTAGGTGAGCAATTTCAAGCTTTAGCATGACGCATTGTGTGTTAGTGTTATAATGTCAAGTATTTTTTCCATAAGGTTAAGTGCTTAATTGATATATATGCATGAATGCCTGTGGATGAAGGCTAATTGCCAAATTTTGGACAAATTGATTAATGTGCATACAAACTCACCTTTTCAAGTGATGCGTATTAAAACAATTTTTCAAATAAAACATGAAAATCAAAGTGTTCCAATTTTTGCAAATTAGTCCATACTTACTTGTGTGTAACACATAGTAAAAATAGTTAATAATTGGCACAAGAGTATATCATGTAAATAAGAATCACATCATGTTTAGTAGAGGCTGATCTTTGATCAACGAGTGGGATGCTCAATTCATGACCTTCCCCTCTCGTACCGAAGTTCCCGAGCCGAGACACTTTGGTGATGATGAATAATGGCCTTTGGCACGAGTCTCAAGTTTCCTAAATTTTCTAAAAATATTTAGGTGGTGACCCTATAATCTGGCAAAATAGTCCATTTTTTGCATTTTTTATTCAAATCGATTTTCCAAAAGAATTGCCGGATTTGGACTCATTTGTATTCACTGTTTCACATTACACTTGTGAAATCAGATTCAGAACTACGGGAGTCTGAACTGTAGGTCTAGTCGTATTCGAAAGAAGCACGAAAAGCAAACTACACTGTATTTGGTTGGAGGATTTGAGGAGGGATTTGAAAATAGAAAGAAAATGTATGTGAAACTAGATGAAATAAGAGTATATTTTATTTACATTTTACCTACTTTTTCTCTTTCCTTTTCCAAATTCATTCCCAAATCCTCCAACAAAATACAACGTAAAAGTAATCCACTTAGTTATATCACCACAATTGTAATAACCTCGATCTGTGATTAACTGTTAAACCATGACCAAGCATGCTTGATAAATAATTAAGATGAAATTCTACATTAATTGCATGTGTTATATGGTATTTGCATTTATATCTGTCTATTGTGGAAAGATCTTTCTGTATTTTTTATTCGATATGCGAATTGAAGGCCTTATCGGCATCCGATCACGAAATTGACTTGGTTTATATGTTATTTAGAATTTTTGGAAAATTATGGTAGATTTAATTGAAATTCGATTTGGAACCAAATAATTAGAATAAAGTAATTATAAATTGCTTAGCTTAATTAAGAATTAATTAGAGTTTTCTAATTAGGCCTATATAAGGCTATTGGTGACTCAATAACATCTTATCTTCATTTCTTTAAGAGCAAAATGTAGAAGAGAGAGAGTTTAAGTGTAGGCGCTTGAGTTCAAGAGAAAGGGAGATTGAATTGAGAAGAAATTTGTAGCAATTAACTTGTGAGCTTAACCTAAGCATAATTGATCATTTAAGGTAAGAATTCAACCTTTTAGCCTTGTAATTGAGTCACTTAGCACATGAATTCAAAGAATTAAGTTGAGTAATGCAAGAATTGAGTTGATCGGATAGAAAGGGAGATCATATTATGCATGCATGCATTTTAATCCCATTTTGAGTTTGAATTTCAACTAACTCTCACATGCATGAGGCTTTTGTAGAAGGACTTAAAGGATTTTTCATGTTTTTTACACTTTTCACTCCATGAATTTATGTTTTAAGAAGAAAAGATTTCAATTTTATACATGCATGTTATGTCTCAAAGTTTCAAGTTTTGTTTTGTACAATTGGCAAAGCTTTTGGGATTGATTTTGCGAAATGGTTTGTAATTTATCATGTACTATGAGTTTCTCAATGGTTTACTAAGTTTTGACCCAAAAGAACATGTTTTGTTGCCTTAGAATTGAGTTTACGCTTGAGCGACCACCCTTTGTTTTGTGCTTCCGCTCGAGCGAGTAAGTCTAAGCTCGAGCATAAAATTCATGCTCCCAGAAGTTTTATAAACCTTTACAGATCACTCAAGCGACTGAAGTTGCGCTCGAGTGGAGACCCTTTTGACTCAGTCTTTGGCTCGAGCGTCCATCGAACGAAAAAATCAAGCAACTAGTACTTTTGCAAACTTTGCAGATTGTCTGAGCGACAGATGTTGCGCTCGAGCGGACTGCCTTGTTTTTGAAAATTTGACTAAGTGTTTTAAAGTATATTTTGGCATCCTTATTGCATTTTAGGCATTCCTAAGCCTTAATTAAAACAAAATAATAAGGATAATGATTAGAAACACACCAAAATAGAAACAGAATGAGTTATGTGTTTTCCAGCGTGTGAGTTCAATGTGCATTTATTATGTGTTTGTGTAGGTCACACGCTATAGGCTATCCGATTTGCCTGCTCTGTTCATTTTGCTATTAGAGCTATCTGTGAGTAATAACTCTGTAAAGTTGTGTTTGATTACACGTATTTTCAAAATGATAAGATATGATCTATTTATGAACAGTTATTTTATGAATAATGAATGAATGTCCAATTCTTTGAAATATATTTGTGGCATCCTTAGTTCACATGGCCCTTGTTTGGGGAAACAATACCATGGGATATGTTTATATAGCCATCGCCCGTGGGAAACAATACCGTGACTTATGATCATATGGCTCTTACTCGGGAGAAACAATACTGCAGTTTATACATGGCCCTTACCTGGGGAAAACAATACCATGGCTACTTGTGCACAAGATATGGACCTTTGGAGTCGTCGGTACCGACTATACATATGGGTCCCAGGACCAAGATGATATGATAGCTAATGGATGTACCATATATAACTACTTATGATCACTGGTTACGTATACAAATCTAAATTTGTTCCTGATATGAACTCTGATTTTGAAACTGTTTGGACATCATTCATAAATCCTTTACTGTATTGTTATTCACTAGGCTCCAGCTCACCGTATTATTTATGTATGTAGATGATCGAGTGCATGACCAGGCTCAGAGTTGATAGCCTGGAGTTCCGTTTTGTTAGCCAGCCACAGTGCCTCCCGAGGAGTTTCCCGTTTGCAATGGTCAAGTTTTGTGAACCATGTTAAAGTTCTCTTTGTATTTCTTTTTTTAAGTTTGATCAAGTCTTTTATGGTCTGTGTGTATGGATGGCGACGTGTGTATGACGTCTTACTTATATAAATATAAGTTTGAAATTTCAATCCCGTGTATGTCTACACAACTCTATGGACGTTATATGTTTGTATTTACTTCCGCTAGCCCATGTATATTATTTATTTGTTCAGAGGCCTTTGATAATCCCAAGATTACTGGCCGGTTATAATGCTAAACCTAGAGAAACGGGTTTGGGTCGTGACCATAACCTACAAATTACAACATATATATATATATAATCTTTGGTTCGTGGATATATAAATTTTAATAAAGCTCTCATTGTATCTATGGATACCACCACTGTTACATTCTCACGCCCCTCCATGGATATACTCACTGAAATTCCATGGATATATCACAAGCTTCAAAACCTCTGGTCCAATCTTGGAGATGACAGTGGCAGATTACTTAGGTCTAGAGAGAGAAAGTAGTGAGAGATCGATGTGGATTGTTTAGATGTAGATCAGTGTGGCTCCAATTTGGAGACGATGACGACAGATCGATGGCCTTCTTTTTGAAGCTTGCAGACAGCGAACCTCGCCGATGACAAACTCGAAATTACACCATTTCTAAGTTCTTTCTCTGGTCGTCTACGGCATCGGAATTGGTGGAGGAAGCTGCTTCAAGTCTATTGGAGGAGAGCAATAGATAACCGATAACAAAGTAGAGAGAGAGACATTTAGGGTTTAGAGAAAGAAAGAGAGAGAAAGAGAGGGAGTGATTATTTGGAAATGACCGTGGGTTTGGAGAGAGAGAGAGAGAGAGATATCGCGGTGGCGTTTACAGTTGGTGGCAGTGATTGGGACGACGGCGAGATGAGCAACGACTCCGATCTCTGGCGAGACGATCTGAGGCGACTTCAGGGATTACAAGAGAGTGAGTTTGAAGAGAAACAGAGGATTAAGGTTTAGAGAGAAGGAACTCGTGTAACTTTGTCCTTTTAGATAAAGTATGTCATGACCCGCTCCTCGTACTTAAGGGTTAAGTATCGTGATGGCCAGTAACTGAAGTTATCTCCGGCCAATTTTTGAACAAATTAATAAACGCGAGCAGAAATAATATTTAAGTGAGGATACCAAAATAATCATCGAAACTTCTATTTTTATTACAAAATTTATTGACCAAAAAGGCCGATATTTACATATATAAAAATATCATAAAAGTGTTGTGTGTGTCTATTCCGCAGCCCCGCGTCTAAGACTTTCCAAAAGCTATTTCTGAATTGCATTCAGTGTGTTTAGTTTGAGTTTTCTGGATTAAGTTTTTTGAAAATTGAGTTTTTTGGTTTTCGTATTCTTTTATTTTTAGTGAATGTTTTTTAAATTTTAAATATTTTTTTTTCTTTTTTAGATGCACCTTAGTTAGATGTATCTAAAAAGTAAAAAATTTGTGAAAAAATATTTTAAAAAATTAATAAATACATAAAAATACAAAAAATGTATTAAATTCTTGTATTGTTTTGTATTTTTGGTATTTAGTGAATTTTTAAAAGATTTTTTTTACAATTTTTTTACTTTCTATGTGTATTTATGTTAGGTGTGTCTAAAAAGTAAGAAAATTGCTTAAAATATTAAAAAAATTCAGTAAAAACAAAAAAACATGAAAAATAAGAATGTAGAATTTTCTAAAAAGTGTTTTCTGAAAAATGAAAACAAACAATTGGTAAACAGCTATAAGTACATGGCAGAGTGAGAAATATTATACCAAGAGTATAAGAGACACAAAATAACCACGGATAGTTATGTAACTAAAATATTTAAGATAACTTAAGGGTTGGTTTGGGATGTCCTCAAAAAGTGCACTTTTTGACTTATTGGTGGGTTTGGGTTGGGTTTGATGTGATGTGTTAGAGAGGTGATGTGATTTAAATAAGATGATGTGACTTAAATAAGATAGTGACTTTTTGACTTTTTGACTTATTTAGTACATGCCAAACAAGGCCTAAACAAAAAATCATTTAGACAGCAAAACTGAGATTATGTAAATAAATAACCATAACCACGGTACCAAACAGAACAGAACAGAGGTACAGATTCAAGAAGTGGCCCGTACGGATTATAGAGGTGGCTCTCACAATAGTGTAGCACTTATCTCTGCACAGCACTTTGCTCTGCACAGAATAGAGGTCAATAGATCCATGACAATAGAGGGCCGCAAAGTGACCAAACAGAAACTAATGGTTATTTAAATCCCCTAAGGCGTGGGACTCCCGTGGTGATACTTACGAAACATAATCATTTATAAGGTTATAGTCAAATATTCTTTAAAAGTTAAACAAATGTATCCATAGGTTTCATTTTAACAAATAGAGTTCAAAAATTAATCCACGTAATTGAAATATTAATATAATTTATAATAATTATAAAACATAACTTATATAAAATAAATATGGTAAGTCAAAACATACGTAAAATATATTATGATGACTCAAGATATAATATAATTCACCTTAACTTTAATACATCAATCTTTTTTTCCACTATTAAAGACTCTCTCCATTTCTATTATTTTTTCCTTCCTTTTCTTCCTTTCTTTCCCTTCGTCTCCCTCTCTTTTTTTCCTTTTCTTTCCTTTCCTTCTTCTTTTCCTTTTTCTTTCTGCCCCGTTGATCAGCTCCTCCCTAGGTAAGACGAGGCCCGCGTATCTTCCCCATATTCGATAATAAATTTCATAGATTTATTTTTATTTTTAATAAATATTTAAAATAATTACACTTTGATCCAATTTTTTAATATAACTATATAAATAAATTAATCTTTAATTAAATTATATTCTATCATATACTAACAGTAAATTAATTATTTATTTTACTACCACACTCATTATTATTATTATTATTATTATTATTATTATTATTATTATTATTTATTTACTCTTACTTTTATATTTATTTATTTACTATCTTTAACTTTAATTTGGCCTAACTAGTATTAAATTTCATATTTTTGTTAATTTGGTCCCAAATAATAATCCCTAATTAATTTCATATTTGATAATCCAGCCAATTAGATTCCGTATTTATTATTATTTATTTAATAATATATTATCATATATAACCATAATACTAGTATAAAATTTAAGGAACAATTTAAATTTCCGGGTTGTTACAAAGTATTTAAGCACTGGGATCTTTAACTAAATAAAATTGTGATTTGAATTTATGGATCGAGTATCTTAATTTAAATTAAAAACAAACTAAATTTTAAATTGTTAAAATTAAAATGGTGAAACACTAATAAATCCCAAAATATGATATTGTGAACTATTTAATCCTCTCATTTATTTTATAAATCCAAAGGTCCCATTGAAGTGAAAATTATACAGAAGTGTAGTCACTTACATGTTTGGATTTAATTGTTTAGAGATAAAAGTGAATTTCTCTAAATATAAAATTACATATTTGAGCAATCCACACTATAGAGAATTTGGATTTTCCATCCTAGAACAAATCCCAAATTACATACAAAAATGTGACATTCCAATAACGTAACATTCTAATGTAACACTCCAAAAAACTTCTTGGTGCAGTTTTTCCAAATATAACAATATAACAATGTAACACTTCAAAAAAGCTCATTAGTATATTTTTTTCAAATATAACATTCTAATGCAACACACACAAAAAACTCCTTAGTGTAGTTTTCCTAAATGTAACACTCTAATCAATGTAATCCCAAACGTAACACTCCAATGGCCCTGTTTGGTACAGCTTAATTTTAACTTATTTCAACTTTCAGCTTAATCTAAGTTATTTTGATGTGTTTGGTTTAGCTTAACAATACAGCTTATAGCTTTTTGTAAGTCAAAAATCAACTTATTCTTTGAGTGGGGCAGGAGGAGCTTAATTTATAAGTCAGAAATCAGCTTATATTCATAGTTATAAGTTATAAGCTGTTAAAGTATAAGCTATAAGCACTTTCCCACAGCTCTACCAAACAGGGCCAATGTAACACACACAAAAATACTAAAAAATTTCTTAATGTAATTTTTCTAAACGTAACACTCATAATTTGAAATTATACATTTGCTTAAAACTTACTAAGGAATATTTGTACTCCTTTTGAAATGGTTTGAAGAATCTCACCTCCTTTTGAAATGGTTTGAAAAATCTCATATTCTTTCTTTTGGAGTGTTACATTTTGGAAAAGTACACTAATGATTTTTTTTTTTTTTTGGTACATTGGAGTATTACACTAAGGATATATATATATATATATATATTTTAGTATGTTGGAGTGTTACATTTGTAAAAGTACACTAATTTTTTTTAAGTGCTACATGTGAGTGTTACGTTTGAGTGTTATATTGGAGTGTTACAGTTTGAAATATACATTTGTCCAAAATTTATTAAAGGATTTTTGTATTCGTTTTGAAACATTTGAAAAATCTCACATCTTTTTAGAATATTTGAGGGATTCTATATTTCAAGTCATTTTGTACTCTTTTTGAAATATTTTCCAAAAGAAAAAAAAAAAGGTTCCTACATAAAAATTCATCCCAAATTTGATTTTCATAAATTGTGTATATTACATTTCTAGTTAAAAAAGAAAAAGAAAAAGAGAAGTAAACATAATAAAAAATAAAGGTATAACCGTAAATCTAATTTTTAAATAATACATTAAATATACCTTTCCAAAATCAATGAGATTAATTAGCTTATAAAAAAATTCTTATGACTAAATGGATTAACATTCTTTAAAATGAGATTTATAAATAAATTTTTTAAATTAAAATTTATTTTAATATAAGGATCAAATATTCTCTCTCTATATATTTTGGAAATTCCTTCTTTCCCCAATAATTATGCACACATTTTATGTGCCAGTATAACAGTATAGGCCACGCTAAAAAGTTTTAGAAAAATGCCTCAGACCCCCAGTGGGGGTCACTGGGGGTCATGGTTGCTGCCTTCTCATTGGTCAAAAAAAATAAACTGTTTTTTTTTTTTTTTTTTTAAATTTCGGCCAACCCCAGTGCGCCACGTCACTGGGGGTTGACCCCCACTGGGGGGTCTGTAGCAAAACCGAAAGTTTTAACACCAACCAAACCACCATTGAGTTTGGAGGGCAATCAAATTTGACATACATCTCTCTGCCGAACATGGCTGCTACTCTAAACAGCATCACTGCCCAAATCCTCTCTCCTCCACCCACCAATCCCATCACAGAATCAAAGAAACCCAATTCACCTCTCATCACTTTCTCTTCCCAACTCTTCACCAAATCAAACCCATCACTGAATTCAACTCTTTCCACCAAAAAGAGACCCAATTGGGTTGTTTGCTCCGTCACAGAGGACAGGGACGTTGTTACTGTGCAGGACAGCACTTCAAATGATCAACAAGAAGAACCCAATGCTCCAATTGAGACAGAATCTGGGGAAGAAAATCTTGTGCCTTCTGATGGCTCTGAAGATTATGATAAGTTCGTGGGTAGAGCAATTAATGCTTCTATTGTTCTGGGTTTTGGTACTCTTGCAGTTACCTACTTGCTCACCATTGATCATGAATACTGGCATGTGAGTTGACCTCGTATTGGATTAGATTTTCTGTGTGTTGATTTTGATGGGTTCCTTTATATTTTGATTGCTCAATTTGTGCACTTTCTTTATTGATATCACAGTTTCTTATTTTCTTTACATGTTTGTTTCCTAATTGTGAATTTATAAGTAGAAAAAAAGAAGCAAAATTAGTAGACCTAACTCGAGTTTCCCCCACTTTCTCCATTTATTTTGTTCAGGGATGGACACTTTATGAGGTACTGAGGTATGCACCTGAACACAATTGGATTGCCTATGAAGAAGCTCTTAAAACAAATCCGGTACTAGCGAAAATGGTGATTAGTGGGGTTGTCTACTCTGTTGGAGATTGGATTGCACAAGTATGTGTCTCCTAAATATCATTCTCTACTCGATAGGTTATTATAATTCTCAAGTCATTGTTGTCTATTTTTTTTAGTCATGTGCTAATGAATTTGCAGTGTTACGAAGGAAAACCGCTTTTTGAATTTGACCGGATACGCATGTTTAGATCAGGCATTGTTGGGTTCTTGCTCCATGGATCCCTTTCACATTATTACTACCAATTCTGTGAGGTGATAATTGTGGTTCACATTTTGTTTGATCCGACTAATTTCTTGAATAATTCTGTATTGTCTGAAATCGTTTACTTTTGCTTTCAGGCTCTTTTCCCTTTCGATGATTGGTGGGTGGTCCCTGCAAAAGTTGCCTTTGACCAAATTGCGTGGTCGGCAGTATGGAACAGCATATATTTTGTGGTTTTAGGGTTCTTGCGTTTGGAATCCCCAGCCAATATTTCTAAAGAACTGAAGGCAACATTTTGGCCTATGTTGACTGTAAGAAACTCTTTTGGTTTTCCATCTGTGTAATTTTAAGTCTTTCCTAATCACTCTTGATAATAAGCATGTTTAACATGTTCATGATCTAGTATTAGTTATGTCAGGAGCTCTCTCCCTAAAAACAACTAATTGTCACGGTTAGGTTTGCTGATCTTAAACTCAGTTTCAATCTAAGATCGAGTTGTTTTTAGTTGGCCTTGTTTGGGAACAAGCTATTTTAGTAACTTTTGGTTTTTTACAAAAAAATGTGCAGAAAAGTAGAGAGAGTAATGTGACAATTTATAGTGACTTTTTGACTAAAATATGTAGTTGCCAACTCTTGCTTCTCTGCCTATGCGACTGCTCTCTCCATAGTCCCTAACCAATGTAACCTAAGGAGAATTGAATAATTACACATAAAGAACTCTATATTTCTAATCAGAAATTTCAGCTAGAGCGAAACACGTGAAAAATTTCCCTAATTTGAATTCTTGTTATTGAATTAGACAAACTGTTGTGATACAAGAGGTAGATCAAAATAAATTAAGAAACTTGGTGGAGTTTGTCAAATTAGCAATTAAGAAACTCTGTGGAATATGACTTGTTGGGTAATATTGTTTTTATTTCATGCCTGGATATGGGATGGATTTTTGGTATATGCTTGAGTACTTGGCTTTGTCTCCAAATTCAGTTCATAATTCATTATCAGTATAAGCTTCGGAAGGCATATTCCTTCTGAATATATATTGGATAAAATAATGTGGGGTCTGAATAATCTGATATATCTAACAGCAGTTCCATGATTTTATTTCTTTATGTTTACAATGTATCATATAACAATGAAGCCCAAGATCAATTACAATTACAGTGAAGTGAAGATTAACATATCATTATTGGAAAGAAATTTCCACAAGGGGAATAAGACTCACACACTAGTGGGTGATTCAAACCCCTGGCCTCTTATATGGTGTAGAGATTTTAGCCAACGAGCTAGCCCGTTTGTTGATTTTAGTTCTTAATTAAAACTCCGGATTACATTAGTTTAAATTCAGTGAAGGTTTAGTAAATCTCTATATAGTAATCTCATTTGTGATTGTGAAACTTGTTTTATTGTGATTTGCTTGACAGGCAGGGTGGAAGCTTTGGCCTTTTGCTCATTTGATTACCTATGGTGTGATTCCTGTAGAGCAAAGGCTTCTTTGGGTGGATTGTGTGGAACTCATATGGGTTACCATATTATCAACGTGAGTATTCTATGCAACCAACCTGTTTTGTGTGATCACTAGATTTAAAAGGGTTTAGATGGTTCAGTACAGATGTTATATCTCTTAACACTGAAAATTTCATCTGTAGTTATTCAAATGAGAAATCAGAAGCTCGAATATCAGAGGCATCAACAGAAGCAAATGCCAGTTCATCAAGCAATTCTCACGAGGCATGATGAAATTGCTGTGAGGCCTCATAGGCTTGGGATATCGTAGGATAGCCCTAGGCTCTCTGCTGATCTTAATTTTTCATAGTTCATGTGCTGCATCATGAAACACTAAGGTACTTTTCTTATGGTAACATTTTGGCAGGAGTGATTAAGTAATTGACTTGAAAGCACCCCTAAGTGAAGTACTTTTCAGTTTTACGATTCACTAGTAGTTGGAAGAGTGATTAACCAAATCGTCTTTTCCATTGTTGGAAGATGGAGATATGGTGATAGGAAGAACATGCTCATAATTGGTGATCTTCCTCCACAGGGATTTTATGTGTAGGTTATGAAACAATAAATCACTTTGAATCATAATACCTTTGTATTTATTTTTATATTTATGTACTTTTCTTTTGGGGTTGGGGAGGAGCAAATGTGTTGTAGAACAGGCATGTTAGAAATATGGTAGGGTTTCTTTATTGTTTCCTCGAATTTATTGTATTTTTTATTTTAAATTACTCCAACTTTTCGTTATATGTTCTTTATCTGACTGCCACGCAACATGGATATAGTGTGTTAAAAGATGATATAAGTACATCGTGCTATTTCATCCCTTGGCCAATCATCATGTGAAACATTAAATCGAACATCTTTTGTAATCGTTTTCTAGTATTTGTTCTTGAACATATAGATGGTGGATTCTCTTTTCTTGTGTATTTTGCATGCCATTATTCAAGTAGCAGTGTTGGTTAGAATGACCAAAAGGGCTTGGTTGGGCTTAAGCTACGGGTGCAGGCTCAACTCAATAACTCATATTCGATTTGAAAATGTTAAGACTAGTCACTTAGGCAGTATAATTTTAATTTTAAATTTGATTATAATTTGAGTTATACTTTGCCTGCTCGAATTAAATTCAAATATATATTTTTTTAAAATGGAAAATTCAGACAAAGATTAGGCAGAAGTTTTCACAACGCGAAATTTTCAAATTTAATAGCTAATATATATAAAATTATATATAACAAACCTAAAATATTATAAATTGTAGATTATTTTCTTATCATCAAATTAAATCATATTGTAATTTTTTTTTTTAAAAAGAGTGAAACCTTGAATTGAATCCTCTATTGGGAAATCACATGCTGCACATGTGGTTAAGGGTCAGTTTGGCATACAACTAAAAGAATTATATTTTTTTTTAAAAATTGTTTTGTCTCTAGTATTTTAAAAAAATATATTTATATATCAATTTTTTTAAACAATATTTTGAGGTCCATTTTGCTTTAGACAAATCTAAAAAATTAAAAAAATAAACTAAAGACAACAAAAAGCTAAAAAAAAACTAAAAAAACTAAAAAAATACTTTGTGCTTTTTTTTTTGGTCACATCTGAACTTTTTTTTTTCAAAATTTTTATTTATTTATTGAATAAAGCTTGGGAGCTCGAAACCGAGCTCCCCCGAAATTCAGGAGAGAGAGAGAGAGAGAGAGAGAGAGAAGATCGGGGAAGAGGAGGAAGAGAAGAGAGGGGAAGAAGCTCGTCGCCCGGCGTCGCCTCTCGTCGCCCGGCGTCGTCCGAAGCTCGTCGTCGTCCGCAGCTCGAAGCTCGTCGTCCGGCCTCGCCCGGCGTCGCCTCGCCTCCGCCCTGCCTCCGGCAGCTCCTCCTCCGCCTCCAGCCCTAGTTTGTTGGCCCCCTCCCCTCCCCCTCCCCTTCTCTTCCTCCCCTCCCCCTCTCCCCCTCCCCCTCCCCTTCTCTTCTTCTTCTCTTCTCTTCTCTTCTTCCTCCTCCTTCTGTTTCTCTTCGTCTGAAATGGAAAAAAAAAAAAAAAAAATCACGAAACGGCGTCGTTTCGTCCATTAGGGGGATTCGGGGGAAGGGGATTCGAGCTACCAATCAAAACTGTTATTTATTTTTGAACTCAAAAATTTATATTATTTTTTTAATACTAAAAACAATTTTAAAAAAAACCCCAAAAAAATCACTAAAAAAACAAACACCCGACAAAAGCGCGCGGGTTACAATTTGTGTATAAAAACGGCCACCCTGTCTTTTGGACTATTTGTAGAGACAGAGAGAGAGAGGAGAGAGAGAGAGAGAGAGAGAGAGAGAGATTGGTCTGGTATCGTCTCCTCCTCCTCTAAACCCTAGATCGTGATCTGCAATTCAATCAATCAATCAATCTCGATTGACGTATTAATGGCGAAGCTTGAACCTCTGGAGGAACCGAGTCAGCAGCAGAAGCAGAAGACGAAGAGGAAGAGGAACCATGGATCTACCAAGTTCTTCGTATTCGTAGACTACCTCTTCCTACTCATATTTATCGGTTTCCTCTGCTTCATACTCTTCAAAATGATCGGCAGTTGATTATTTCCTTGAGGTGATTGTCCACCCCTTCTTCTTCTTCTTCTTCTTCTTCTTCTTCTTCTTCTTCTTCTTCTTCTTCTTCTACTGTGCTAAATTCTAATTTTGAATATTGTAATACCCATTTGCATATTGGGGCTATTCATTAACTAATTTGGATGCCATTTAATGTAATGCGTTTATCTAAATGGGATTATGTGTATGTGAACTCTGTGAGATCTTTGCTATGCAAAACCTCAATTCAATTTTGTCAAATTTTAAAATTTTAATTATTACGCTATTAAAAATTTCACATGTCATTATCTTTTGCAATAACTGGTCTAGATATAAATTTATGGGTAAATTACAGCAAATCTCCTCAACTAGTCTTTTTACACTTTGCCACCTTCATGTTTAAAACCCACGGGTCAATCCCTCCAAGTATCATTTTGTGATACTAAACCCCTTTCATTACTAAGTTGTTAAGTTTTCGGACAGAAAGATGTCATGTATGTGGCACATGATACGAAATACCCCTAATTTCACTCTTGCATGTTAACTTATAGCCAAACATAACCTTTTAGTTACATATGTGTGTGTATCTCCTTCTAGTATATTATGTGCGGCTCTCCTTCTGGGTGGACGGTGTGTCAGGTTAGATCTTAATCAAAATAACATCCAATTAGTATACATTAATATGTGTTTGGGAGAGGAAAGATTGAGTACACACCTAACCTTTGGCATAATGCACAAAGTGGAGGTCCAAGATTTGAACCCATAACCTCAAGGTTATTAGGCCAAGTCTTAACCATTAAACCAATGGTCACCCCTGAGTTAGGTCTTAACCATTGATCTTAATCATTTAAATAATTATTAAAATACTATTTAATACAGCCAACCGGCTTCTCATAAGTCTATATAATTATTTGAATATTATTCAAATGGATCTTAGGTTCATAAAGCTTCACAAATTGGTTGGAATTCATGAAAAAGATCAATCTATTTTCTCTATCCAAATTTCAATGCTTTTAGCCATATTATTATCATTTTTTAATATGGTTTCATGTCAAGTCAATCAAGTGAACTATATAATTTGTTTATTACAAAAGTTTTTCAACTTGTGATTTACTAATGGTTTTTCGACATGAGACTGGATTGAATTTTATGAAGGACATTACGTTGTGATTTACTAATGTTTTTTCGACATGAGACTGGATTGAATTTTATGAACGACATTATGTGGTTGGGGGGGCATTAAATTTTAGTGGGCAACAAATGCACAAAGTGTACTTTTCAAAATTTTGAGGGGTGGCAGATTGAGTTTTGGAGGGGCCATTACACAGGGTTCAACATTATTTGAAAGGTAACCCTTGTACAAAAGTGGGAAACCCCCATAATCTCTCCCTTCCCTCTACCTCTGTCTGTGTAGTTGAGAAAAATATTGAAGCATTGGGCTGAGATGGGCCAAGAAGCCCAAAACCATGCGTAGGGGACACGTTTTTGTACCTTTGATTATGTTGGATCACTTCCATTAATTGTTGGTTCTTGTCAAAAATCTTGGAATGGTTTCTGGATTTTGGTATATTGTCAATGTCTTTGAAATGTCGGGAGGTTAGAAAATTTAATTACATTTTTTCATGGATATGGACCGTTGATATTGGAACTTCTGGCAATAAGGGAACTTGAGTGGTTGTAAATTAAGAATTTTAAGTCATAGGGAACATTAGATTCTTGCCAAAGGGAAATGGCATGCACATGAATCTTTTTCCTTCTTTTATGCATGTTTGAGTTCAATTGAAAATAAGATGAGGGAAATTCGTTTAAGGTTGTTTGTCCTTGTATGGAATAGACCAATTAATGGATGGAGAAGTTGTTAGATTCAAGTTGAAGATGCCAAAAAAGGACAATAAAAGGCCAAAAAGAGCATGCTTTGAGGCCATAAGAAAATACATGATTGTTGTGCATTTAATTGGAAAATATGGCTATACAACTCAGAAGAGGGATCCATGTAGTTGATATTAAATAGTTGGACAATGTTTTGTTGGGTGGAGTTGTGCATATCTAAGTGCTTCATTAAATATTTATGGAATGGTTTCTTTTGTGAGAATATTAGGTTAGGTTTATATATATGGTAGTGTATATTGCCTATATATATGGCAATGTTTCTTTTTTCTATATGGCAGTGTTTTCTTTTCTTTTTTAGTCTTAGGGTTAGGATTACTATATAATCATATGTATTCTTTGTATTATGACACAATTGAATATGCAGTTTCATTCAAAAAACTTACATGGTATCAGAGTTGTGTTCAAAATCCTAGCCTTTGATTTTTGGTTCAAAGTTTCTTTTTCTGGTTGATCGATCAAAGCTCTAATCTCAGATTCCTGGTTCGTCAATCAAAGCTTTCTCCCAGGTCATCAAGCTGTTCTCTCGCTCGACTTCTTTCGTTCTCTGGTTCATTCCATCTAAAGGTGTCGCTTAGTCGTTCGACCCTCTAGCATCATCTGGTTCGTTGGAAGTCAAGTCGACCCATCTTCTTCTATTCATCATGATCCATCGAGTAGTTTAACGCATCTTGCTTTTTTGAATCTCGGTTTGATCGCTTGCCCATCTGGGTGAGTTGGCTGTTCAGTTAGGTCGAGAGACCGAAATTCTGTGGTCCTCTTCTCGCAATTGCTCTGTTTGTCTCTCTCTTTCTGTTCGTGATTCTCTGAGGATTAAAAAAAAAAAAAACTTATTTATAGTTTGGCCCATCTGTTATTTAATTATTATACTTCAACCTGTTAGTCAATTGGTTCATTACAATGTCAGATGATAAGATTGTTAGGCCCGAAAATAGGTCATTGGTTTCAGATAAGTGTGCCTTTTGTCATCAGAAGGGTCATTGGAAGTATCACTGTCCCAAGAAGGGATGTCTATCTGCCTCGTTTTCTCAGCAATCTCAGACCTAGTTTTGCCCTTCTTCTCTGAGTAATTTTCAAGCTCCCGCTGCTTATAGTGCATCAACTCTTGTTCTTGATCCTTATTTGGTTTCCTTGAGTGCTCTGATTTCTCATTTTCGACATGTATTGTCTACCTTCCAACCCTTCCTGTCTGTCTCAGTTGTTTCTTCTCTTCATTCAGGTTTGCTTAGGTCTTCTTCAGGTATCTCTTAATCTGTCTTCGATTTTTTGACTCTGGTGCCTCTCATTATACGACTCCTCATCTTTCCTTACTCCAAAATTGTACTCTTCCTCCATTTCCTATTACTGTCAATGCTGCTAATGGGTCTGGTATGTCTGTTATATCTATTGGGTCTGTCTTACCATCTGCTATGTCTGTTGTCTCTATTCCATCTGTCTTATATGCTTCTCAGTTATCTGTCAGTTTATTATCTACCAGTCAGCTTGATGCCTTCGGTTTTGATGTTATCTTTTATTTTTCTATTTGTTCTGTGCAGGATCGGATGTCTAAGCAGCAGATTGGGACTGGCTGTAGAATTGGAGACCTCTATGTGGTGGAGAGCTCGCATCTACCAATGATTACTTCTCCGACTGCCTTTTCTTCTTTTCAATTAGATTCTTTGTCAAGTCTTTTCTATTTGTGGATTCTAGATTAGGACATTTGTCTGTTGACCGCTCACGGTCTTTAGCTCAGTCCAGTATATTGGGTAAAGTTTTTTTTAGTCAACTTAGCGAGTGTCAAGGCTGTAAACTTGCCAAAATGACAGTCTTATTGATGTCTGGGGTCCTTCTTCTGTTCTCACTGAAGAGTGTTCTACATATTATGTGTCATTTGTTGATGACTGCACTCGTTATACTTGGGTTTATCTCACAAGTATGACTTTTACCAGATATACCATACTTTTTAGTCTATGGTCACTACACAATTTGGATCTACTATTAAATTATTACGGTCTGACTTGGGTGGAGAATATTTTAAAACTGAGTTCTGTGAGTATTTGGCCAATTTAGGTACCATTCACCAGACTTTCTGTACTGATACATCTGCCCAAAATGGTTGCACTAAACGTAAACATCGTCATCTCCTTGAGACAGCTAAGTCTCTCCTTCTCTCTGCCTCTGTTTCGGCTCCGTTTTGGGGTGAGGTAATTCTTATTTCTGTTTTTCTTCTCCACCGTATGCCTACTTCCCTTTTCTCTGGTTGGTCTCCTTATGAGGTTCTATTTTCTCAACTTCCCAATTACTCCATCATTTGTGTGTTTAGGTCTACTTGTTTTATCCTTTTACCCTGTAAAGATAAGACCAAACTATTATGACCCTGTTTTCTGTCGCCTATATGTCTCCCGCCATGTTGCCTTTCTTGAACGTCTACCTTACTTTCAACTTCCTCCTCTCACAGCCCTAGTTTCCAAAGAGGATTTGGTTCATATTGATTCATTTCCTTCTAAGGTCCCTCTTGATAAGTACATTTTTACTGTTCCCCATGAGCTTGTTCTTTCTTCTCTTTGTCCCACGACACCTGATGAGTCCCTTTCCCCTGACCCCCATGAGTCTATTTCCTCTTCTCCTCCTCGTCTTTCCCCACCTGCGCCTACTCCTTCTCCTCCTCATCCTCTTCCGTTGTTAGTCTATGCTCATCGCACGACTCTTCTTCCATCCCATTGTCTCTACCCCTGCTGTTGATCCCCTTACTTCTAGCGACTCTTATCTTGCTAACTGTAAGTATTCTCTTTGTATCCGTAAATAGATAGTCAAATTTGATTTTGCTAAAACATGTTTTTATCCTTCATACTGCACTTTTTTGTCTGCTATTCACTCTTTTTCAGAATACCAGTCTTACAAGGAGGCTTGTCAGGATTCTAATTGGGTTCGAGCTATGGAGGATGAACTGTCTGTTTTGCAGAAGACTACTACTTGGGAGTTAGTTCTATTGCCTGCTGGAAAAAATCTTGTTGGTTGCAAATGGGTCTATAAAGTCGAGACTCACTCTGATGGTTCTCTTGAGCGCTACAAAGCTCGTTTGGTTGCCAAAGGTTTCTCTCAGGAGTATGGTATTAATTATGAAGAGACCTTTGTCCCTGTTGCCAAGATGACTACTGTTCGTATTTTGATTTTTGTTGCTATTGTTCGTCATTAGCCTCTCTATTAGATGGATGTTAAGAATGCATTTCTTAATGGTCATCTTATTGAGGCGATTTACATGCGTTTTCCTCCTGGACTTCACCATTCTTTTGGATAGGTTTGTCATCTTTGGTGTGCTCTGTATGGTCTGAAGCAATCTCCTCATGCTTGGTATGATCGCTTTCAGACTGCTGTTACTGAGTTTGGGTTTCATCCTTTTGCCCAGGACTCTGCTTTGTTTCTCCTCCACACCTCTATTGGTTTTGTTACCTTATTACTGTATGCGGATGATATGATTATTACTGGCTTTGATTCTTCTGCTATCTCTAAGGTCAAGTAGCATCTCTTCTGCACCTTCGAAATGAAGAATTTGGGCCCATTGCGGTATTTTATTAGTCTTCAGGTGGCTTCTTCTCCTAAGGATTACTTTCTATCTCAGGCTAAGTATGCTAATGAAGTTATTCACCGTGCTGGTCTTATTGACACTAAGATTGTTGATACCTCTATTGAGCTTAATGTGAAACTTAACACTACTGATGGTGTTCCTCTGCCTGATCCTACTTTATATCAAGAGTTCATGGGTTGTTTAGTCTATCTGATGGTTAGTCAGTTTGTTTTTGCTCATCGTTCTACACATTGGACTGCTTTGGTTCGAATTCTTCACTATCTTCGCGGTACTATTTTCCAAGGATTGCTGTTGTCATTTACTTCTTCCTTGGCTTTAGTAGCCTATGCTAATGCTGATGCTGGTGCTGATGCTGATTGGGCTAGTAATGTTACAGATCGTAAGTCCATTTCTGGTTTTCGTATGTTTTTTTGGTGATTCCTTGATTTCTTGGAAAAGCAAGAAACAAACTGTTATTTCTCATTCTACTGCCAAAACTGAGTACCATACTATGGCTCATGCTACTGCTGAAGTTGTCTGCTTCATTGTCTTCTCTCTAACTTGGCCGTCCCTCAGTCTTTTCTGACCTCCCTCTATTGTGATAATCGTAGTGCCATTTAGATTGTCCACAACATTGTCTTTCATGAGCGAACAAAGCACATTTAGATTGATTGTCACTTTGTTCGTAAGCATCTGCAATTTGGCTCTATGTTGCTTCCTTTCGTCTCTTTGGCTCTGTAACTTGCTGACTTCTTTATCAAGACTCACACCATTGCTCGGTTTCAGTTTCTTCTTGGCAAACTCTCAGTGTTTTATGCTAAAACACCTTGAGTTTGAGCGTAGATGTGAGAATATTAGGTTAGGTTTATATATATGGTAGTGTATATTGTGTATATATATGACATTGTTTCCTTTTCCTATATGAGCGTTTCCTTTCCTTAGTCTTAGGGCTAGGATTACTATATAATCAGATGTATTCTTTGTATTATGACACAATTGAATATACAGTTTCATTCATAAAACTTACATCTTGTACAAACAAGAAGCCAATGACTTTGCGTATAGCTTCACAGCTGCAATGAATTTGAGATTCTCTTTATATAAAGGATAGACTGTTAAATTTTTGTAATTGGCAATCACATTTGACAAAACTCCTTTCAATTGTAATTTTATTCACTCTTTTGTTTCGGTGAGATTATGAGAGTGTTTAGTTAGTGAGGCTATGAGAGTGTTTAGATGTGAATCCAACCTGAATTATGCTTTTGTTTGCCATTTCGCTGACTATGTACTGGGATCGAGCTTGCGGAGGTTCAGGGGGCAGCACCCTATGGTGTGTTCAGGGTAGCGCCCACGTAGGGTCGAGGGGCATCGCCACCGAAGCCAAAGTTGTTTGACTGCTCAAGCGGTCATTTGTGCGCTCGAGAGGTGAATAGGAGCACTCAGTATCTCTGCTTGCAAACTGAACTTTTGGGAAGCAAGTTTTACTACTCTAGCGGTGAAAGTTGCGCTCGAGCGGTCGGCCTATATGTTTTGCATCGCTTTTACTCACACCGCTCGAGATGGTGAAGTGTGCGCTCAAGCGGTATTCACGATTCAATTTACTATAAAGTACGCAGTTTGTTGTTTTTAGGGTTTAAACCGTCTAGAATCTTGGAGAGAAAGAAAAGAATCGGAGGCTGTTTTGTATAAGTTTACTTGGTTTATAAAAGGTGATGGATTGATCAACGAACTACAGATTGTCAAACATCAAGGGTTGTTTTTATTATTTCGTTCACAAAAGAGAGGTGTTTTTCCGTGGATTCCGGGAAACTTGGGCTTGAAGCTTTGGTGGATTCCGGAGTGGCTCATTGTCGTGGATTCAATATCGGCATTGTGGATTCAACATTGGGCAAAATAATTCCGAGATGAAGATGGTGGTGGAAGAGGCACATCTGGGTTGGTTCAATTTGGACATGGATTAGTTAGGTAATTGAGAGTATACTTGTGTAATTCTTTTTTGTTTTCTTAGTAGATTGTTTTGTGGTTTTGGCCCGTGGTATTTTATCACAATTAGAGATGCTCCAATTGTGATTTTTTTCACGTTAAATCATTGTGTCGATTTGTTTTTGATTGTTTGATTGTGATTGTTTTTCATTGTTTAAAATTGAAACATAATCGCAAATAAATATCTTGGAGATTTTAGATCTTTCATAGACTTTTCGCATTGACATTGTCATCTATTCTGTTGTTAACATGGGAAATTGACCTACTTGTTCGTTGTCATCTTCCCAGAATTCTTGGTGGCATGACAGTTCCCAACTGTCTGATTTCACTAAAGTTGGTGAATTCTCATCAACAAGAAACTGTTTTTCTTTTTGGATCTCTGGCTTAATCAAAGACAATAACTTGTATGTTAAAGACTTGTTGGGGTGACTTGTTATCAGTAGTTTTTTAAGAAAATGCTAGGAAATTTTTTTTTAGCATATTGTTACCCAGAAAAAGCTAAATATTTTCTTTCATATTGGTAAATTTATAAAACTGTATCTAAAGTGGGCTCCAAAGCCCCAGTTTCTTTCACTTTTGTCATCACAATTACCCTATGAGTATTGCATGGTAAGAGATAAATGGGTGCATATGCTTAATCTGGAATGTGACTTTCTGAAAAGCAGAGGAGCTTAAAATTTCTTTTCAACAATATACTCATCAGCTGCCATGATGCATAATTGGGAGTAATGGAAATTGTGTATTCATTTTCTGCTTGTCTTTTGCTGAATAATAGAGTTTAGAAATGGTGTTGGTGAAACTTTAAAACTATGATTTTGCAAATGAACGTAAGTTTTGCTTTTTATTTACTCTCGCGTACTCTTCATGTACTGTGGTTGCAGATAGCGGTTCATAGCGCAAGTGGTATTCAGGTGCCTTACCTGACTAGTTGGTTCTAGGTTCATCTCCCGTTACCTCCTTCCTTCCCTAATAAAATAAAACAAATGAAGTTGTTAAAGATTTGAAATTAAAAAAAGAACAAAATTAGTGAACGTAACCTTTGTAATATATATTTTTTTACTTTCTTTGTATTGGGAAAGATAAATATCTATGAATACCGAACCCTAATTCTTCTGTGTAGGTTCTGGGTTCAACTCAGAATTTCTAATCAATTTTGGAGTTGCTCACTCCAATTTATATTTTACATTCGCGGTTAATGATCATTAAATCTAATAATGACTTTTTTTTTTGCATTCATAAGCTTCTATGGTTGCCATATTTTGTCATTGAAAGTTTTTTTTTTGGGCCCAGTGTCATCAATGTTTGATGGGCTTTGATCTGTTAATGAACTACATCTTGACCTGGCCTTACTATTGCCTCTCACCATTTATTTTGGCATTCTAAAACAAGAAAGGCACATGGTCCATGCTAAAAACCTAAAACTATTATATTTAAATAAGTTCTGCAACGAATCACACACACACACACACTCAGATCATTCTAGTTCCAACTGCTCTTTTACTTGCCATTGACGGGAGAATAGTTTATTTATTTATTTATTTTCAGCACGATAATTCTTACCGATATTATGAAAGTTCTAACTTATGTTTATACTAGTTATATCTAATGATGGTTGGAGATGATAATCATTGTATGAGATACAATAGACTCAATTGAATGGTAGGGTACGGGATCTTCTGTTTGGATCTTCCCTGTCCCCCTGTCCCAAGTACCCTCTTTACCAGTCACCACACGATCAGGCCAAATTCATCTGAGGTGGCTTGGGGCAGGGGAGCATCTGGAGAAAGGATCTGGTTTCCAATTGAAGGGTAACGTGGGTAATTTATTTGATTGAAGGAAGCTTTTCATAAGTTTTGGCCTTATGCCTACCTCAACTTGAGAAATATTTGTCAAGATGATGTCATTAAGCTCTATTGAATTATGGCATTGATTATTTGGACTTTAATTCCATGATCAATTTGCAAGGATTGTGTGCGGTTGCTGGCATGCACACAGATTCATGCAGAAACTTCTATGGAGTAATTCTGTTTGTGTTGAATATTGTTTCTTCTTGCATAAACCATGGACGTGCATTTGACATACTCCACACGTATCTATAGAGTATATACTCCATGCTTCCAACGCCAATTCCACAACCATGAAACTTCTTTTATGTTTTTTGGCCCTCAATGTAGTTGAAACTTGTACAATTTATTATTATTTTTTTTTTGGTACACTGAAGACCTATAGATGCAACAATAAGGAAGAGGGATAGGATCACCATAAATGGAGATGCTCCGGGGAGGAGAAGACTTAAGTTGACATGGGATGCAATAGTGAAAAAATATATGAATTTATTTAATTTGCAAACACATAGCCTTTGATGGAGTTGAATAGTGAAAAAGAATTCATGCAGTTGACCCTACTTAATTGGGATACAAGGCTTAATTTGGTTTGGTTAGTTGTAGATATATATGTTTTAATGAAAATTATTATAATTTGGTCCATTTCAATAATTAAAAGAACACAACTGGTGTGTGGTTTGAGAAAATTGTTTATTATGAGAGCAACGAACTGTTTCTGAATTATGTCCCAGATTAGATGTTGATGGCACCAGCAAATGACTTTTAGGAAGTAAGACCATCATTTTTAGGCATCCTTATAGTCATTCAATTAGTCATGAGTTGGTGCTAATGGAGACATGGGGTAGCATCTATGCTTATTTCAAGTTAAGAAAGTTGTTTAATTATGAGAGCAACAAGCTTGTTTTAAATGATGACTTTTGTTATTTGGATGTTGATAGCACTTAGGGTTACAAATGAACCGAGCTGTTCTCGTTAATGGCTCGGCTCAGCTCGACTCGGTTCATTTAGAAAACGAGCCGAGCTCGAGCTCGACTATTAGGCTCGTTTAGTAAACGAGCCGAGTTCAAACTCGCGTAAGCTCGGCTCATTTATCTTTATTTAAATCATATAATAAATATATTAAATAATATATAAATAATAATATAAATACATTATTTATATATTAAATAATATAAATAATATTTAAAAAAAACTTATCGAGCCGAGCTTGAGCTCAGCAAAGCTCAGCTCAGCTCGATTCTTTTGCAATCCTAATAGCACTAGAAACTGGCTTTTAGGAAGTAAGACAGCTACTTAGCTGAGCTTATTGTGATTCAACGTGAGAAATTGACTTTTAGGGATTTGAGACAATATTCATTAAAGTGGCTTACCATTAATATCAAATAACAATTAATTTCTTATGATAGTCATTGTATATCCTTGGGTTAGCTCCACTAGGGGTGAGCAGCGGATATATCGATTCGTCAAAACCGACCGAACCGAACCGATCCGCCGCATTTTGGACGGATGCGTGATGACAAGCGGACGGTTGCGGATTGATTTTCTCCAATCCCTCAATCTGGCGTACGGATGGCGGATTTGAGATTCCTTTGGCCGCAACCAAACCGCCAAACCGCGAACACCTCTAGTAATTTATAAGACTTTGTGTTTTCAGCTTGTTTAAATATTCTGTTTGTATTTTCAATTAAAAAAGAGTTTAAATATTCTGTTGAAAAAAAGTTTTCAACTTGAATATCTTTTTTGAATTGAAAAAAATAAACGTATTATTTATCTATATTTTTTAGTTTTTAAATCTATTTCTAAAATTAATAAATAGAAAATATGATATATGCTTGTTGGTTTTTGTTTTCAAAAATAGATATAGATGTAACAATACAGAGACATACAATCTCTACTACTACTCTGTTCATGGTTTTGGTGGTATGAATTATTTTTATATTTTAAGAACCACAGATTGTAATACTTTATGTAGATGAGGCATGCTGTGATTGTAGTATGTGGATGAGACGTACAGTGATTGTGATATTTTAAAGTTTCAAAATTTCTTACTTTGGATGAGGCATGCAGTGATTGTAATATTTTTTTAAGTCATTAACTGTAATACTCTTTTTTTTTTTTTTTTTTTTTTTTTTTTTGAGGAAATGCACAAATTGAATTATGTTGAAAATTTATAAAATTTTAAATCGCCAAACCGATTCGCATCCATCCGCTCAATCCACATCTGTCGGATTAGCGGACGGATGCGGATTGATTTTCTCCAATCCGCCAATCTGACGGACAAATGACGGATTGGAGGTTCCGTGGCCGCAACCAACCCGCGCCCACCCCTAAGCTCCACAAATGTCTAAACTTGTGGTTATGTAAACTGGAAGATCAGTGATAGGTGGTGGTCTAGTTATTAAATGCATTTATTGTACACCTAATCATGCAGCAATTTAATTCATAACTGTTTGATTGTGTACTTTACAACTAGGACGATAAAATGTTTTTATTATGCTTATTTATTTGTTATATTCCTTGTTTTTGAGGGGCTTCTTCTCAATATCCTTTGGCACCCTTGATAGAGATAGGAGGTAGTTGGCTAAAATGTGTTGATTGATTGCTGAAAACAGGTTCACAACTGAGAGCTTTTATCTCTATACATCTCGAGATGGAACCTGCTGTAAATTTTATTTTATTTTATTTTTTTAAATTTTATTACATGATATGCATACTCTCTCAAACCACGATATTCGGCTTGATGAGTGAATGACCTTAACTCCACCTTCTATATTTATCATTCAAGGAGTTGAGTGACCTTAAATGCACCGACTTAATAATCGTTTTGATTTTGTTATTACCGGACAGATGGGTTTGATGGCTTCCAAGCCAAAGCATCTGCAGACACAGTGGTAAAGAAATCAGAAATGAGTGAGACCTCTAAAATTGGAGCTCTAAAGGGGCATTAATTTGTCTTTTTTCACCTCCTGTTTTGTCTTTTACCTTCCTTTGTTTTTTTTTTTTTTTTTTTAAATAGTGACAGCTCATTAGAGCTGCTTTTCAGCAGCTCTAATTAGAGCTCTCTAGCAAAACCCTAAAGAAATTAGGGGGTCTGTGTCTTTTTAAGTGGAGAATCGCCTAAGTTTGTCTATAGTAATCATTATGTTTAGTATGCTGAGTTTCTCAATAACCAGATAATTATACACATGAACAGCAGGCATAAATAACGTCATAGAACCTTTTGGGAACTCAAGGAGATCTCAAACTCGTCTTAACAAACCTCTATCCTAATTAATTTATGGGGTTGGCAACATGGATCTATTTCCTCCGATTGGTTTTATTGGAAGCCATCTCCTCAGTTAAGGCAGGAACAGTGAGCAAGTACTTTAATATACTATTACGTTGTGTTTGGTTAAGGGATTTAGAAAGAGAAAAAGAAAAAGTGTGTGAAACTAGGTGAAATATAAGTATATTTTATTCACATTTCACATACTTTTTTCATTTCTGTTTCCAAGTTCCTCATCAAATCTCTCAGCCAAATACATTATTAGTATTTGCTTTCAAATAATGCCGAGTTATTTCCCTTGCAAATTATTCCTAGAGGACTTTCTTTATTTTTTTATTTTATTTTAATATCATGGAGTGTCTGTAAATGCTGATGAGGTTTGAGGCTTCAAGCAAGTTAGGCTTGTTTTGAGGATTTAGCTCTTGGATGATTGCATGACATATTAAAGTACACTTTTAAGGCTGGCCTCTTGTCTAGTCATCTTAGGCGAAGCCCCACAAGCTTAGCTAGAGATAAGAACTTATGAATGTACCACTTTATCTGCAGTTCGTGTTTTTTTTTTTTTTTTTTTTTTTTTTTTTTTCTCTTTTTGTGGGTGTGGGGGGTGGGGTGGGGTAGGACAGTTTTCTCCTTTGTTATCGTACAGGGTAAAGTTTTGACATTTTATATCCTGGAGTCAGCTCTGCTTTCTGAGATACGTGCACACTGCAGCTTGGTCAGATTAAGTTATGTAATCTTAGGTCAATATGTTTACCTACGCTTCAGAGAACGCTGTACATTAGCGATTATAAAAATTTGCTTTCGTTTTGGATTCATTGATGGGCAAATTATTTTTACTATGTCATATTGATTTTAACATATGATTTCTGAATGAAATGATTCCAGAGCTTTTCTGTTAATGATTTTAGATCCATCATCTGTATTTAATCATGAGATTATCTTCCAAGACTCACCTCAATAAATTGGTGTAAAGTATATGATATTTATCTATTACTCATAGTAGTTGAATAAATTTCTAATAAGATACTAAATCAATGTGGTAGGGCAATGTGAAAATGATAGGATAGGACTAATAATTGAGTAGACATATTGTGAAGGGTTAATACTTAATATTTACCTTGATTTGCACCCGGGTTATCTTTTTTAGCCGTTGGATATGTGGTTCTCACAAGACAAGTTTACATTTCTTCATGTTGTAGGAGGATAGCTAGAGCATTTGAAGATTCATTTAGAAAATACATTTTATATATGGTGTAAAGGTGGGAAAGAACATTGACGATGGCGATTGCTAGTAGCATTTAGGTCTTATTTAGCATGATCTAAAAAAGTTAAAAAGTCAAAAAATCACTATCCTATTTAAGTCACATCATCTTATTTAAGTCACATCATTTTTCTAACACATTACTTCAAATCCAGCCCATACCCAACTCATATTTCATAAAAAGTTAAAAAGTATACTTATTTAGATCATACCAAACCATCACAAAACCCACCTTAAAAATTAAATAAGGAATTGAGAGGGAGATTTATGATCTGGAATTGGGCCGAGGTAACGGCCGAGCAGGTTGAGAGCCAAATGGAGCATTGGGCCGAGATGACCTACGATTCGCCCGGAGTTGGGCTACTAGGACTTGGGCTGGGCAAGTGTTGGGCTAAGTATGCGCCGCCCAGTCCGGATATAAGTTGCTCAGTTAAGGCAACGCTCGGTTAGACCAAGCTGCATGTATGGCATAGGCGAAGCCAGTCAGGTTGGCTGAACGGCGCCCGGAAAGGCGTCATCAACCGAGGTACTTGCCTGATCGGCAAGAAGGCCAACCACAATCAAGTTGAACGACCGGCGCCCGGAAAGGCGCAGTCAGCCGAGATACTTGTTTGCTCGGCAGGGAGGCCGACCGCAGGTGCTCACGAGATGTCTCGGGCTCGGCTATGCCGAGATGCTGCCTAGCCCGGTTCTCCTAGGCTTAGCCAGTGAAGTGCTTGGACATGAAGTACGGCACGGCCGGGGATAGAGTAGCTCGGCTGCCAAGCTCCAGGTGAGAAGGCTGGCAGTTGAGATTAGATGATGTTCAGCGAGGTTTACGCTGACGGATAGGATAGCAGAGGCACGTGTCAAGAGATGACTGGGAGTGGGTATTGGGCGCAGAGGGTATATAGGCATGTCTGCGCCCCCCATACAGGCCAGACGAACATTCTGTAAGAGATACACTTACACTCTACTCTCTCCCTTCTCTCTATCTATCCCCTGGTGTGTGTTCTAACTTGATCGTCGGAGGGGTTTTCCGGCCACACACCGCCGGGTAGCTCACCGCCGTTGTGTACGCAGGTGATCGAACAGAAGCGGAGCTTGGAAGAAAGGAGTGCGGGCTTGCCGGAATATTTGCTCCCCGTACAGGAATGTATAAGTTTGATTGTTAGGGGAAAATAATTGTTATGGGCATAACACTTGCATTTAAGTGGTCTCTTAATCATTCAATAATAGATTATATATTCTTAGGCGTATTCCCACCAATGGAGGACTAAGAGCTGGTTTGGCAAGTGCAAAAAAAATTTAAAAGTCAAAAAGTTATTAAAAAAATTAAGAAGTTAATACTATTCACCCAAAAAAAAAATTAAAAAATTAATATACAAATATTAAATACAAATCAACTTTTTGTTAAATCAATAAACTGACGTCATGCCAGCTTCAATGAAAGGAAAGAAAAAAAAAATTGCATATGTACATTCACTAAGTTAGATGGTAAAGTTGGGCTCGTGGGGGCCATCATGAGTCCCGTTTTGATAATCCGAACTGTTGAAGATGTAGAACTCGTCTAGTCCTATATGTCTATAAAAAATTACGTCTATCAGATATTACTAATTACATGATCAAATCAGTTTTGTATAAAAATTGGATGGTGTTACAGTTAACAGTTGACAAAAAAAACTAACACGATCAGATAGCTATCGATATTCAATCAACGTGATTTTTTACAAACATATAGTACTCGATGAGTTTTACACATTGAACGGTTCCGATTAGAAAAACGAGACCTGTGGTGGGCCCCCATGGGCCGAACAATACCGTATAATCAAAGCCCGAAAAGGAGGCAATCTTTTCTCATGTATTCACCAAGCCGACTAACTGCCAATTCGTACGGCGTACTACACAATCTTCTACTACGCACTTCTTTATACAATTTTTTAATACACATTTTTTCATAAAATGTCAAAAAGTAACCCAAACATCCATATTTTTTTTCTTAACTTTTTAGTCCAAAAAGACAAAAAGTACACCTATTTAGGACACTTCAAACAACTCCTAAATTTGCAGACCAAACCAGTACGAATCTCTGTTTAGTCAGCTTGATCAAAAATGTAAAGCAAGCTAGTTTGTGGTAGATTGAAGGTGGTTGGTGATGTCTTAATCATTCACTTATGGATTACTATTCTTAGAAGTGTTCCTATCAATGGACTCATTTTGTGGGCGAAACTGCTATAAATATTTGGTTTAGCTGGACAAAATAAATGTGAAAGTAAACTAGTTTGCGATAGATTGCTGGTTGTTGGGATCTTTTATTAGCCTCTTTTAAGGCAGATCCGAAATATACCGTAATTTCTGTTTCTCTGATGATCTCTAGATAATTTTGGTTTTTAAGCATCGATCATTAAACATAAAATGAACTATATTTCTTTGACATATTGATATGAGGTGCTTGAATCATTCAATTGTCTTCTGCATGGAACTTTCAATATTGTTCTGCTTGTGGGATTCGATTGGTGTTTTTGACAGAATAACTTGATATAGCATTACAAATTTACAATTATGTTCTGTTGATTCTTCCTAGTGTTATATGTTATAACTTGGGCACATTGGGATATTTGAATGCCTTTATTTATACATTCTTCATTGAATCTGTACCTGGGAATGTCGGTGTTTATTTCCTCCGGTTAGTTTTTTTAAAAGTCATATTCTCAGTTAAATTTAAAGTGATATTATTTCTTCTTGTTTTCGATTCATGTGACTATATCATCATCTCAATCTGTTTTCTCTCAATTTATCTTCAATGGCTATATGTATATGTTTTGACTTCTTAATTCGCTTATCTTTTTAACTTTTAGTGTAACAACAATCATCTATCTCAAGGTTATCATTTCTGTTGGTTCATTTTTTAAAATGTGTATTTTCTTAACTGTCTAACATACTGTACATCAAAGTCTTATAACAAATCTATAAAGTTTTCTTTTAAATTAATAGGAATGCTACGATTACACAACTATTCTATAGTACTCCATTTCATCTATCATGATCTATTTTTATGGGTCACATTTTTTTCAATCTTTCAATCTTTATGAATAATTGATCCAGTATACAAAAAATAATATTCTTGGGTAATCTTTCTCAACCAAAAATAAAATTAAAAAAATGTTTTACTTCATCTTTATCTGTGCTTTTACTTTTGTTAAAATTACTCTCCATTTATTCTTTTATGTCCTATTTTAGCAGAACTCTTTAGATTATAAACTATATCTCCACAATGAACTCTTTAGATTAATATAGGCAAAATTTTACTTTCAATTTTTCTAGTAAGTTCATTTGTAACTAATATTAGATAAAATTGAGGACTAAATGTTAATCTTTGATAGAAATATAGTTATTCAAAATTCACTTATTTCTTCTATTATTCTCGCAGTTCTATCATATAATTCTTTAATTATATTGATATTCTAGCTAATACATCTATCTTTAATTACATAAATATTTTTAACTGGTACTCAATAAGTAAACTATGAGATTGTTCAATTGTGTATGTTTATGTCAATGTTATTTACTTGTATTTCTTAGTAATATTGTCCTTGTAAACTGGCATGAGTAGCTTGGCGGTTAAGGAAACAAATTCTGAGGTGAACCATGAATTTGGATGTCTCACATTTGACTTTTTTTATCAGTAATGCTAGATATCATGAAAAATCTTTCATGAAAATAATCATGAAAGTTTTGTGACTTTTGGATTACACTTAAAATAAAGCACCACACACTAATCAAGGTAATCTAAGAATCATAAATTTTTCATGATTATTTTCACGAAAAATTTTCTTGATTCCTAACTTTTTCCTTTTTTTATAGGTATTCAGAATTTATTCTGTGTAGATGAGTTCAAAGGGCCCGGTCTTGGATAAACTCCTCGTCATTCCAAAAAAAAAAAAAATGTCAGTCAATTTTTTTTGGGGCAAATGTAAAACGTAGGTCCAGAAACAATTAATTGCATGAAGAAAAATGCATGCAAAAGACAATTGCGTAAATTTTATTCAATAAAAAAGTACAACTGAAAGAGAATAATAGTAAAAACCACCAGACCCTATTAAAACCAACAGGAGAACACATACATATGTATCTAGCTAGAGAGAGACCATGTTTATTCCTTCAACATCTAGCAAGAAAACTCAAGGACGAAATGCTGCGGCCCCAGGAGTGCTGCCACCAATTCCACTCCCGGGATTCGGGACCTCGACACCGGGGTTTGGGACCAATGTATCGTCGCCACCTGGAACGTAGCTGCCACCGGTGCCGGCTCCAGTGCCAGTGTCACTGCCACTGCCAATGCCAAATCCTCCGTTGGTGCCGGTGACTGGGTTGTAGGTGAACGGGTCGAAACCGTGGCCCAGTGGTGGGAGCATGAAACGGCCAATGCCCGGAACAAGGACGCTTCCATCCTTGCCGATGAACGAGTCGGGTTGTTTCATGTCTGTGTTTTTGGAGTCGGTTGGGATTTCACGTCCGGCAAAGACTGCATGGTTGGTTATGGCGAGGAGGATGTTGAAGATGAGAAGGAATGAGAGGGCGGATTTAGGGTTGAAAGCCATTGTTAGGGAAGGGGGAGAGAGAGAGAGTGTTGTAATGGTTGTAGTTTTGGTTGTTATGATGGAGAAGAAGGGAAGAGAAGAGTTCTTATAGTTTAGGTTTTAGGGGTGAGTTGGATGAATTTTTGGCGGCGAGTTAAGGAGATGGTTTCTCTCCTGCTCAAGGTTTCACGCACTGCATACTTACGTAGAGAGTGAGAGAGAGAGAGAGAGAGAGTTGGTCCAACAGCTCAGGGGGCCAATAAATGTCCGTAGGCGTGCCAAATTCATGCGCTTCAAAATGTGAGATTAATTCAAGACCTCCCAAAAAAAAGAAAGAGAAAGTGAGATTAAGTTGAGCAAGTTTGTTTTTGTTATTAATATAGTGTGTGGAGCAAGGATTATCTCCTTACCTTCTCTACTTCACTTTCTTTTTGCAATGGTCAAAATTCATTTTAAGAGAATTTATTAAAAGAAAATTAAAAATTAAGAAATAATTTTTTTGGAATGATCTACACCATTAAATTCTCTTAAAATGAATTTTGATCATTGCAATGAGGAAGTGAAATAGAGAAGGTAAGGAGAGGATCCTTGCTGGAATGACACAACTATGATGAAGGTGATATTTGACCTAGTGACCGCAATCAACACACACCTGAGTAAATCTATGCATACATAAATGAATAAAGGTATATGTACTAATTGGTATATCAATTAGTGTATTAACGGATGATATGATATAAGTTTAAAAACTTTTAATCTTTATAATTTGTATAATGAGTGGAGTCTATAATTTTAAAGTGGCAATGTCATAGCATATGTTGGGCAACTAAGAAACATGTACATAAGATAAGTGTTATTGAGATAAAAATGTTAAGGCAGATGTTTGGCAAGATTAGAAAAGATAGAGTTAGGAATGAGTATATTTGAAAATGGGTGAGAGCAGTGGCGGAGTCAAAAAATTAAATTAGAGGGGCACTTATTAATTATAATATCAAAAAATTTTACAAAACTATTTCACTCAAGTTTTTACGATTGATTTTGAAAAACATCAAAAAATAATATTATTTGTAACTAGTGTATCTTGGACAATACAAAAAAAAATGCATTTAAGTCCTAAAATAAATTATATAATGATAAATTATTTTTTTATACAAAATTTGATTAAAAATTTAATATAATGATAACACCACGTCATCAATGGTATGTAATATCACCAACTAATAGTAAATAAACACATAGAGGGTGAACCTCATATGTCAAATGTAACTATCAATTCAATATATTTCATATCTTTATAGTGAGATTAATTATATTTGCACGTCAATAATAATGACATCACCATTACATTCAAAAAAAATTCATAGATAATATGGTTTATTGTAATATCTTTATTTTCAATCAAAACAACTATTATTGTTCTAATAATTTTTAAAATGTCATTGACATTTCATTCTAATAATATTTCTGTAATTTTTTTATTTAAAATATTTTCTTTATGTTTGCAAAATAAAATAAAAAAATCTCAAAATGCAAGGGGCATTGACCCCCTGGTCGCTCACTCCTTCCGTCTCTGGATAGGAATAGTACTGATAGAAGACAAGTCGAGAGAGAATAGACTGAGATGGTTTGATCATATACAATGAAGAACAACAGAGACAATAGTGAAGAGAAACGATACAGGGACGGTAGATGGTAGTGTTAGCGGAAAGGGTAGACTTAGATTGATATGAATTAGTATAATAAATAGATATATGAATCTCCTTAATTTGACTAACAAAATAACCTTGAATAGAGTCGAGTGAAGAAGAAGGATTTATGCAGCTAACTCCATTTGATGAGACTTAAGACTTGGTTTAGTTGGTTGATTGGTTAGTAATGTCATAACATATATTAATACATTAATTAGCATACCAATTAGTGTGTATAATACCAATGGAGAAGAAAACTTTACAAACAAAACTAACTCATACACGATGGATTCTAGAAATCTTGAAAACTGTTTTCCTCGAAGACTTAAAAATAAAAAATAAATAAATCATTTGATAATATTGTATGCAAATGATGAAAAAGGTTAAAACAGATTTCATCAAGCTGGTTTAATTTTATTCTTGTGGTGGTGGTGGTGGGGATCCATTGAGGTAGACACATGCCTATTTTTCTTGGGCTTCCATTATATTACATGGTAGAATAATAGTCAGAACTGGGGGAAGAGGGTACAAAGGACCACAGCACAGGAGAGAGAGTTTTTTCTTTTTTTCTTTTTTTTAACGGTAAAAGTGTCCGAATCAATTTACTAATATCTCGATTAATCTTCTCCTCAGTTCGGTCAAAACAATTTTTTAAATTTTTTTTATTTTTTTTTGTGGCCTGATCTTAAGAATTGAATACTAAACAATTATATGGGAGTATACCCACTAACAATTGAGGACAACCCTCAAGGTTGAGAGAGAGTTCACTTATGCAACAGTTTGTTTGTTAAGCTTGATAGCTGGATAGTGTGTGCGAGAGAAGAGGAGTTCAAAAATGCAAAGGAAGGAGAACCATTTTGGAAGCGGTAGGTACACTTTATTTATTTTTTATTTTTTAATTGTAGTTGGGTTTATTTTCCCAACTTGAATCTCTACCATTATGGTAGGCAAAAATGCTAGATATAATCCAGGGTGATTGGTAACTTGGCAAAGGCCTGGGATTAAGTCCCCAGGTCCTATGTTCAAACCTTCTTAGGCCAATTATTTAGGCGAAGCGTAGTTAGTTAGAAGGTTAGTCTCAAATTGTTAATATCACAAGTATTTGGTATGGGCCCAATGCTTTCCCACTGCGTGAGTTTTGACTTAAGCGGAGTTTGTTTTGGGAGATCAGGACAAGTTCTCAAGTTATAGTTTTCTTACTTAGAATGGACAACAGGCACCTTAGTGATCTCTGCAACGGGCACTGTCCTGGATCTACAAGAAAGTGAGAGGATTTTTCTGTACCAAAAAAAAAATGCTAGATATCTAAATTTTTTATTAAACATTCACATGAGTTTGTGAACAAATGGCACTTGTTTATTTTAAATGAGATCTATCAATGATACTTTAAATAAGACCTATTACAATATTCTAATTAATTACGGAGTGTATTTTATTCGCACATTATCAAATGTGTGAACAAAATAAATTTTCATCAAAATAAAAAAAAATTGTATTGTATAAATTCCTCCATTCTTTTGTCATTAAAGAATTATGTTCTATCCATTTATTTTGCCCTCCCTTTATAATATTATACTTGTCATATTTTTTTATCAATTAATATCAACTGTTAGATATTAGTGAAACACATCCCATGATAAATGTAGTATTATTATTTTTCTTTGTTAATTTCTCTCTTTACGAGTTCCATTCAATTAAAAAAAAAAATATTAGTCTGTCCTTTCTGATTTTTTAAATTAACTTTAAAGAAAATCAGTAACTCTTTTGTTTTTGGTTTTTTTACATTTTAGGTGCTTTTAAATTGAGACCCTCAAATCTTAAATATATATAAAAAAAATAAAAAAAAGAAAGAAAGAAAGAAAGTGAGACCCTAGTTTTTTTTTTTTTTTTTTAAATTAAAAAAAATGGAATGAATTTATAAAGTTCATAAAATAATAAAATATTAAAAAATAATAAAATAAAAGGCTTTTCCCTCAAATCTCCCGACATCATCCTTCTATCACTAGGGTCATGTGCCCGTTCTGTTTTGAATTTTTTTAAAAATTTTATTTTAACAAATATAAAGAAAATCTTTTTGTAATTTTTTTTATTTAAAATATTTTCTTGATATTTTTAAAATTATGAGAATAATAATGGTTGTTTTGATTGAAAATGAAGAAATTATGATAAGTCATATTATTATCTATGAAAATTTTATAAATTTTTTTTAATGTAACAATGATATCTATCATTATTGACATGCAAGTATAATTAATCTCACTATGAAGATACAGAATTTTTTAAATTGTTAGTTACATTTGACATGTGAAATTTACCCTCCATGTATTTCTTTATTATTGTTTGATGATATAGTATTATCATTATATTGAATTTTTACTCAAATTTTGTATAAAATATTACTTTATCATCATATAATTTATTTTAAAACTTATATCCATGACTTTTTTTGTATTGTCCATAATACACTAGTTACAAAGAAGATTATTTTTTTGATCTTTTTCGAAATCTATCGTAAAAATTTATGTTAAATATTTTTATAAAAAATTTCAATATTATAATTAATAAGTGCATCTCTAATTTAATTTTCTGACAACATTGCTACAATCCATGTTGCCGGTTACCACTCCTACCATATTGGCCCTGTTTGGTAGGGTATATTTTCAACTTATTTAAGCTTTTAGCTTAATTTAAGTTATTTTGATGTGTTTGGTTCAACTTAATAATACAGCTTATAACTTTTTGTAAGTCAAAAATCAACTTATTCTTTGAGTGGGAGAGGAGAAACTTGGTTGTTTGAGATGACCTAAATAAGTGTACTTTTTGTCTTTTTACGAAAAGATGTGCAGAAAAGTAGAGAGGTGATGTGATGGAAAAAAGATAAAAAGTGTGTACTTATTTTGGGTTGCCAAACTTGGCCTTAATTTATAAGGGTCCTGTTATGGTGTGCAATCCTTTCGGGTTGCACACCATATGCAACCAACACAAAAGGTGTAAACAGGAGGTGTAAACATAAAACAGGAGGTGTAAGTGTGCAACTTACACAAAAGGTGTAAGTTGTACACTTAAGAAAAATCCTAATTTATAAGTCAAAAATTAATTTATATTCACAATTATAAATTATAAACTGTTAAATTATAAATTATAATCACTTCCTCATAACTCTACTAAACGGGGAATTGTCAGCTCCCCCACACCCACCAAACTCCAGGCGGTGCATTTACACTCTTTGATTCACATCACATTGCTTTCCTATTACACCCGATCCACTAGCTTACCTAATATTACAACAGTTAACACAGACTTATCAAAACCATTTATTTAATACAGACGCGAGATTCTTTTAACATATTAAAATTCTCAAAGATCTTAGGCCATGTTTGTTTGGGCAGTAATGGTAGAGGGCCACAATTTTTATGGCTCAAATGGTTCAAAATTGTCAAAACAACGTCGTTTTGGGTACAAAACAACATCAAAATTGCCAAAACGACGTCGTTTTGACAATTTTAAGCCATTTGAGCCACAAAAATTGTGACCCTCAAATATTTTTCTTATTTGGGCGGACTGGATTAGGTTGGATTAACATTTCCATGACTAATAGTCCTAAGACTACGAATCCTTTGGATTGTATATCTTATCCTATGTTTGGATTAAATTAGGAGGGACTAATAGTTCAAACTTTGGTTTAGTCCTCCAATTTATCATATGTGGGATACCATATCCGAATAGATTGTTAATTCATACTTCAATTATTTAACCAAATATCGAATTAATAATTTTATTGAATTATTAATCCAATCCCAAATTCATGTCCACCCAAACAAACATGACCGTAGGCTATAGACTATGCGGCCTAATGATTATGCTATTCTGTCGGAGTTTGGTGCTTCTGCCAATTATAAACATACTCAATTAGACACGTCTCATACTCAACCCACGTAGCAAAGATTTTTTGCCACTCAATTGGGTATTACCAAGAATGCCCAACTCATTGAGATTTTGACGATGCTACCTATGTGAGTTTGAAACCAAGCCCAATTAAGTGAAGCTGACTGACATGTCAAGCACTAATTCATCGGTTTCAAGCAATTGTATATCATTTTTTGAGGTTTATAACTTTCTCCAGTAAAGTCATGCTTACCATTTGGTTTGCACATCCACAAATACACAACACTACATCATAATGCAGTTGGTCACATCAACGATAATAACAAACAAATGGTAAACATAACATTTTTTTTCATATTTTTCTTTTTCATGATCTTTTATCTCCTCTTCAACGTTGTCCTATCATTTTCATTTCGTCTGAAATGCAGTGTGAGTGAGAGTTGGCTCAATTTTGGGCAGTCAGAGTAAATAAAAACACCCCAGAATGGGAAAATGAAACCACTAACCGTCAAAACAATGCCATCAGTCCAGGCATAGTTTCTATTTGCTTGGATTTGTGAGGCCGAGAAGCCAAAATATTAGTAAAAACAAAGCTAATCCCAGTCAATTTCTCAGAAAATAAGGAAAATTCAGGTTTTCAGTTTTTCCTCGGAAAATCTGGGAAGTTGAACGAGCGAGTTGACCCGAGTAACACCTTCCAAACCTGACCAATTCTGATCCTCGTAAGCTGCAGTCTCCCCATTTACTTCAGCCTCAACAGTTCTTTTGTAAGGATCATGCTCTTCAGCAGATCTGACAGTGAAATTTCTCTGCAAAGATGGCTCAGAGTTCTGTCCATCGTCTGATTCCACGGCATTGCCAGAATGATTGCTCTGAAGCGTTGCAGAAGAGAAGCCTTGGTCATCATAATCTGATTCTGAGTCCATTTTACCGTCCAAAAATAAGCAAACCACGGCACAGTCATCCATCTTTGATGTGGGATATTTGGATTTCCATTCACGCGCTGCAGAGTTAACCAGGATCCTTGCAGCTGACGACCGGCTAGGAGCTGATGATACTATCTCAACCACTTCTTCGTTGCTTAATACATCCCAAACCTGCAACAGAACACGCCAGAACTGGTTTTTTTAATAAAAATATAAAATTAGAAGAAAAGATGTAAACTCAATAATGTCTTTGTCCACTCATTGACGACTTCAAATTTTCTTGAAACAAGGAAATAACTAGAACAAAATTTCAAGAATATTACACCCACACCATACTAGAACAATTAACATTCAAGCATATCTGCTGCTTTTCTAATGTTTCCAGAACCATTTGTATCCAAACATACCTCTAAAGCGTTTTCCAACCAGCAGGGATTCAATTCAGAAATCTTATGATCTCTTCTTCGATTTGGAAATCATACTGTTTCTTTTTTTCTTTTTAAAATTCAGTCATCAGTTGTGATATACATAGAGTTGGTAATTTAAACGGGGAGACTTCACTGTCCGCACTATTTAACAGAAACTCCACGAGCAGAGAGGAGATAAATCTGTCATGTTATGTGGTGAATGCAGTATCCTATCAATGAGCACAGATATCTTTCCATCTCAAACATATTATCTTTCATCTGCCCACATATTTTAGAGCTTTTTGTAACTGCCATTGGATATGAAATTATGCATGATTGCAAGTCTATAAAAATAATAAGCAATCATGAAAGACACATTTCCGATGTACAGGAAATAAGATTGCACATGAAAGGCCACATATGCCTTCATCAAGAATGGTAGTTGACCAATAAAAACTCGATGTTAACATTTAAAAGAAATGGATATTATTCAGCATTAGTCTTCCTTATCAAGGTGCTAGGAAAATTAATATGTCAATCTCATACGAAGAAAATCAATTACGGATGCAGAACACTAAATGAATATCTATCACTATTCACTATCATTGAGTAAATCAAATGCACAAAAGTCAACTTGATCAAACAACAGTCAACAAATTTCTTCTTTCTTTTTTTTTTCCACACTATCAAGAGAAAATGATTGTAAGTGTAATTTCTTGGGAAAAACAACGAAAGAAAAGTTTTGAATGAACAGGAAAGCTAACTTATTCATGAAAATTGAAGGCCCAGTATCTACGCAACAAATTTGTTAGGCAAAACCTACATGTTTCTAAATGATTTGGTAATTTTAATTGTCGTGGCTGTTAACCAAAAAAACACTAGTACTTAACCATTATGAGTAATATAATATATATACATGTTATGACAGGTAGATGAGAATTTTTTTTTGAAGTAATTAGCTTAAACAATGATGACATAATGTTAAAACCATATGCTACCTAGAGAAACTAGTATAAAGGAAAATTGTGAAGATGCAGAATGCAGTTGGGATAACTGGACAAGTATAATGCTGATCTATATTCCTGCCCATAAGTAAAGATCAAGTGTCTGTTCCAAAGACAAGGGAGAGAGACCAAGTCAAATGCACAATTATTTGGCTTCCTGAAGATACACCCGCTGAATGGTTTGAATAGGCTAATGCGCTGAAGGCACAAGTTCACATCCACATTCTTGTTTACAGTCTCAAGTCAAAACATGCGCTAAAGAATCTTCTTAGTTTCTTTTTCCCATTTTTTTTTTTTTTCTATGTTAGGATAGCATAAGTTTAAGTCGGCTATTTCCGATGATCAAATCTCGAAAGACTAATTTTGGGGGTTTTTGATTGGTAGGATGCTTTAGTTGAGTAAGTGAAATTGAGTTCACCACATGGAAAATATTCTTCAGTAAGTTATGTAGTCTTCAATTCCATTTCTAGCACTGTTCAAAAATAAATAAATATATTCCATGTCTAGCAGGTACACGACCTTGCACATCTCTGTTTGGCATCTCACTTACATCCAGGCACCATCCCCTCTTATAGGACTTTGAGTCTCCTTTGTGCAACTTCTTGCAAGGTGAAAACTAATAATAAAAAAGAATAAACTAAAAGCACCCCTCCCTCAACTCCCCAATAATAAGCTTTTTTTCAACTGCAGTTAAGCTATTTTTGCCTCATAAAATGAAAGCAAAAGCTCCCCCCGAAAAAGTTGTAAACTAAATTGAGCCTAAGTGTTGCCATAGCACCCAAGTTGTGTTAGCCAGGTTTCTGAAAATATGAAACTTATTTTAGATTATGGACACATCCAAGAAGCATTTGATGCGTGTCTAGGAGTGTCCAAGAAGTGTCAATGTCCAGCATGAACACAGCTCCTCTACTAAAGTGTCTGTGTCACTTAGGTTCCATGCATATGTAATTTCTCACTTTCATTTGGTGCTGTTTACCCTCATATAATTTCAGTTATTTATTTCTTTGTTTACAGACAAATTCACATAATTACTCTGCAAACCAAAGATCCCCTATACTAATCTGCAATCTACACTATGATGCATGGGTGGAAAACTTACCCCATCAGAAGCAAGAACAATGAACTTATCCCTGTCCGTAAGAATCCGGTGAGAGAATTCGGGAATAGAGATCACCCCATATTCCTTTAAACAAAAGTCCCCAAATGCCCGAGCCATTGCTAAGCCAGGGGCATCATCAAACGGCAGCCAAACTCTTGACACTTCAGGTTCATCTTGCAACGCAAAAACCCTTCCTTTACACCGTTTAATCCTTTCGGCTTCCCCTATTAATAATCACCCCAAATCAACACAATTAGGACATGAAAACAAACAGCCCAAAAATTGAATCATGGTAAAACATACTTGGCAAATCAGGCTTTAGATCAACTGTCAACTGAATCGCTACCATGGAATCATTACTGTCCTTGGATCCCAAGATCGCCCGAGAATCCCCAATACTTCCCATGAAAAGATTTGCACCCTTGCAATCAAAACATGACGACAAGAATATTAAAAAAAAAAAAATTCAAAGAAAATGAAGAAACAAAATGAAAACCAACAAAGAAGAGTGCTGGTAGTGCTTCCTGCCATACCTGTTTCACTATAGTGACAGCAGTACTGCCACTGCAAAAGCAGTCCAAGTTAGGGTGGGACCTTAGCTCTTTGTCCATTGCTTTGTATGATTTAAGAAAAGCTTCTCTCCATAAAGAGCCCACTTTATATTCTGTAGTGCCATCCTTCTCAAGATCTCCTCCATCTAATTTAAGATTCCCAGTGCAACAAGTAGTACTAGAACCACCTTGCTTTGATTCATAAGAATGCAAGAATGACAATATCTTTAATGGCAATGCATCCCTTACTTTGCGGGCAACAAGATGGCCATGTGGACCATGGCCATCAAAGACACCACAAAAAGTTGCATCTTCTGACATAAAGTCCTACAGAAATACATAGGTTAAGAAATTGACTCCAAAAAATGACTAAAATATCAATCTCAAACAGAAGGATTGAACTTACTTCCCACACAACCATTGCATCCTGGTTTATACCCTTACGGCCCTGCTGAGTGAATATACAAGAAGATCGGCTCTTTCCATTCATGAATATTCGGTTAGGAATGGAGGAAAAATGCTGCAATGTGGTGACATGATCGGAAAATGTTTTCCTATTTCTCTTTCTCCTGCACATTCCAAGGCCCAGACGAGAGCGAGAAACACACCCTCCATTATTCCTGTTAGTATGGCTACTCCGACTACTAGTCGAAACACAACTCCCCATTTTTTCAGTCTTAGAAAGAATACATCTGTTTGAAACAAGGTACAACACGCCCCCCTTCTTGTGAGACCAGATCTCCAAATTCCCAAATCAGGTTGTAAAGTCAACCCAGCAGAAGGCGGAGGAAACTCCCGAGATTCCCACACCAAACCAGGGCAACTTGGAACTTACTATAGACAACTCGGTTCTGTTTATCTTGGTCAAATGTCAATCCACTGGAGGAGACACAAGTCAATAATCAATCCAGCTAAAAAAATGAGAAAAATTATTAATCATATTTATCAATTTTGTATCTTATTCTTATATACCAACATAAGGCAAAACAGTTTATTTTATAAATGCTGAATGTGAACAAGGAATTTAAAATTACACAAAGCCATCAAGGGAAGTCTCATTTATAAAATTAAACAGCATGAGCATATGTAATTATATCCACAAACAAACAATATAATACTCCAAGAATAAACCAGAAATCAAGATACCCAGTTCGTTTTCAAACAGTTATAAGACACCTCAAAAAAATATTCTGCGAATTTTAATTATGAAGAAGTCGAAGACTTCACCTACTAATGACAGCAGTTCGATAAACAAGAGGTTAGTCAATAATCTCCCACTAGTTAATTAAATAAGTTTCCACAGGCATTAGGAATACTTGTACCTGCCTCTTTCTTCCTCTTTCCACCTCTCCACATAAAAATATAGCTCAGAATCTACAAGTGATTTTAAGAATATTTCCCCGTATACATATAGAAAAAGAGGAGTATTTCAGGAAAGGATCTGAATCATTGTTTATAGAAACTTCAAAAACCCTAGACTTTTAAGGCAGAATTTTGCAAAGAGAAGCAAAGATTTTTATCTACATCACTATTCAATCACCCAAAAAAGAAAGACAGCTTGTTTCAAATTTCGATTTTTTTATTTCCCCTCCAAACATATAAAAATGAAAAGAAACTGAAAAGCCGAAGAAGCGATCAAATTGTGTTCTATTTGGTGAAAGTGAAAGAAAAGTCGAAAAAACAGTGAATGGTCCGCTTGGTTGCATTGCAGAGAAACGAAAAGAAAAAAAACAGTGGAGAATTTCAAATCATAAGAAATCTACACCCAAGACAGAGCAAAACACAAGCATTATTCCTGGTAAACATATTAACTGAAATTTTTCAAAACGAATTGATTTTTTTTCTATTTTACCTCGGTTTTCTCGGCAACCAAACACACAGAAATGGATGGAGAAAATAGGTACAGAGAGCCCTCTCTCTCTCTCTCTCCACTCCTCAAAGCATGCATTTAACAGCAAATCCAAAATAAATACGAATGACAAAGCAGATAGATCAAGTCAATCCAAGAAAAGAAACAATAAAACGCGATGACAGTTACCTCTGTAATAATTCCTCATTCGGCGAATTCAGGATGACCCCATTTCAAGTTTTAAGTTAGAGATCATAGATAGAGAGAGAGAGAGAGAGAGAGAGAGAGAAGGTTTTAGTAGTTAAGAAAAGAGGAGCATTAATTGCGAAAGCAAGCAAAAAGTGGAAAGACACAGTTGTTTGAGAGACAGAAAGTAGTCGTCTAGAGAGCGTCGGCTGAAAAACTATTCAATGCCCTCGCAACCCCACTCGTTCATCTAAATCTATCTCGTTATGAAAATTATTCATATAATACAAACGTACCTCCTAAGGTTTATTTAAGGGACTTTTTTTCATGAATTTCTTTTTATCTATTTATATTTTATTTAATTCATATTATTTTTTTATATTTTAATAAATTTTATAGGTCACATAATTATTAACATATATTTATAATATTCACATTTATAATGTGAATCATTCATATTTCAATGTAAATATTTACAATGTAAAAAATGAATGTTAACATTACCAAATTACTAACCGTTCAAAAAATATTTGTAAAGGTAAAAATATTCATAAAATATCTTTAATATGAAAATTATGATTTGGTAGATCAAATGTTCAAATAATAAGATTTATTAGAATATAAGAATATCTTATGAACTAATTGGGATACAAACATTTAAAAAATGATTTTCTAATAAATTTCTCTTTATTTAAATTACAAATTATTTTTTGTAGTTTTAGAAATTATATGTCTCTTAAAGTTTTTAATTTCATAACAAATAGGTTCTTTTATTAATAAATCATCAAGTTAATTAACAATTTTTAATAATGTTAAAATTTTATTTTAATTGATAATTCAGATATTTTTATTATTATATAGATGAACAGTTAGAAATTTCACTTTTTCAATTAATTATGTTAAATGAAAAATTCTGACATTGAGGTATTTGTAATTTTTCCAAACCACGGAAAACAATTCGTATTTTAAGCAAATCTCGGGGCGTATTTGTAATTTATCTTATAAAGAATTCTTAGGGACATAATGTAATTTTTAGAATTATAAGGAATAGTTTATAATTTAAATAAATTTCAAGGGGTGTGTTTGTAATTTACCCTATAAAGAATTAATTTTATTTTAAATAAAAAATTAGTTTTATCCTATGAAGTACGGGTACAGGTATGAGTATTGATACTTACACAACACGGATACGTCGATATGGTAAAATCTATAAAAAATATATATATATAGGATACGGGTACGGCTTGATACGCTTGTAAAAAAATATTTACTTTTAATTTAGAATAATGCAAAAATTAATTAAATAGTTTAATTTGTTAAGATCCAACATATAATTAACATTTAATGTCAAAAGTAAAGATAAATCAAAATCTCAATATATTAAATAACTTATAAACCAGAGTTTAATTTTAAAACCATACTAAGTATAAAACTAAAAATAAAAAAATAAAAAAAGTCTAATGATAGGAGTTTTATATCTGTAGTAGAAGAAAATATTATTTTAATTGATGTACCGTATGACTTGGGTATATATTAGGTACGTCTAGAGGCCAAAAATTAAGAAGAAAAAAAATTGGATACATGTTTCGTGTACCCAATATATAGGCAAAAGTACCATACGAGGTACCATATACTGGTAAGTACTTGGTACAAATATGTCATATTTTTCGAAATACCAATACTTCATAGGTTTTATCAAACAATTATAAATAAAAAAATAAATTATATTTTATTTTATAAAATGAATAATTTAAATTTAATTATATATGTTGTTTAATTTGTAAAATAAAATATAATTTATTCTTATATTTATAATTATTTGATGAAATTAATTTTTTATATGAATAATTTATATTACGAGACCTACGAAATAAATAGTTTGGATCATAGATAAGAATTCAGATCGAAATCTATCTAAAAAGTATAAAAAGATATGGAGAGATAGATTGAAATCTATCAAAAAAGTATAAAAAAAGATAGAGAGATAAGCTATGAAAAAGTGCTTATCTCAATTATCATACATTTAGGGGTTATTTTAGATGTTCTAAATAAGTGTACTTTTTGACTTTTTATAAAATATGGGTTGTATTTGAAGTGATGTGGTAGAAAGGTGATGTGACTTAAATAAGATGATGTAACTCAAATAGAATAGTGACTTTTTAACTTTTTAATTTTTTTAGGGATGCCAAACCTAACATAAGGGGTGTTTTGGAAAGATAGTTAAAAATAGCTTTTTAACTTTTTTTGACTTTTTTGTAAGAGAGAGAAGTGGGTTAAAAGCTGCGAAGTGACGTTTAACCCACTCCCCAAAATAATCCTAAGGCTCCTTATGTTTCCAAACACCCAACATAAAATTACAAGTTTTTTTACTTTCTTCACTAAATATGATATTCCTGGAGTATTATGGGGCCATTTGAGAACAAGTTAAAAAAGTCAAAAAATTAACTTTTAACTCATTTTAGGTCATATCACTTCTCATAAAAAAAAAGTTTAAAAAATTAAAAAGTGAATTTTTAACTATTAGGAATTGTTTGGGATGATCTATATAAGTGTACTTTTTGATTTTTTTATGAAATATAAATTGGGTTTGAAGTGATGTGTTAGAGAGGTGATGTGACGATGTGAAATAAGATAATAACTTTTTGACTTTTTAACTTTTTTTCAAACATGCTAAACCAATCCTAACTTTTCAAATCAGTCCTCTGTGCTTGTGTTTCAAAAACACCCAATAATTACTCGTTAGAGAGAGAGAGAGAGAGAGTTGGGTGGCAGTTAGTATTAGGCTTAACTGTGGGAGTGGATTCCCGGCCGAAATGATGAGAGAGGGGCATGTCCGTCTCTAAATGATTAACTCCACACGCCTCCACGCTCTTTTTAAAGGCGCGTTAAAGACACCATTCCTATTCAATTTTTTTTTTTTTGGGAATAAATTCAACTAATATAATATCCGTGTTATGCACGGGTACAGTTAAATAATTAAAATTTAATACTTTTAATTAAATAATAAAATAAAATTTGTATAAAATATATATAAAAAATAATTTATAATCAATTAAACTTTAATTATTTTTATCAGAATTTCATTATAATCATTTCTAAATTAAATAAATAAAAATCTCTTTAGGATTTGTTTAGAATGTGGGTTGATTTTTTTACTTTTTAATTATTTTAGCTTGGGACTAAAAATTCTTGTTTGGAATAAGTTTTTTTGGTTTTTTAAACTTTTGTGAGAAAAAAATAAAATTATTATGATTTGGATGTAACATTTTATTTTATTGTATTTGACTTGAAAAGTTTATTTTATTTTTTTGTAACTATTTTAACCAAAAAATCTCATTTTATTTTATGCCAGATGAAGGCTTAAACCCATCTCCTAAGATCATTACCTTAAATCAGTCACATAATTTCTGAATTAAAAAAACAAATAAATAAAATCTATTCAAACTCATCTCCTAATATCATTGTCTAAAATTCGTCTTTTCCTAAAATCAAATACATAGGGTGGTTTGGGATGATTTAAATAAGTGCATTTTTTGAATTTTTATAAAATATGAGTTGGGTTTGAAGTGACGTATTAGACAGATGATGTGACTTAAATAGGATAGTAACTTTTTGACTTTTTTAGATCATGTCAAACAAGGCCATCACAACTGGTTGAATTTTCAATTTAAAGAAATGAATTAAATATTTATTTGTCCATCTTCTAAAATATTTACCTAAAATTCTTCATTCTCTAAATAAATAAATAAATAAAAGATTAATTCAACTCTGTTCATATAATTTTTGAATTAAAATAAATAAATAAATAAATAATTTCAAAATTAAACAAATAAATAAATAAAATATCTTCAAACACATCTAATATAATTGCCTAAATTCATCCTCTCCTAAAGTCAAATATAGAAACACAGTTTTTTAACCTTTCAATTTAAAAAAATAAATTAAATAATTATTTGCTCATCTTCTAAAATTTTAACCTAAAATCCTTTCTTCTCTAAAATAAATCAAAGAAAGATCAATTCAAATCTATTCATATAATGTTTGAATTAAAAAAAAATGAATGAATAAAATTTCTTCAAAATCTTATAACATATTTACCTAAAATAAAATTTAAAAAAAAAAAGATCAATTCAAATTGATCATTACCTAAAATCAATTTTTCAATTTAAAAACATAATAATTATTCATGTGTCTTATATAATATCCGAATCAAACAAATAAATAAATAAAATCTCCTCAGACTAGTTTTTGAGCGCTCTAATGTCTCAAACTAATTTTCTAATATTTTTACTTAAAAAATTGAAAAAAAAAAATCTAATTGGTTAGCTTGTCAATAAATAAATTTTAAAATTCAAAATTATGAAAACTATCCCATAATTTTTGGGTTTCAAAAGGAGAGAATCACTCAAATATAGAATAGGAAAACATAAGGAGAAATTACTCATAAATCCCATTTTGATAAATGTTACTCTAATTAGTCCTGAATGTTTTTTATTAAACCATTTAGTCCTAAAAAACATCACCAACATCACTAATAAACATCATAAAAAATCAACATCATAAAAACATCAATATCATCAACTACATCGTAAAACATCATCAAAACAACATCCTAAAACATCACAACATCATTAAAAACAATGTCGTAAAAAATTACACATCAGATTCATTTAAACATAAACACCAAAAATCAAGTTTTTGTATTCAACCATTCATTCACTGGTAACACCCTTTCTACAACTCTGTTCTTCTGTTCTAACTACATGTCTGGAACTTGCTCACAACATCAAACATTAGCCACAAAATCCTTCAAACCCTGTAAAGCAAACTTTGTAGCCACAAAACCAACCAACAAAGACAACCCAAACAACACGAGCCTTACAATCGCAATCGGAACACAAATCAAGATGTTCAACCACTCATAAACCCCTTCAATCCTCTGCATGTGGTTCCTAAACGGATCGATTGTGGTTCCTAAACGGACTTCGACAGGCCTAGCACCCAGAAACTCAAATGGATTCTCAATCCCCAAATGGGTATTGTTTGTTTGATCATTTTGAATGTTGGGTTGATTGGAATTCCGATCATCATCGACGGTGTTGATGATGATGTTTTATCTTGAATGTCGGATCTGTGATGTTCCAAATCTATCACAACAACAACAATAATAGTAATCAACAACAACAATAAATTAAAAAAAAAAATAGAGAATGACTTCGATCTGTGACTCGGATCTATGGTTTTATGTCTTTCTTTGCAAACTTGTAGATGTACGTGTATTATTCAAAGCTTTAGTAACGGAGCTTCAATGCGGACCCAAACTTGTAGATATATAGAGAGAGAGAGGGGGGAGAAGGATGTTAGGGTTTTGGACTGACATCAGGGGAGGAGATCGGATTTGAGGCGGCGGAGGAGAGCGGTAGGCAACAAATGTAGTTGATGTTAGGGTTTTGGACTGACATCAGGGGAGGAGATCGGCGATGGAGATGAGTAGCTCTGGTGCAATGGCTGCAAAGGAGTTGCAGCTATGGAGGTTTGAGGGAGACGAAGGAGTTGCAGCTATGGAGGTTTGATGTAGTTGATGTTATGTTGATGTTTATGTTGATGATGTTGTTATGGGTACAAATGTAATGTAGTTGATGTTCTGTTTATGTTTTATGTTGATGATGTTGTTATGAGTACAAATGTAAATCGAGGAGAGACTCGACTGAGTGTTTGATGATGTTAGATTAATAAATATAATGGTAGATGAATAATGTTTGATGTTCTAATGAATTTGATGATGGATTTCGAGTAATAGTTTTAATTTTTTTAAAATAAATCTGATGTTTGATATTTGACGAATAATATTTGATGCTTGATAAATAATTCTAATGTTTTATGGTTGTGTTTGATGTTTGATGAATAATGTTTGTTGTTTAATGAATAATCTTAATGTTTAATGATTGATGTTTGATGAATAATCCTGACGTCAGAATTATTCATCAAACATTAGATTATTCATCAAACATTAAACGTTTTGATGTTCAATGTTTGATGTTTGATGAATAATTCTAATATTTAATGGTTGTGTTTGATATTTGATGAATAATATTTGTTGTCTGATAAATAATCCTGACGTTGCTAATGTTTGATGTTTGATAAATAATTCTGACGTTACTATGTTTGATGAATAATGTTTGACATAAAAATGCATATAGTAAGCTTTTAGAGAAATAATACCTATTAGTCTAACAAAAAACATTCGGGACTAAATGGACTAACATTTCCAAATTTGGGATTTATTGGTGCTTTCCCCAAAACATAAAATTATGCCTTTCCATTTTTAAATTTTTTTGAATTAAATATTTTTAAAATATGAATTATATTAGACTAAAGTTATATTTGGAATTTCCTTTAAATGTTCTTAACTTTCAAATTAGATGGCTAAATTTTATTTTTGACATTTTAGTTTAAGATTTTTAATTTTCAAAATTATAGATATTGTTAGATGGACTAATACTTCTATGCCATGTGTATTACTAAAATTTAAAATTTTAGATTAATGTTTTAGAGCTAATAGAGCATTTTAGATGAAAAATCCTTTTTCTATCCCACAACAATGAAATGTTGTAAGAATCAGTTCAAATCAGTAATATAGCATGGGAATACATACAAAGCAAAACAAAGTCAACAATAAAAAAGATTAATTCAAATTTAATTTCTAATCCAAATAGATTAAACAGAAGGTACATAGATTTATTACTTGCATGATTCACTTGTTGCCTTACAATTTCGAGAGCCTTGCAACCTTGAGTTTTTTTTCTTTGGTGCATAGGTTTTGATCAAATAAAAATTAAGAATAGAAAAGAGAAATAATCAAAATGGATGTAGCATAGGAAGAGGAAAAGATGGAAAGAATACTTACAACTTGGTGAATGAGTACTCGAAAAGATAATTAGATTAACTGATAAAAACACATCAATTACCTTTGCACACAAACTCCCAAGCCATTTATTTGTAGGGTAATGATACATCCCACTAAAAGTGGTGCTCTAAAGCACCACTAATGAGTTGGCAAGCATTTAAAAAAAAAAAAAAAAAAAAAAAAAAAAAAAAAAAGACACAAGCAGTGGGCCCCGTCCATTGCCACATCACTAGTGGTGCTTTTAGAGCACCACTTTTAGTGGTCTCAAGCATTATTGTTATTTGTAATGGGTGTTCCTCATTATAGTCCTCAACTTTGTTGTGTTGTGTGCTCACAATATGAAAACTTGGAAAGAGGAATTGAAGAAGAGGAAAGGAAAGGTAAAAGAAACATGAATGAGAGAGGGGAGGAAAGAAGGGTGATTTGAGAGAGTTTAAAGGGATTGTGCCTTTGTTTGGATTTTTATTTTTATTTTTATTTTTTTTAAAATTCAAAATGTCAAAACAAATAAAGATAGTGGGAGTATGCCACGTAAGAAATAGAGGGAATTTATAATTATAAAATTTTAAAAAATTAGTTTGAGACTTTAGAGGCATTAGAATTATTCATATTAGAAATCCACTTTTTGTTAGTCAAAATCTTTACTGTATTTAAAAGATTTAATTCTATTGTGTATAAAACAACAATTAGAATTTAAAGAAATAAAGAAAAGGAGAGAATTTGTTTGATTACAAAAATCAAACTCGAAATAACAAATAAATAAATAAATAACAGATTTTATTTTGTTACAAAAACAAAATTAAAATCTAATTAAATAAACAAATAAAAACAGAATAAAATTAAACAACTTGCTTGGTTAATTTCTTTGAATAACTTTTCTGATCAAGTCCAGTGTTTAACACTGTGTCCTTAAGACAGATTCGTCCTCTCCACGGTACTTTCAGAATTTGGACGTCTATCTCCCAGGATAAAATGATCTTCTCAACGAATAAAAACAGCACTACAATTTAATCATTCGTCGAACACACTAAGTGTTTACACTATTTCTTTCAGAAATAAAATACAACAAAATGCAGAGATTTAAAGCAGAGGATGGAGTACGAAAATTGGAGTGTCAATCCAAATGGGGGGCTTAGTCTATTTATAGATGTAAAGGTGGCTCTTGGTTTTGAATTGAACAGGTACTGTACCTGTTCAATTTGAATTAAACAGACACAAACTGTTTAGGCACTGTTTGGTTTGAAATTCAAACAGATTTAAAGCTGTTGGGTTCAAAAACGGGAAGGGCCCTGTTTGGATGAACAGTAAATCCAAATCAATTTAATTCTGTTTGAAAACGGGAAGGGCCCTGTTTGGATGAACAGTAAATCCAAACTAGTTTAATTTGAATTCTGGATTTTATTTTACCAAAAATAAAATTAAATTCAAATGTTTTTGGCTCAAAAAGATTAGTATTGGGCCGAACAAGCCCAACCCAACCACGCACCCGCGCCCAAGCCCAGCCCGCCCGACCGGACGGCCGGCGGCGCGCGTGTGTGGTGGTTTTTGGGTCAATGGGTCTAGCCCATTTTGCCCATAACCTCTCCCTCTAAAACACTTGGGTACCCCTTGAGGCACACCCCAAGTACCAAACCCATGCCTTATAAACCCTTTCAAAACCTCCCACCAAATCAATGTGGGACAAGCCTTATTCAAACCTTTAAGGAATTTCCACCAAAACTCCATTTCCATGGAGCATACTTTGGCTTCAATTTCCCATTCACTCGGTAATGGTTTTGAGCAACCAAAAATACCACGTGAATCACAACGCAGCATAGAACGCGATATCACTTTGACCCGTGTAAATCAATACACGGGGCCCACCTAAAAATTAGACCAAACTTAGGAAAAAATTCTGGTTTTACCCAGAATTTTATAACCATTTCCAACAATCCCCCACATGAATGGAATTTGATGACAACGGAAATGCAACAATATGCAGACTTAACGAAAGAGTATAAGTCGAAAATATCTTGCATCAGGATAGGTAGTTTTCGGCCTTGAACATTCCCTAGTGAAAACCTATCGGACTTACTGGCTAACCAATGGACGCGATGCCTTGAATTGTTCAGCCGTTTGTGTAAGCCAAGACAATAGATTTCACACAAAATATCTTCTAACACATCGTGGTTCTCACTGTTGTGTTCATTTTGGCCTTGAACGCTCCTGGTTTTCATGAGTGTTTCTAGAGAATGTAGCCTCTTTCATTCTCATAGAACCGGCCCCAGTTCAACACTCATATAGGTGATTCTTATTGTGAGTATCTTCTTATACTCATCTTGATTTTATGCCTTAATCAAGATATAAGTAATCATTAAAAGCAAAGCTTATCCTTATGCCCCTGCAGACAACATATGTTGCAGATATCACTCTCACCATAAGAATGGGTAGGGAATTTTAATCCCTTGGTGATTTCTGGCGAGCCATACATAACTTAATTGTCCCTTTGAACTTAGTTCTTGGGATCTCCAGTCATATAAGTAGGGTTACCATTATGACGACTCTCATGTAATAGGCTTTAATCCCATCCCCTTCGATGAACTATACACTAGCTCTTTTGTCAAACCTTTTGTTAACGGATCCGCAATATTCTCTTTACATTTTATATAATCTATTGAGATTATCCCGTTTGACAACAATTGCCTTACGGTATTATGTCAACGACGAATATGTCGTGACTTACCGTTATACATGTGATTCTGTGCCCTGCCTATTGCAGATTGACTGTCACAATGAATGCAAATAGCTGGCACAGGTTTTGGCCACATTGGAATGTCTTCTAAGAAGTGACGAAGCCATTATGCTTCTTCACCTGCTTTATCTAAAGTAATGAACTCGAATTCCATTGTAGATCGTGCGATGCAAGTTTGTTTCGTGGACTTCCAAGAAACAGCAGCGCCTCCTAGAGTAAAGACATATCCACTAGTGGATTTTGAATCTTTAGTATCCGATATCCAATTGGCATCACAATAACCTTCGAGTACTGCTGGATATCGAGTAAAGTTCAAACCATGATCACGAGTAAATCTTAGATATCTAAGAACTCGAATGATCGCTTTCCAATGGTCTTCTCCAGGGTTACTAGTGTACCTACTCAATTTACTAATAGCATAAGCTATATCAGGATGAGTACAATTCATTAGGTACATTAGACTTCCAATGATTTGGGAGTATTTTAACTGAGACACTGCATCACCTTTATTTTTTGATAAATAAAGACTGATATCTACAGGTGTTCTAGCTAAATTCAAATCATCATTGATAAATTTATCAAGTATTTTCTCAATATAATGAGATTGAGATAATGCATATCCGTCAGATGTTTTAGTAATTTTCATTCCTAATATAACATCTGCGACCCCCATATCTTTCATATCAAATCTTTTGTTAAGCATTTGCTTAGTTGATTTGATCATGTTTTCACTGCTTCCAATGATACGCATGTCATCCACATAAAGACAAACTATGACATATCCTTGGTCAGTGTTTTTAACATAGACGCATTTGTCACATTCGTTTATCTTGAACCCATTAGTAAGCATTGCATGATCAAATTTTTCATACCATTGCTTAGGTGCTTGTTTTAATCCATAAAGGGATTTTACAAGTCGACAAACTTTCTTTTCTTGCCCTGATACTACAAACCCTTCGGGTTGTTCCATATAGATCTCTTCATTTAGATCACCGTTTAAGAAAGCTGTTTTAACATCCATTTGATGTATTTCTAAAATAAACAACGCTGCTATAGCAATAAGCATGCGAATGGATGTTATTCTTGTCACAGGGGAATATGTGTCAAAATAGTCCAGACCTTCCTTTTGTCTGTAACCTTTAACTACAAGTCTTGCTTTATACTTGTCAATTGAACCATCTGCTTTCATTTTTCTCTTGAATATCCATTTATATCCAAGAGGTTTAGAACCTGGTAGAAGATCCACCAATTCTCAAGTATGATTTTGCATAATGGATTCAATTTCATTATTAACAGCTTCTTTCCACAAAGGTGCTTCAGGACTTGTCATTGCTACCTTAAAGCTTAGAGGTTCATTTTCTAACAAGTATGTCAGAAAATCTGGACCAAAGGATTTTGATGTTCTCGGTCTCTTACTTTTTCTTGGTTCATCATGAGTTAAATCCTGTTGGTTGAGACCATTACTAGTCTCTTGTGTTTGATTGTCATTAGTCTCTTGACTTTGTGTACAATCATAAGTTCTTTTCTGTGAATTTAATTCCTGTCCTTTCTTGTAAGGAAAGACATGTTCAAAAAACGCAGCATTTCTTGACTCTATAATAGTGTTCACATTTATATCAGGTATTTCTGATTTATAAATCAGAAACCGATATGCACTACTATTTTGAGCATAACCAATAAATACACAATGTACTGTTTTTGGTCCAATCTTTGTCTTTTTAGGAACAGAAACTTCAACTTTTGCCAAACACCCCCACACTTTTAAGTATTTGTAGGAAGGTGGTCGACCTTTCCACAATTCAGAAGGAATGCTTTTGGTTTTCTTGTGGGGTATTCTATTAAGAACATAATTAGCAGACAATATTGCTTCCCCCCACAAGTTCTGTGGTAAGCCTGAACTTAGTAACATGGCATTCATCATTTCTTTTAGGGTTCTATTTTTCCTTTCAGCAATTCCATTTTGCTGTGGAGAATAAGGGGCTGTAGTTTGGTGAATAATGCCATGTTGTGCACAAAATTCATTTAATGGTGCATTATATTCACCTCCCCTATCACTTCTAACCATTTTAATGGTTTTACCAAGTTGATTTTTAACTTCTGTTTTGTAGAGTTTAAACATTTCTAAGACTTCATCTTTACTTCTAAGTAAATAAACATAACAATATCTTGTGCAATCATCGATAAATGTTATGAAATACTTTTTGCCTCCTCTAGTTTGAATAAATTTTAGATCACATACATCGGTATGAATTAATTCTAGAGGTTCGGTTTTTCTTTCAACCGATTTAAATGGAGCCTTAGTTAGTTTCGCTTCTACACAAATTTCACATTTATGATTAGGATTAATTTCAAACTTTGGTATATAATCTAAACCAATTAATCTACGCAAAGCATCAAAATTCACATGTCCTAATCTACCATGCCATAAATTTGACTCAAGAATATAAGCAAAAGATGTGTTATTCTTATTCATAGCAACTTTCGGTACAACTGTCATTACATTCAACTTAAATAGACCATCACTCATGTATCCCTTACCAACATACATACCACTCTTTGTTAATACAAATTTATCAGACTCAAAGACAAGCCTAAAACCATTTTTACTTAACAAAGAACCAGAAACTAAATTCTTCCGGATGTCAGGTACATTCAGTACGTTGTTGAGAGTCAGTTCTTTTCCTGATGTCATCTTCAAGATCACTTTTCCTTGTCCAGCCACAGTAGAAGTAGAAGAATTTCCCATAAAAAGTTGTTCACCATTTGCAGCATCTTTGTAGGTAGTGAACATCTTCTTGTCCGCACATATGTGACGAGTTGCTCCAGTGTCAACCCACATTCTTTGGGATTTCCAACCAAGTTAGTCTCAGACACCACAGCAGAGAGATTGATGTCATTCACCCCGTCAGAGATGTAATCCAATTCTGTCACATTCGCTTGATTTGTGGTCTTCTTGCTTGTACTTCCATGATCCTTCTTAGGGCGGCGGCAGTCAGAAGCTTGATGTCCAGTCTTGCCATAGTTATAGCATTTTCCTTTGAACTTCTTGTTGCCATTGTTGTTGCCTTGCTTAGGACCATCTCCAGTAAACTTCCTCTTGTTGTTATGTGGTTTTTGAACTTGTTCAACCACATTAGCCTTGGACTCAATGGGATTTTTCTCATTTCTCTTTTCAGCTTTTCGGTTATCTTCCTCAATTCTTAATCTTTAAAATCAACTCATCCATGGTCATCTCTTTGCGTTTATATTTTAAATAATTTTTGAAATCTTTCCAAGCCGGTGGTAACTTTTCCACCAAAGCAGCGACTTGGAAAGACTCGCTAAGAGACATACCTTCTGAATGAATATCATGCAAAATTATCTGAAAACTTTGAACTTGAGATATTACCGTTTGGGAGTCTACCATAACAAAATCCAGAAATTTACCGACGACAAATTTCTTCGTGCCGACATCCTCTGTCTTGTATTTCTTTTCCAAAGAATCCCACAATTCTTTTGCTGACTTCAGAGGACTGTATACATTATACAGCATGTTGTCAAGGCCATTGAGGATGTAGTTTCTACACAGGAAATCTGAATGTTTCCAAGCATCTACAGCGGCAACAACTTGCCGATCACTTTCACCCTCTTTAAGTGCTGGAGCCTCTTCATGGAGAAACCGGGTTAAATTAAGAGTTGTAAGATAGAACAGCATTTTCTGCTGCTATCTCTTAAACTCGGTACCATTAAATTTTTCCGGTTTTTCTCCATGATTGATTGGTACATGAACATGGTTCTGGATATGGACCGATGTAGGTGTAACAATAGGAGTACCACTGCCAGATGCAGTTTCAGTTGTAGTAGCCATAATCTCTGATTACAAAAATCAGAAAAATTAAAACACAAATTAATTTTCTAGTTACTAAAACCAGAAAATAAATTATAACACAATATAATTTTATTTTCCTTGTTACTAAAACGAGAAAAATAAAATACCAAAATAATTTCCTATAATACCAAATAATATTCTGCAATTGTTAATGACACCAGTATATTACTACTAGTTGTCAAAAAAAAGAGACAGTATATTACTACTATCTGTCAAATAGCATAAATCACTATTTATTTTTCCAACGAGAATATTATTTTGAAAATATAGAAAATTAAATACAATGAAGATACCAAAAAGGATTCTGTCTTAAGATTGTTAGTCAAAATCTTCACTGTATTTAAAAGATTTAATTCTATTGTGTACAAAACAACAATTAGAATTTAAAGAAATAAAGAAAATGAGAGAATTTGTTTGATTACAAAAATCAAACTCGAAATAATAAATAAATAAATAAATAACAGATTTTATTTTGTTACAAAAACAAAATTAAAATCTAATTAAATAAACAAATAAAAACAGAATAAAATTAAACAACTTACTTGGTTAATTTCTTTGAATAACTTTTCTGATCAAGTCCAGTGTTTAACACTGTGTCCTTAAGACAGATTCGTCCTCTCCACGGTGCTTTCAGAATTTGGACGTCTATCTCCCAAGATAAAATGATCTTTTCAACGAATAAAAGCAGCACTACAATTTAATCGTTCGTCAAACACACTAAGTGTTTACACTCTTTCTTTCAGAAATAAAATGCAGCAAAATGCAGAGATTTAAAGCAGATGATGGAGTACGAAAATTGGAGTGTCAATCCAAATGGGGGGCTTAGTCTATTTATAGATGTAAAGGTGGCTCTTGGTTTTGAATTGAACAGGTACTGTACCTGTTCAATTTGAATTAAACAGATACAAACTGTTTAGGCACTGTTTGGTTGAAATTCAAATAGATTTAAAGCTGTTGGATTCAAAAACGGGAAGGGCCTTGTTTGGATGAACAGTAAATCCAAATCAGTTTAATTCTGTTTGAAAACGGGAAGGGCCCTGTTTGGATGAACAGTAAATCCAAACTAGTTTAATTTGAATTCTGGATTTTATTTTACCAAAAATAAAATAAAATTCAAATGTTTTTGGCTCAAAAAGATTAGTATTGGGCCGAACAAGCCCAACCCAACCACGCACCCGCGCCTAAGCTTAGGCCTAGCTGATCGGCGGCGGCGGCGCGTGTGTGTGGTGGTTTTTGGATCAATGGGTCTAACCCATTTTGCCCATAACCTCTCCCTCTAAAACACTTGGGTACCCCTTGGGACACACCCCAAGTACCAAACCCATGCCTTATAAACCCTTTCAAAACCTCCCACCAAATCAATGTGGGACAAGCCTTATTCAAACCTTTAAGGAATTTCCACCAAAACTCCATTTCCATGGAGCATACTTTGGCTTCAATTTCCCATTCACTTGGTAATGGTTTTGAGCAACCAAAAATACCACGTGAATCACAACGCGGCATAGAACGCGATATCACTTTGACCCGTGTAAATCGATACACGGGGCCCACCTAAAAATTAGACCAAACTTAGGAAAAAATTCTAGTTTTACCCAGAATTTTATAACCATTTCCAACACTTTTACTTATATAATATATAGATTTGTGTTTCGCTTTTTTCCAGTTGAATTTTTCAATCGAAACATCTTGTTGGATCTTTGTAGACTCATTATGAAGTCTACATTAATGATTTAAATTGTTCAATGTGTAAAATTTATCAAGTACTACATTCTTATAAAAAATTATATTGATCAGATATCAATGATCATTTGATTAGATTACATTTATTTAATAATTTATTTTTAAAAACATAATTACTACATAAATTTGATTTGATCAAGTAACTATCGATATTCGATCAACATAATTTTTTTATAAGGATGACATGCTCGACAAACTCTAAACATTGAAGGTTTAGATCATCGATGTAAATTCTGTGGTGGGCCCACAAAACCCAACAATGCGCTCCAATTCGATTTCGAACTTTAGAGAAGCCTAGGCCATAAAAAATTAATATATTTGAAAATTTATTAGTAAAAGAATTGGTTTTTATGGTGTGATGTTTTAATTTTTTTTAGTTGATAGCAAATAATTTAATAATTTTTTAAAATTTTGACTTGTTTAATTAAAAATTAACTTCTTTTTTACTTGATCTCAAATGACTCTAAGGTCTCGTTTGGGAACATATTTTTTTAGTAACTTTTAAGTTTTTTGGCTAAAATATGATATAAAAAAAACTAGTATATTTGGAATAATTTTTTAACTTTTTACGAAAATATGTGTAAAAAATAGAGAAAAAATTAAATCTTTAATTTTTTAATATAAATTATTAATTTTTTAATTTTTTTAATAACTTTTTTAATTTTTTAATATAAATTATTAATTTTTTAATTTTTTTAATAACTTTTTAATTAAAAAAGTCACTTGTCAAACAAGGCGTCAAAGTATCATTTAGTAGACATGTTTCTAATGTTTCCTTTCCCTTTTTCTTTTAAATAATAATAAGCTGTACAAGTGAAAATCTACCTGCTCCAGTAAACAACTGAACCAAAAAAAAAAAAAAAGTCAAGTACAATCATGATGAAAATACTCTTATTTCTTTGTTTATTTTGCAAACTTCTCCACCTTTTATTTTGTATTTTATTGCCATATCCTCGTCACATTCATTAATTTCCCATCATTCACCCTTAGCCGCTTCACTTACAAAAATAATGTTGTTGTTGTGGTGGTGGTGGTGGTGGTGGTGGTGGTGAGATTAATGGGTAGTGATAGACCTCACAAAAAGAAATTAGACAGGTTAAGGTTAAGTTTGGCATCTACTAAATAATACAAAAAGTCACTATCCTATTTAAGTCACATCATCTTATTTAAATCATATCACCTCTCTAACACATCACATCAAATCCAACCCAAACTCAACCCATATAAGCCAATAAGTCAAAAAGTACACTTTTTTAGAACATCCCAAACCAACTCTAAATCTTTTAGTAGTGTATCCCATTTATAATTTGTATACTTAAAAAGAGGTTGAGTCTTCAATTTTAAGCATTAAGGAGGGTATGCCATTTATAATTTGTATATTGAAAAAGAGATTGAGGGGTTGTTTGGAATGACCTAAATAAGTGTACTTTTTGTTTTTTTATGAAAAGATGTGCAGAAAAGTAGAGAGGTGATGTGATGAAAAAAAGATAAAAAGATGAATTATTTTGTGTATGCCAAACTTGGCCTGAGTCTTCAATTTTAAGCATTAAGGTTGTTTTGGGAAGTTGGTAAAAAGCTGACTTTTGGCTTTTTACCAAGCTTTTTGGCTTTTTTGGAAGTGATTTGGGAAGTTGGTAAAAAGTTGGCTTTTTGCTTTTTAGTTTAATATTTATTTATGGTGTCAAATCAAATTAAAATTACCAAAATACCCTTACCCAACATAAGAGAGTTATTTTTTTATTTATTTTTCGTAGGTCCTAATTTGTAATTTTAGGGCTGCGTTTTTGGCACTTGTCAAATGACTTTTCTGGCATTTTTGACAGCCACGTTTTTAGACATTTTGTCCAAAAATGTGACTTTTTACCATATTCCCAAAATGGCACATAATTTGTATTCTTAGAAAGAGATTGAGTCTTCAATTTTAAGCATTAAGGAGATAACTAAAAAATGTGTAAGGGAAGACTTCACTATAGTTTATCCTTTGTATTCTTTTTGATCACGACTCTAGAGTACCATTTGACACTTTAGATGGGTCAAGGTCAACCTACCTACCTCACCCATTGTATTCTTAATAGATTAGCTTATTTTTCCAACCATTGACCTTGTTTGGGAATTCCCTCTTTTTAAAGTCAAAAAATTATTAAATTAGTCAAAAAGTCAACAACTCATACCAAAAAGTCAAAGATTCTCTTTTATCTCTACTTTTTGCATATCTTTTCGTAAAAAGCTAAAAAGTCATCCCAAACATACTAGTTTTTTTAGTTCATATTTTAACCAAATAACTAAAAAGTTACTAAATTAGCCTGTTCTCAAACAAAGCCTAGTCTCTTGAGAAACCAAGCATGTAAAATGTATTTAAAAATATTTTTTAATATTTCTCTCTAAATGGTTGGACATCAATGGCTTCACAAAAGCATGACTTTTGATTAAAAAAAAATATTTTTTGACAAAATTATAGAGTCATATGTTTTTACTATTTAATGCAATAAAAAATAAAAATTAATGGAAGATATTTTTGCGATCAACAATAATAACACCACAACAATCAGTAGTGAGTCACTTTCATTGTCATAACCAAACACATGAAAAAGTTTTCTGCACAAAATATCAAAAAAAAAAAAAAAAAAAAGAAGTTTTTGGCAGATATTTTGGACATTTCAAAACAAACCCAAGCTGTTGGGGGTCTACATGTTGAACTTTAATAATGTTATTGAATGTACCTGTAGGCACTTTAAAGTTATTATTGTCAAGCATGGTTGTATATGTATCATATATCTGTTTTCAAATTTTGTGTTCACAAGTAATCTGTTTATCCAGCTACAAGTTTAAAGTAGTACAACCCAAAAAAAGAAAACACTTTTGTACCCACTTGTAATGCTTACCAACCACAAAATATGTGATACCCTAGGGAACTGTAATGGGATGAAATTCAAATACAAGGAACAAATACGAATTTGATAAAAGAAAATATTCTCTCACAATATTATTTGATTCTTTAAAATCAACTGATTTACCTGAAAGTGTATATGTCAATTAGTCTCGTTTGGAGAGTAACTATTTTAGTCAAAAAATTAAAATGTCATTAGGCTTGGTTTGGGAAGTAGGTTGACTTTTTAACTTTTTAGCTATTTTAACCTGAGGCTAAAAGTCTGGTTTTGGAATGACTTTTAGCTTTTTTGACTTTTTTGTGAGAGAAAGAATTTAATGATTACGGGTTGGATGTGATATTTTATCTTATTAGGTTAAAAAGTCTATTTTATTTTTTGTGGCTATTTTAGCCCCAAACCCACTTCCCAAACAATGACTATACGTTACCATATCACTCTCTCTACTTTTCTGTATATATTTTCGTAAAAAGTTAAAAAGTTACTAAAATAACATGTTTCCAAACGAGCAAAAAAAAAAAAAAACAAAATCCAAATCTAAATCCAAAGCTAATTACTTGCTAATCAAAGCTGAAATAAAATATAAAAAAATTTAATAAAAATAAAGATTGAGTTTGGCTCAAATTCGGATATTATAATGAAAAAGAAATAATTAAAAAAATCTAGACAAAATCAAATTCGTTTAGATCAATTTGTAGACAAAAACAACAAAATCATGAATGTTGGAGTTTGTTCAAAATCCATTACAGACCACGACAAGCGATAGATTCTAACTATCATGATATTTTTTATATTTCAACTAAAATTTCATGCCATTTCAAACCTGTGTCATCTTGTCTTTACTATTTTTTTTTTTTTGCTTTTACTTACTAGCTTTGAATCAACCATTTTCATACAAGAACCACTTGAATGCAGGGTTGAAGAACAAATTAAGGAGACCTAACATAAGAGACTACAATTAAAAAAACATGTTTAAAATATTGTCATGATTGGCCATTATTTATATGTATTTCGTGTTTCATTTGAATACGCTTGCTTCGTTTCTTTGGTTTACTTTGTATATATATTTTAATTTATACAGGATTTGTGCCTAAAATGGGCAAGCATAGCATGAGATTGATTGGACATTGGTTATGCAAATAGGGAATTGTATGAAGATTGGTTATGTGGACCCATCATATCTAGAGTTTTGGCCATTTTCATTAAAGGTCAAATTGAGTTTTGGTTTGATTGATCAAGCAAAACCCAAGAATCCCACAAAGGATCTATTTTGTTAAACCTCAAATCATTTTATACAAAAATTAGGATAAAAAATTGTGTATAAGCAATTAACATGATCAATGGAGTTGACTCACTAAATATAACCTTTGGATTCCAATTTAAATAAATTTGTTCATATAAGAATTTTCAGACATAATTTAATAATTATAAAGAAAAGTAGTCTCGAAATACTATGTATTGTTATTTATGTGGTGTCTCAATAAAAGAGAAATCGCAAACAAACAATAGGTAAGTAATTATTCTGAAAATATTAAATAATTAGGATTAGGGAACAAAACATCTCATGCTATTGAGGTGATTATAAAATTACTCAAGAATGTAGAAAATCATGTATATATTAGATTATTAGTGTGCTATTCTAATGATTACCCAAAACACAGCATTTGGAAACCTTGCCATTTAACTATAAGTACAATAGACATTAGACATCACAATAAGCCAAGATTTTGAGGCTTTTTTATTAAATTCCTTCCATTTGCCTGTAAAAAAGAATTGGCCAACTCTTTCCCACAATGAGAAAAGTGGATAATTGGTCACCTATTTCCACTATGCTTTGTGGTCTCTTTTAGCTTTTAGATCTCATTGCCACACCCAATTAAAAAACAAAATTCAAAAAATCCAGTATAGCATATAAGATTCATTTCATTGCATTTATTTACTTTTCTTCCTAAAGGAGAGTGGTGGGGGTTGAAGGAATCAATATCTTTTCCATGACCTTTTGATATATGTGCCCCTCTCTCTCTGTCTCTCTCTCTCTCTCTCTCAATTGGCCTAAAATGGAGGTCCTTCGTCAACTTTATCATGTCATTTTCCTTTCTTAAAAGATTATTAGATATCTCAAATATTGTATTAAATATTTTACATTATGTGGGTTCTATATGAATTTTATATTCATGTAAGATATTTGGTAAAATATTTAGGGTCTCTAATATTATTTTATTTTCTTTGTAGATGTAACCATTTTTTTTTATATATACAAAATTTGATCATAAAATTTGATATAATTTTTTCACTTGCGATGAAATTTAAATATTTAATAGGTCCCATCTTATATAAGAAAATTTTAACTCTTTTGTGATCAGATCTTGTGCATATAAACTACACAAATTGATCATGAAGTTATTGCGAAGGGGTGACCTATGAAATTAGAAACAATTATTAATATTAATTCCATTGATTAGATAAAATAAAATAAAATAAAATAAAAATTGTGCAATAAAATTTCATTGTTCAAATATAACGTGACCACTACCATTACCATCATAACAACATTTTATGATTTTTCAAATCAAATTTTTAATAATTTTAAATACAAATATCAAATAAATAAGACTCAAAATTGCGAAAAAAAATTCAACTTTCTCAAAAATTTACAAAATTAACACTAAAAGTTCATAACTATATGTTTAACATGCATATGAAATAGTTTTTAAATTTTTTTTTTTTAGCTTTTTTTATTAGAAAAAAATAAATAAAAAGTCTTCATATAGTGAAATTTCACTATTCAAATAAAAAAAAAAAATGCTTGTACTAACTTTCAATACAATTTCATCCATACGAGCAATATACCACAAAAATGACGACAAACAACACTTCCAGTTTGTCATATAAAATTTATATTGATTTTACATACAAAAATCAAATATGCAAGACTCAAAATTGATTTTTTTTTTTAATTTTTAATTTTTAAAAAAGAAGCAATTGACTTAGATTGCCAAAATTGATAGAGAAAAGCAATTGACAAATATTGGCAGACCCAAAAGCAATTTACCCAAAGATTGATAGAAAGAGAATTTGAAATTGTATTTACTGATGTAATATCACCCACTGCTTTGAGGGAAAAAGGACTAATATTGACTGCTTTTACTCTTTGTTTTAGTCAAAAAGAGACAGCCAATTGTAGTTTTTTAATGCATGAAAACAAACTAACATGATTAAAAGTGATAATATTGCTTTAACCCTGTCTTCTTTTTTGGAGAAACCATTTTTAATTTTTTATTTTTGAAAAAGACAAAGGATTAGAATTCTGGGGGGTTCAAATTAGGATTTCAAAAATCAAAAAAAAAAAAAAAAAAAAAAAAAAAAAAAAGGTTGACCAAGGAAGCTTAGGTACTTGGATTCGGTCAGTGACTTTGATTCAACCAACTGAGGTTGGAAAAACAATTTAAAAAAAAAAAAAAAAAAAAAAAAAGAGAGAAAGAAGAAGAAGAAGAAGAAGAAGAAGACCCATCTAGAATGTGAAAAAAGAAAAAAAAAAAAAAACAGCAATTTCAAATCCAAGCACTATTGACTTGGAAGGTTGAAAGAGTTGCTCATTTCATAATGTAAACTTCTGCAAAATTGAATCCTTGTCTAAATATTTCAAATCCAAGCACTATTGACTTGGATGGGATTTGAATTTTGACAAATGTTCTAATAAATAAAAAAATTGTAGCACACGCAACGGATGACTCTGCATACATAATCATCACATTAAATAAATTAGACTTTTTTAATTAAGAGAAAAATCATCTATATATAGGAAAAATTACTCATAAGTCCCATATTGAAAAATGTTACACCATTTAGTCCTAAAGGTTTTTTGTTGGACTAATAGGTCCTATTTCTTAAAAAAGCTTACTATAGGCCTTTTTATGTCAAACATTATTCATCAAACATTAAACATTAGCAACATCATGATTATTTATCAAACATCAAACATTAACAACGTCAGGATTATTCATTCAATATCAAACATTATCAACGTCAGGATTATTCATCAAACATCAACCATTAAACATTAGGATTATAATCAAACATCAAACATTATTCATCAAACATCAAACACAACCATTAAATATTATGATTATTCATCAAACATCAAACATTATTCATTAAACATCAAACATCAAATTTATTTTTTTAAAAATTGAAACTATTGCTCGAGATCCATCATCAAATTCATTAGAACATCAGATTCATCAGAATTGGGAATGTTTTAATCATAAAAAAATTAAAACTATTGATCCAGATCCATCATCATCAAATTCATCCTTTAGTAACTGGAATAAAAATTGGGAACCATATCAACCACATAAAAAAAAGGAATACAAACCCTAGCCTCCACCCTCTTCCTACGCAACACATCTCTTCTCAAAATCATTGAACAAGAAAACAAAAATTTCAGAAACTTGAATTGCTTTCGAGATGTCGTACGACGATGTGGAGATCGACTACAACATCGAAGATTTCATCGCCGATTCTTCATCCAAGAACAATCTCAAGCAACAGCCCGTCCCCACCGCCACGGAGGCGAAGGCTCGCTGCCATGACGCAGCCACCGTCGCCAATCGCTTTAACATTGCAGAGGCCATAGATTTGTACTGATAACACCTCGCTTTTCTCAATTGCTCTCTTCGTTGATTCTTTGCTGCCGGTGGTTGGTTAGCATGTTCACAGGGGATTTTATAAAATTGATATAACCTTTTCTCTAGGGTTCTTATTTCAATTGGTTACCCAGGGAAATTTTGGGCAGTTTTCAATATGATAGCCCTTTTTTTCTAATCTCTTCTTGATGGGAATTTAATTTTATTGCTTATTATTCATTGTTTACTGTTTATTCAATATGAATCACAAACCGTTGCGAACCCAAATTCGAAAATTCCCAGAAACCGTAGGGCTTTTCAAGATGCTATTCATGGAATTCAAAGTTGAGGAATTCATAGTTGAAAGATGATGTTCGTATAGATTAATAAACCAAAGGGATTGCCATTCGTTATGTTGATGTTTGATATTTTTTTTAATCGTTTATTTTGATGTTTAATCGTTATTAAAAAAATCGTTTAATCGTTATTTTGATGTTGTTTTGATGATAATGTTGTGATGTTTAGTTTTATTTTTTTAAAAAATAAATCTGATGTTTGATGTTTGATGAATAATCCTAATGATTAATGGTTGAAAATATGTGTTTGATGTTTGATGAATAATATTTGATGTTTGATGAATAATGTTTGATGACGTTGGTGATGTTGAAAAATTTTGAATAATGTTGGTGATGCTGAATAATGTTTGATGTTGGTAATGTTGAATAATGTTAGAATAATGTTGGTGATGTTGAATAATGTTTGATGTTGGTGATGTTGAATAATGTTTGATGAATAATGTTTGATATAAAAGGCCTATAGTAAGCTTTTTTGATAAATAGGACCTATTAGTCCAACAAAAAACCTTCAGGATTAAATGGTGTAACATTTACTAACTTAGGACTTATTGGTGTTTTGCCCCTATATATATACACATGTATTTACAAGTTAATACGATATTATTTAATTTCTATTTTTTTTTTTTTTTTTGTGGGTATTGTTGAGAGCAGCCCATGTAAGGTCCCTCTACAAGGTTAACTGGGTGGCCTTTCTCTTCAGGCCCAAGTTAGGACACTGGATATGTCCAAGGACAATTATTGAGCCCACAGAAGTCCATCCCGAAAGAAACAAAATCTCGTAGGCCCATATCCTTCATTTTTGGGTCGTCTTGCTAAGTCATTCGCCATAAAAGGTCTCCAAATGTCTCTTAATTAGATTGTTTTTATAAATCTATATAATAAAACAGATCATTCTTTCTTAATAAAAAATGTCTTTTATTGTAAAATTGAAAGTTAAAATTGAATAAATCTAACAATTAATAAAGTTCTTTAATGCTCGAACAATTTCACTGGTCAATCAAGAGAAAATATTATACAAAATGCCCACAAAAAAAAAAAAAATTTTATTAGTCAATTCTCAATTAGAGATTAAGAACTCAGACTAAGAAAAAGATAAAAATACATATATACTTTGAATAAATTTAAATCACACAATATTATTTTGAATATTAATTCTTAATATTTTTTTGAATATGAATTCTTGGTCCTAGCATTATTGATACTCCAATACATATCACACCAAAATTTCATTGGGCATTTTCTCATCCATAAAAAAAATTTGGATAAATTACACTGACCTCCCTTACTTTTGAAAATAATAGTCAGATTCCTCCTTCCCGTCAAAAAAGCCTTAATGACAGTGGAATTGACCACAATACCTTTCAATCACATTGTCAAAAGACACAATTGACCCTGAACGTGAGAGAGGGTCTTCTTACGTTTATCACCTCGTGGTCCCTCCCCATCCACTCCTCTTCCTCCTCCAACATGAACGCCTTCCACAGCCAGTCTATTCTCTTCACCGACACTAGCTGCGATAGCCTCATCTCCGCCTCTGCCATCTTTTCTACGCCGAAGAACGGTTGTATCGCTACCAGCTCTACCACCTTCATTTCATAACAACACAATCAATCAAATTTCCATCAAACTTTTTTGAGTAAATTAGTGATGTAATGTTGAGAAAATTGCTTGAATTTTGATTTGATACACATTTGATGAAATAATCATTTGAGCACAATTTTTTAACTAATAATTTTCTATTGAATTTCATCAATTAAGAAGAAATGCGATGCAAATGTTATGTTGTGTTGTAGATCTATTGTTTGATTTTCATGCCTTCAATTTCTGGAAATTTGATTCGGCGACTTGATACACGACGCAATGAGCGAGATTGAGACCGGCGTTGTCGCCGGCAAGGAAACAGCGAGAGAGGTTTGCATTTTCTGATAGGACTTGAGATTTGTTGTCGTCGAGGAATGTGAGGACGTCAAAAACATTGTTGTATTGAGCATGGTAGTGGTGTTCGAGAGCGAGGCGGTAGTTGACAGAGATGACAATGGCGGGACTTTGCGGGTGAATTGGCAGGAGATGACGTCGTAGGCCTTGGAGTCGACGGTGAGGTAGACGAAGTTGCCACCATAGAAGAAGACGATGACAGAGAGGGTTTGGTCGAGATTGGTGGGGACGAAGAGGCAGGACCAGAGGTTGCTAGAGAAATCGGTACGTGATGGTTGAGTTCTATGTGTTGTTGTGTGGACACTGTCAGGCTTTGGCGCCAGAGTATGCTGCAGCTGCGACAGCAACAAAGTTGAAGGGCGAGACGGTAGCGCTCGCAAAAGTGGATGGTCAGGGGTTTTCTACTGTCTATTTCTTTGTTGATGGCCAACATAAACCCTACAACGGCCAAAGGACTAAGCAAAACCCCTACAAGAGTCAACATGATTCATATATATGTCAAGTACATGAAGGGTAATATTGGAATTTTCAAAATAATTATGGATGACATCAGCAGAATCTATTTGATTTTAGACGGATAGATAACAGAAGGTGGTGTTTGTATATTAGTTTCAAAAGTAATGTTTGTGTCATTTTTGAATACACAGGGAGGTATCTGTAATTAAGGTAAACCTTAAGGAAGGTCAATGTAATTTACCCAAAAATATTGTAACCCAATAAAAAACTCTTAGGTGTGCATTGCATAGCATATACATGCACTTTTATTGTGTAATTTTGTGGTTTGAGTTATATATTTTTGTGAGATAATTTATGTACGTTCATGAGAATAGATGTGATTTTGTGAATTTCTATATATATATATTTTTAATAAACTTACATAAATTTGTATTCAACTTATACATTTTCATAAAATCACTTATGTAAATTTGTAAAAATTTCTGTAATTTTGTGAATTGTGCATATAGTGTACAAGGTTGCACACCCAAGCCCTACTACTATCTTTCTCCTAACAATGGCTTTCCAACCCTAATCACTCTTATAACCACCAAACCAAAACAACTCATCAACTCCAAACTCACCACTCCACCATCACCACCACCCCAACACAACCCCGTCACCATGAATTCATTTCCCTTGCCACCACCTCTATCGTCTCTTCTTCATTACTCCTCTTGGTCACCACCTCATGAGTCATTTTCTGATAACGAGTGCGTGAAGGACATTGAAGAGGTAATCACCAAGATCAAAACCACCATCAACACAGACAAAACCGATCCCAACGTGGCGGATGCGATAATGAAGCTAAGAGAGAGTTCAAATTCATGGGTGGCTAAGTATAGGAGAGAGAAAGCTCTACTTCGCCTTGGGATATCTACTCCATCCTTAAGCTCGTCTCAGGCCACTACATTAGATTTGGCCCGACCTCGCTAATTTTGGCGAAGAGAAATGCTAGAATGCTAAAAGAGATGGGCACTACAGAGTGTTAGGGAATTGGGGAGCCCACAAATGCACAGTAATATCGGCCCAATCCATAAAGGAGAAACTTCAGAGTCCACAGATGTCATATCAAGACCCAACATACATTATTTGAAACTTATATCCACCTAAAAGCTTAAGCCTATAAGTGTAACATGCTCCAACAATCTCCTCCTCATGTGTGAACCAAACATTGGGCCTTTCCTTGGCTCTCCCTTGAGTCTTGATTTATCATCCACAAGTTTATCATAGATCATACGCACTCTTCCTTTAATCCTGATCTATAGCTCTCGAACATCGATTCCAAACCAAGCCACCTACACACATTCAATTATGAGCCACCACCATACTCTATTAAGAGTGCTATCTTGCCGTGGTTCAACCTCCACGTGCACAAAGAATTTTCTTTTTGCTCCATCAAGAGTCATCATTGGTTTTTTTTGCTCCATCGAGAGTCTCCAGTGCCCATGGTATCTTTGCTCCCACCCCTTACATCTCTATTTTTTCTCTCAGCTCAATCTCTTTTAGAAATTCCTATAGTCCACATGACTATTTATAATAGTCTACCCAGTTCCATACAATTAGGTGAACCAAATTCTACACATATTAGGTTTTTAATAGATTCTGGACTTTACTATCCTAACCCAAATATGTATATAGACCAACCAAATAACGGTATGGAACCCACCTTTATAACATGGGTGGACTATTGAGAGGAAGATAAAAAAGAACTAGTTATTTGGTAGCAAATTATTATTATTATTTTTTCTGTATATTTATAGAATGTTAATGTGGTGGTCTAAAAAATACCAGTTTATTACAGGTGACCCAAACAAGTCCTAACAATGGGCCCAACCCAAATAAGGAAGCCCATCAAATAAATATCACACCCCCAATTTGTAAAAGGAACGCATTCCATGGAATAGAGGGATGCCTCATCTCTTTGCAACATAGCGCACACACACACACTCTGCAACTCTTCATCTTCTTTCTTTGATTCAAGTTGTTAACTTACCATAGGAGCGTCCTCGACCAGCAACCTCGGTTCGGTGGTATCGACCATGTTTATCTTTGCAAATCTACATGGGTCAAACTTATCTCTTTGTTAGATCTCATCAACAATCTATGTGAGAGAATTTTTTGGGTCTCATAATTGGTGATTTTATCAACAATTTATGTGAGAGGATTTCCTATATCTCACAGTTAACTATTTGAATTTTTTTTCCAAGTTTAAGGTAAACAATGATTTTTTGAAATTTGAGGAATTAAGTATGCAATTTAATTAGCATGGTTGTTCATCTTAAAAAACAAAAAATGGTTATAGAGATTATTTTTCAGAGCTATGCGATAACTTCTGTGATTTCTATTTGATGATCTTGTTGAGAGATGAAAACTGAAAGCCCATTATTTACATAGGGTCTATTTGGTAACTATTTTGTTTTTAATTTTTAGTTTATATTTACAAAAATTTTAAAAACTATCATAAAAACTTATTTGATAATTTTTTTGATTTATAACTGGCTGTCTCAGTTTGTAAATTTGAGAAAAAAAACGTAAACTCAAAAAATGAGTTTACGTTGATTTTTAAATAGAAATTTAAAAATTTGATTAACAATTTTTTTTTCAAATAATTTTTCTTTTGAAATAATTTTTTTTCAATTAATTTTTTCAATTATAATGTGTATGATCCCATGGTCATAAATAATAAAAAATATATATAAATATTTTAGGCTTGAACAATCATATTTTTTTAGTTTATGTTTTTAAAAATTTTCAAACATTTTGTTCAAATCAAACGTGTTTGTAGTTTATGTTTTTCTAAAAATAAACAAAAGCTAGTTTATAAAATTTTTGTAAATATAAACCAAAAACGTAAACGTCACCAAACACTACCATAGTTGCTGTTTGGTGCAGCTTATTGTAAGTTAAAAGTTGATAATTAAAAACCAGAAATTAAAAGCACTCCTTCTGCAGCTTCTAAATAATCAGCTTATTTATGTTATTTCTGCCTAAAAAACTATAAGCAGAAGTTGTATCAAACAATTTGGCACAAATTCTCAAATTAAAATAAGGTATAACCACCTCCTATGATTAACACCAAACACCCCCTTTGTAATGTGATCGTGGTTGCTTGCTAACAATCAAAGTGATTGAAATTGAATTCAAGGGCTTGGAAGATGAAAACTGAAAGTCCACTATTTACATTTGTAATGTGATCATGGTTGCTTGGTAACAATCAAAGTGATTGAAATTGAATTCAAGGGTTTGCCTGGGAGGAGAGGTAAGTAAAGGCGTTCTTACCATTCAAGAGATTGCAGGATCAAATTTTACAAAAGTTAAATATTTTAAATTTTGAGATTATTAGAAGTTTGTCTGATAGTTAACTTTAAAATTTTAAAATTTGTCATTATGTGCGTTAAGTGACTCGGATACCGGTTAAAAAAAAAAAGTGATTGGAAACATGAGTACATATATTGAATGAAAACCATTTTTTTTTTAAAAAAAAAAATTTTGTCACCCAAAACAAAATGTCTAAAAACTAGAAATTTTAAATTGCAGCAGTAAACAATTGCAAACTTCCAGGGGCCAAACGCTTACTGTAAACAGTGATTAAAAAAAAAAACCTACTGTAGAAAACTCACGTTTTTTTAATGTCACAATAACTGGGCCCCTCTAACTTGGGTCGGTTGTAATTTAGGCTGAAAAAATAACTCCAAAGGATAATTAAAAAATTATGTATAGCTTAGATTTAATTATTATACAGTGGGATCTACACATAAAATGAAACTCAATTATTTATTATTATTATTTTTCTAAAAAAAATTTCTAAATAAATTTTTATGTACATAACATAACATTGCTGGTTAAGAGTTCTCAAAATATTACATGTTGTTACATGAACGAAAAATTATTAATTGGTCTAGGAGTACCACTGGCCATGCCCTTGGCCAATCACAAACCTCCATAACCTTCATTTTTTTTAATCATCTAATACAAAATAGTAGACCCTACTTTTTCCACCAATTAAAACACACGCTAAATATCACGTTGTAATGCCTCAATACCAACCAATAACTTCTCTACATGAACAAATATCTTTTTTTTTGAGTCTCATACCACAAGGAGACTTGTTAGTCAAACTTTTTTTTCTTTTTTTATTTTATTTTATTTTTATTTAAATTATTGAAGACACTAGCCTTTTTTTTTGGGGATCAAATTGAAGACACTAGTCTATGCTAGAGAAGTTACATCCAAGAAGACAGAGGAGTCCTGGACATGATCATGGGCCTCGATATCCAATGCTTCACATGCGAGAGCGGTTCGTGGGTCTTTTACTATTGGGCCTCCAAGTGTGATCGAAGAAAGTCCAATCCCATCATGCCCAAAATGGAAAGAACATGAAATCTCATAGCTTACCCACACACAAAGGGTTGTTTCGAAAAGTGCTAAATAAATTAACATTTTTATTTATTACAAAACGATATGTAAAAGTAGAGAAGTGATATAATCTATCAAAAATGTTAAAGATCTCAAAAATCCTACCAAATGTCTCACATGAATGTGAGACTTATATGAGACCCATATTATGTTGGTCTCACACCTATATGAGACATTTGAAAAAAAATTTGATAGAATTTTTAGAGTTTCTAACATTACTCATAATCTAAATAAGTCAAAAAATCACTTTTCAAAAGAAATAAATAAATAAATAAAACAACAAAAAGGAGAAAGAAAAACTCAGATTGCAACAGCATTTGCTCATGGATATATCAACTTCAAAAATTGTACACACACAAACAAATTCATTTCACTCTGTCCAAAAAAAAAAAAAAAAATACAAATTCATTCAAAATGATGTGTTTGCCGTGAGTTGCTTTTTTTTTTTTTAAAAAAAAAAAATAAAAATAAGTGAAAGGACCACAATGAATTATGTCGTTTTATATAAAAATTATGTTCGTATATAATATTAGATATGCAAGTTTTTATTTAATCGGACACTTGTTTGGTACATTATTATTATTTTTATGTTTTCAAAAAAAAAATAAAATTTGAGAAATGTTTAGGAAACTGTCATCATTCTTATCACTTTCATTATTCTTATCACTTTCATTTTTGTGCAAAAATAATATTCAAAATCTTAAAAGTATTTTTCTCGCTGCCAAAAAAAAAGGGTTTTTTCATGAATTTTTTAGCCAAAAAAAAAAATTTAAAATAAGTTTTTATTTCTATTTTTCAAAAATAAATAAATAAATAAATAAAAATAAAAAAAAGATGTCGACCAAGGCTTATTAATTTTTTATATTTGAAAAGTAATCTGGTAGATCAGATTTGGAAATTGATGTGGGGCAAATCTACCACGTGGAGTGGATCCACGACCGTAAATGGTCTAGATCACCAGTTTCATATATAAGATAAGATAAGATAGACAACAGTTTCTTGTCCTGTTTGCGAATTGGTAATAATACCATTTATTTCTATAGGGCAAGGAATGCCACACCACTGACCCTTTCAAGGTAAGGATGTTGTCATTTGTTGTGTTGGATGTTGTCATTTGTTGTGTTAGTTGGTGGTGTTCCATTTCTTAACTGCTCTCTCTCTCTCTCTCTCTCTCTCTCTCTCATTTTGTGAACTTGAATCACAATTTGAATGGTCTATGAACCCATTAAAAGATAAATTATCTTTGAAAAATTTGACATATTTGACAAATCACAGGTCTGATGTTTCTTGGACTTGGGCTAACTTGATTTTTCTAACCACAAAAACCAACACGCTATTGAGGTTGTTTGTTTTCAAGAACTTATTGAAAAGTATGCTATATGCATGGTTGGATAACATGTTCTTTGATAGCATATGATTTTGCAAATGAACTTGGCCCATTTCTTGCTATACATGTGGTGGTCTATATGGCCATGTTCTTCATATTGCCACTCAAATACAGACTTCCAATATTTGGTATGGCTATGCTAAAATTTATGGTATAATTAATTTTTTTTAGCCGACGTACCATCACTTGGCAATAAAATTTTTATTTGTAATAATTAAAGATCATTTAATAGATTAATTGTTACAATAATTTAACCAATAACAAGCAAAAAGCCTTTAGTTGTCTAAGTATTTAACTATTTTAATATCTTGAAAGTGACTTGAAAATGGAATCTCACTTCCATGGTGATTTGGAGGCAGAAGGGATTTTACTAACTTCTGAAAATTTAGGAGTTTCTCTATAATTTTTTTAAGGGTGAATTACACTAATAGTTCCTATAGTTTGGGGCTTGTGTCACTTTGGTCCCTAACTTTTCAATTGTGACACATTTGACCCTAAATTTTGAATCTTATTCCAAATAAGGACAATTGAATATATCATTAGATTTTTCAAGGGTAAAATTGTCAATTTGATAAAATATAAACTAATTTGACAAAAATAAATGTTAAACAAATATTTTTGAATTTTTAAAAATTATTTCTACCTACTAAAAATAACATTATGTAAAATTGATAAATCTTTTAGACATTTATTTATTTTTTTACCAAATTAATTTTTATTATGTGTTTGGATGATGATCATGTAAAATTAATTTTTTAAAATTAATCATGTAATTTTTATTAATTTTTATCAATTTTACATAATTTTATCATTGGTGGATAAAAATAATTTTTAAAAAATTAAAAATATTTTTTTGATATTTATTTTTGTCAAAATAGTTTATATTTTATTAAATTGACGATTTTGCCCTTAAAATTAAACAATTGTATCTTCAATTGTCCTTATTTGGAACAAGATTCAAAATTTAGAGTCAAATGTGTCACAATTGAAAAGTTAGGGACTAAAGTGACACGAGTCCCAAACTATAGGGACTGTTAGTGTAATTTGTCATTTTTTTAAAATATTTGTTTTGTAGGTTTTAGGCACAGAGTGGCTTAATAATTGACTCACCTATATTTATTTTAGAGTAGCATCTTTATCAATGGTGATATTTATCTAAGTTAGCTGTGTTTGCATTTTTGAATTATGTAAAAAGAAAAAAAAAATATAAACATAAACATAAAAATAATACTAAAAATAAAAGTTTCTTTTTTTTTTTTTTTCAATTATGTAATTTATTGGTCAAAAATTAAATTACTATATTTCATTTTTAATTTTAATTTTAATTTTTGTTAACAAATCCGAAAAATACAAGACAAAGCGATTCTGCAATAGAATATAATCTACTTGAATGAAACAGAGAATGGGGCTCAAAGAAGATAGGGTTATCCCAAATCTAAAAACATTGGTCCCAAGGCTAAATATATATATATATATAAACACATGGTTTTGGATGACAAGAGACAAGAATCATTTCTGAAATTGGACTTGGAATGGTCCCATGGAACATAACCAATTGAAAGATTGGAGTTGACCAAAGTGTCAATTTCATTTAAGTCTTGCTTGGAATATACTTGTAGAAAAGCCATGATAAATATATTCTTTAGAATTTCACAAAAATATATTGCTTTTAAGGCAAGGTTTCAAACTTTTTTATTTTCTTTCAATAAACATGCAAATTCATCTGTCATCTCTCATGAAGATTTACAAAAAGAATTTTGGCTTTTTGAAAAAAAAAAAAAAATTAAGAAAAAGTCTATTGAAAAGTTGTCTTCAAACATCAATGATAATTGTGTTTACCTTATTTTATTTTCGATAGGAAGGGAGTGGACTTGTGACCTTCTAGTGAGCAGCATGAGTTCTAGCATTAGGGCTTTGCTTTACAAATATGATTGTTGATAGAACGATTAGAAGTCTAATTTATTTCTACAATCTCAAATATTGGATAATGCTACAGAAATAAAATTTTTTATGCATTTTCATTCACAATAATATGGTAGGTGTATTTTAAAAATAATGAGTAAGGTGTTTTGATTTCAAATTAGCGGACAATAAAAAGTCCATTATTCTGGATGCAATTTTTTAAAATTTTTTTACATTATTCAACTCAAAACAATTTTTAGTCCCTTAACTTGGAGCAAAAATTAGATATAACGGTGATATCACCTGTATCACTAACTAACAGGGAGTCTCATATCATTGTAGTGAAAATTATATGATTAAATTAGTAAAAAATAAAAAATACTTACTTTTTTTTAAAGGGTGGGTGACTTATTTCCAGCACTAACTTTTCTTTGTATTTTCTACAAGAACAGGACTAAGGGATACCACTATCCCCTAACGGAGTTTTGGACCATAATATTGCATTTGCTTGTGAGATTTGAAAATTAATTTAAAAAAAGAAGAAGAAAAAGGTAAGTGCAATTATATGAAATATAGTGTTATTTTATTCACATTTTACTTATTTTTTTCATTTCTCTTTTTAAATCTTTTCTTAAGTCCTCTGACTAAAGACAGTGTAAAGAAATCCATGTTCCCATCCTATATATACAGCATGAATATCGGTGGACCAAATTTTACCTCATTACCCCTTGGTTGCTATCATCATTGTCTCAGTACAATTATCAGAAGTCATCTTATACACTTTGTCTCAGATTTCAGTTTTATAAAAACGACGATGATTCGTAGCTCGAATTCGAGGCTCGAATTTGGCTTGAATTCGTCGGAGTCGGAGGAGGAAGAGGAGGAGGAGGAGGAGGAGGAGGAGGAAGGAGGAGGGGAGGGGAGGGGGCCATAAAAATGGCTGGAGGAGGAGTCGGGGCCGGAGGCGGAGCTGCGGCGTGCTGCGACGATCGGAGCTTCTGCGACGATCGGCGGCGTGCTGCGACGGGGACGGCGGGCGGAGGCGGCGGAGGCGACGAGCTCCTCGCGATGAGGACGGCGGGCGGAGGCGGCGGAGCTCCCTCTCTCCTCTTCCCCTCTGTTCCTGGTTTCAACGAAGAAGACGAAGAAGAAAAGAAGGAAAGAAAAGGCAGAAAAAGAAAGGGAAGAAAAAAAAAAAAAAAAAAAAAAAAAAAATGTAAAACGACGTCGTTTTACAGATTCGAGCCAAAAATCGAGCCAAATATTCGAGCTACCAGGAATTATCGTTATAAAAATTACTCAGCAACCCTTTATTATATTATATTTATTTATTTTTGGTAAATTTTATTTATATTTCTTGATATTTAAAAAAATATACAATTAGCTCCACATTTTTTATATAATTATACTGATTTTCTTCAAGGTTTTAACTTACGTAACAATTGAACTATTTTTCATTATTCAACATCAATAGTTTATTAGTCATATAAATAAAAAAATTATGTTATCATATATTTTTTATTAAAATATATATTCATATTCGTTTATTTCAATACCTATCCATCATTGCTATTAGTTTTTAAGTTGCTTTAATCATATTGACAAAGAATAATGTTTGAGAGCCACAAAATGTGTGGCTCAAATGGCTCGAAACTGCCAAAACGACGTCGTTTTGGCAGCAAAACGACGTCGTTTTGGCAGCAAAACGACATCGTTTTGGCAATTTCGAGCCATTCGAGCCACAAATTTTCGGGCTTCCTACTAGTGCTGATTAACAAATGTTTAGTATAATTATGTCAAAAATGTAAAGTTGATTATATTGAGGGAAATGACACCACAATGGTGTCAGAAAAAAAAAATTACATATATATATATTTTTTCAAATCTCAAAAGATATGAGTATAATTTATCATTTATTTTTTAATGCAATAACTACTTCTTCTATTTCTCTAGGTTTGAATAATACTTAAACAATATTTGAATCATAAATCTGAGAAGACGTTTGAAATTTTAATGCGATAGCTATTGGTTTTATTATTTTTATTTATTTATTTTAGTTTATTTTATTTAAGTTTGAATAATATTAGGCGGTGTTTTAAATTATGAATTTGAGAAGATATTTAAAAATGGTATAAATACAACTTTATAGTTATGTATTAATTTAATTATTTTGCGTTGTTTTAATATTACCAATGTTTGTTTTGAGAAACATTATGGTACACACCAACGTTATTATTAAAAAAAGGTTACAAATTTTTTGTAATATTATTATTATTTTTTTGAGTTTATATTTTTTCTTTGCAATAATTATTTATATTTTTTTCTTTTCTCGATTTAGATAACACTTATACTTATATTTTCAATGAATTCTTTACCTTACATTATCGTTTAACATGATTTATTCAGTAAAGAAAATTTGATTTAACATTTTTAGTCCTTAAGTTAAAATTTAATAACAAAAATTAGCTAATTGGGTTTTTGACTCTCCTATTACAAATGAATATTTACAAAGAAATAAGTTTAGAATTGCTGATTTAAAATGTTTTAAATTTATAGTCAGTGATTTCTAATGCAAAAAATAATATGTACAAAAAAAATATTTAAGAACATTAGTTTAATTTCTTCTTCTAAAATTTATAGTTAAATATTTGACCCAATGAGATTATGTTCCAACATATATTTTATACTTTCTAAATATATAAAATCAAAAAGTATATATTTCGCCTCCTTAGAAGAACATACATATTATTGTAGAATGACCCATTTAACTCTTATATCTATTCTTTAACTTCATGTAACTATGATTTTATATATATATATATATATAAATAAATAAATAAATAAAACAAATTATCAAAAAACATGTATGATTCCCTCACTAACTTGTCTTAAATTAGACATTTTGTAATAATATATTCGCGTAGGGATGGCCATTTTAATCTGATTCGTGAAGGCCTACTCATACCCACCTGAATGGAGGCAGATTTTACCCACCCGACACTTATGTGGGGCGGTGCACGTATCGTCTCCCCTGAACAAAACCTAACCCGATATAATTAATAATATGTAAATAAATAATATATATGTATATATATATATAAAATATAATTAGATATAAGAAAAAAATACGAAAAGTCTATGGTTTTGTTTAAATATAAATAAATAATAATCTTAAAAGTCTCACTGTTTATATATATGGAAATAAGGAAAATTATTTAGTGTGCTACAGATTTAAATGGTTTTCAATTTTTTTGGCTATTTGAAATGTGGTCAAATATTTGTGGGTATCTGTGGAGGTGGGGATGAGATTGAAAAATTTCACCCCGTAACGGGGGTGGGGTAGGGGCGAAGGTAGAGTTTGTTCGCGGGAGCAATGGCGGGGAATGATAAACCTGCCCCAAATCCACCCTATACTCATCCCTATATTCGCGCGCTTTGTGCACTGCACAATCACTAGTAATAATAATAATAATAATAATAAATCATAATATTTTTTTAAATTTTTTAGATCGGGAAGAAAATTTTTATTGCAAAACTGATAAAAAAAAATCGGGTCAACCTCGTATAGCAATAGCAAAATATCTTCTAAAGAGATAACAAACTTCTATAAGAGGAAGAATACTAGTCTCCATAGAAGAGGAGAAAAAACCCTCACAAAAGAGAGACATAATCACTACACAGGGAGGATTATAACATCAAACAATAAAAAAATAAAAATAAAAAACAAACTAAAAGCAACTAGATCCAAACCACCAAGCGCATCTAAAACTCCATTTCATCGCAACATTCAACTTAAGTTAAATGAATATTTACATTCAACTTAAACAGAACCCTAAAATTTAATAACAAAAATTAGTTAATTGGGGTTTTGACTCTCCTATTACAAATGAATATTTACAAAGAAATAAGTTTAGAATAGCTGATTTAAAATGTTTCAAATTTAAAGTCAGTGATTTCTAATGCAAAAAATAATATGTACAAAAAAATTTAATAACAAAAGTTCAACATTCAACATATATGTTACAACATATATTTTATACTTTCTCAATATATAAAATCAAAAAGTATATATATTTCGCCTCCTTAGAAGAACATACATATTATTGTAGAATGACCCATTTAACTCTTATATCTATTCTTTAACTTCATGTAACTATGATTTTATATATATATATATAAATAAATAAATAAATAAAACAAATTATCAAAAAACATGTATGATTCCCTCACTAACTTGTTTTAAATTAGACACTTTGTAATAATTTATTCACGTAGGGATGCCTATTTTAATCTGATTCACGGAGGCTCACCCGTACCCACCCGAATGGGCCGGATTTTACCTGTCCCGACACTTATGTGAGGCGGGGTTGGATTATGTTTTAGTCACCCGTAACAAGGGTGGGGCGGGGGCAGGTATCGCCTCCCCTGAACCAAACCTGACCCGATATAATTAATAATATATAAATAAATAATATATGTATATATATATAATGTAATTAGATATAAGAAAAAAAATATGAAAATTTTGTGGTTCTGTTTAAATATAAATAAATAATAATACTAAAAATCTCACTGTTTATATATATGGAAACAAGGAAAATTATTTAGTATGCTACAAATTTAAATGGTTCTCAATTTTTTTAGTTATTTGAAATGTGGTCGAGTATCTCTGGATATCCGCGAAGGCAGGGATGAGGTTGAAAAATTTTACCCGTAGCGGGGGTGGGGTAGGGGCGGGGGTGGGGTTTGTCCGCGGGGGCAGTAGCGGGAATGGCAAACCTGCCCCGTGCCCATCCCTATATTCACGCACTCACTAGTAATAATAATAATAATAATAATAAATCATAATATGTTCTTTTTTTTTAAAATTTTTTAGATCTTGAAGAAAATCTTCATTGCAAAATCGATAAAAAAAAAAAATCGGGTCAACGTCGTATAACAGTAGCAAACTATCTTATAAAGAGATAACAAACTTCTATAAAAAAAAAGAATACTAGCCTTCATAGAAGAGGAGAAAAAACCCTCACAAAAGAGGGACACAACCAACGCACAAGGAGGATTATAATAGCAAACAATAAAAAAATAAAACTAAAAAACAAACTGAAAGCAACTAGATCCAAATCACCAAACGCATCTAAAACTCCATTACATCGCAACATTCAACTTGAAATCTAAAGACCCTATCTCTGCTTGTCAAGATGAAATATTGAGGTTGAAATGGTTGTCTAATGTGAAACGAACGTGTTAAACAACATTGGTTTTCGGATTGTGAGAAGATCCGAAACCATATTTTAAATTTTTAGGTATGATGGTGAAAGTTTGGGTGTAAGTTAAACATCAAATTCAGAAGATTGGAAAAAGGGAGAGGCGATGCCAATATCGGTGGCCAAAGGCAGATCTAAAAGAGATGGGGCAAATCTAGTGAGGGTGGATCCATAAAAATAGGAAGGTGGCAGATCTGGTGGCGGTGTGGTGGTGATTGCACCCAAAAAGAATCAAAGGATAAGTTTCCAATATTATTAGGTAAAAAGATTAAAAGAAAAAAAAAAAAGAAAAAGAAAAATGGGGTAGAAGGAGGAGAGAGGAAATTGGTGGCCAAAACCCCTCCCCCCCTCGATGGCACACCTAGAAGAAGTTTTAGTGAAGGAGACTTAGAGAGATGCCCTGAGTTTTGAGAGAGGGAGAGAGAGAGCAGCTTTAGCATACACATGGTTTTTTTTTTTTTTTTTTAAACATCAGATATCATAAGTAAAATCAATGAGGTTCCGCCATTACTTAGGGAACTTCTCTACCTATGTACACATAATATTTTATTTTCTGTACAAATTTTATAACATTTTATTTCTCATTCTAAAATTTCCTTTTGATATAAACCTGTGACTCAAAAAACTAAGGCCTGTTTAGTTGTTTTTTTACTCCAATTTTTGGAGAATAAAAATTGTTTGATGATTTTTTTTTTTAAACAACGCACTTTTTAGGAAAGGTCAAAGTTGTCTTTCAACTTTTAAAATTGCTTTTATATAAAAATAAAATGATATGAAAAAAGATGGGAGTTTCCAAACTTTTCATTGTTTTCCTTTTTTCTCCCAAAACATGAAAAATAAAAATAAAAATGAATAAAAAATAGAGGAAATTACCACACAGTGGTGGTTTCAAAAAATTATTATAAATTAATGGAAAATTTTATGATTTTAATTATTAATATTTATAAACTTTATCATTAATTTGTAATTAACTTTCAAAATATATCCTGAATGGTTATTTTCCCTAAAAAATGTAAGAGTTGCAAAATTATTTTTTAAATTAGTGGTAAGAAGGTAATAGCAATAGGGGAAGAAAATCTGCAACTCACCGTTGTGTGATACTCAAATCAGCACATCATGTTTGGTAGGGGCACCCCAAACAAAATTAATTTAATGTGTGTCCATTTAATTAAGAAAAATATTATGAATATATCCTTATTCGTAATTCGAAAATGATCCAGAGCTCGAAACTCTACGACTCGAAATTTTCTTTCCCTTTTCAAGCAAAGGAGCTCTGCACAAACAGAGGGAAGAGGAGAGGAGAAAGAGGGAGAGAAGAGAGGAAGAAGAGAGGAGAAGAGAAAGAGGAGGAGGCAGCACCACTGCCGTCGCCGTCGCCTCGCCGCCGTCGTCGCAGCACCACCTCCTCACCGATCGTCGCACCACCGCCACCGCCTCGCCGATCGCCGCAGTCGCAGTCGCAGTCGCAGCCCCCTCCTGTCCAATTCGTCACAGCAGCTCGCCCCGCGCAGCCCTGCCTCCTCCTCCATCCCGATTTTTATGGCCCTCTCCCCTCCCTCCTTCCTCCTCCTCCCGATCTTCTTCTCCACCCTTCTTCTTCTTCTCCCTTCTTTTTCTTCTTCCTTTTCTTCTTCTTCTCCGTTCTCCTTCTACCGATCTGCAACAACACAGGAAAAAAGAAAAAAAAAAAAGACGACACCAAAACGACGTCGTTTTGGTGTCGAGCCAAATTCGTGCCAAAGAATTTCGAGCTACGTAGCGGCGTCGTTCATAATTTACCTTGAAATATAATTGTGTAATGAAAATTAAATGGGAAATGGTCTGGACCCTTGACCCCCAGGCCCTAGTGGGCTCTGATTGGTCAACTTATCTTTTTTTTTTTTTTTGATCCAATGCCCATCCCCTACGTGTGTGTGAACCATTGATTCATTTTTTTAAATAAATTTTAAATTCATAAGTCTGAGTTTATTGTGTTATTATTTAATTATAGCAGGGTTATGATATGGGATTTTAGGTACCTGTTGTGCGGCCCTATGAGCTTATTTTGGGATCCGTTTTGATAATTTGAACCGTTAATATTTTAGAATACATCGAGTAGAATATACCTGTAAAAAATTAAGTTAATCGGATATCGTTAACCTTTTCATCCACTCATATTTGTATTCATTTTAATAATTTAAATTATAATGTGATTTATTTTTCAAGATATAAATGTGAGTAAATGAAAATGTTAACGATATCAGATTAACTTGATTTTTGACAGGTATATTCTATACAATATATTTTAAAATGTAAATGGTTAAAATTATCAAAACAGACTCCAAAGTAAACCCATAGGACCACACAGTAGCAGCACAGCAGGCACCGCATTTCCTATGATAATGGTGCTGTTTGGTGTAGCTGTTAAAACAGATTATAGCTTATAGCTTAACAGATTATAGATTATGACTTTAATCAGAAGCTGTTAACCTGTTTGGTATAGCTGTTGGATTATAGATTTAAGTTGCTGAGTAGTGTTTGTTAAATAAGCTGTGAAGTAGCTTTTTCAATTAATTTTTATTTTTTATTATTCACTATTTATCTACATTTTTCATAAAAAATAATAATAATATTTTATAGTCCATTTGGGACTTTTTCTATTTTTAAAAAAATAAAAAATAAAAAAATCTAAGAGTATAACCGTGAATTAATATGTTCACAGCAGAAGCTGATAATCAGAAGCAAGGGGTGAGCAGCTTCTCAGAATCAGCTTTTTTGACTTAAAATAAGCTGTTAGAATCAGAAGCTGTTTGAAATAAGTTTAACCAAACAGTCCAAAATAACTTTTTAAAAGCCAGAAGCCATAAGCTGGCTCAAATAAGCCCTACCAAACACCCCCAATGTGAGTTGGCTTTCCAACTAGAAGCAGTTGCAAGCGTACTTGACATTAACCAAAGGTAATATTTTTCAATTAATGGGATTAATCTAGTAAGTGAATTATATATGTGTGTTGATTTTATTTTTCATCTATTTATTTGAGATTTCTATCTCCTTTTTAAAATTTTTAAATGAGTGATATAAAATAATTTGTACATAAGCTTTAGTAAGAGTGATGTAACTCATTTATATTAATTTATTAAAAGTCAAATTACTCATTACCATGATTAATAATTACAAACATGTTGCATAGATTTTTTACATAAAAATTCTACGGTGTCGTTTGGTAACACTTACGTTTTCAATTTTCTGTTTATATTTATAAAAATTTAAAAAACTCAAATAAAAACTTGTTTGGTAAAATTTTTAATTTATAAATCAGTGGTCTCAGTTTATAAATTTGGCAAAAAAATGAAAATACAAAAAATATGTTTCCGTTTTGAGTTTTGAGTTTTTTTTTTTCTTTACCACTTAACACTAACCACCACCTGCCACCATTTTCCGCCACCATCTTCCGCCGCCACCACTCACCACTCACCCCTCACCCCTCACCACCACCTGCCACCTACCTGCCTGCCATCACCACCCACCACCCGCTATCACCACCCACCAACCACCCACCACCCACCACCCGCCTGGCACCCACTCGCCACCACCACCACCACCACCACCCACCATCCACCCGCCACCCACCACTACCATCCACCGCCCGCCACTTACTTGCCACCACCACTCACCACCCACCTGCCACCACCATCCACCACCAGCCACCCGCCATCCACCTGACACCACCACCCACCACCACCACCCATTCGCTACCACTTACCACCCGCCACCACTTACCACCCGCCACTATCACCCACCACCACCACCACCACCGCCACCACCCGCCACCAGCCACCCACCTGCCACCACTGTCACGCACCACCCGCCACCTTCACGCATCCACCCACCACCCACCCGCCACCACCCACCACCCGGCATCACCCACCATCCGCCACCGTCACGCACCCACCCACCATCACCACCCACCACCCACCACCACCCACCACCACCCACCATCCGCCGCCACCACCACCACCCACCACCCGCCATCGTCACCACCACCCACCACCCGCCACCCGCCACCACCACCCACCTGTCACCACCCACCACCATCCGCCACCACTACCACCACTACCACCACCATCCATTCGCTACCACCCACCACTTGCCACCGTCACTCACCCACTCACCACTACCACCCACCCGCTACCACCAGTTACCCACCACCCACCGTCACCACTTTCCACCATCGTCTTCCGCCGCCAGTTGTCATTTCTCACTCTTTTTTATATTTTTAAATTTTTTTAAATATTTTGTCAATTACCAAATGCGTTTGTAGTTTATGTTTTTCTAAAGATAAACAAAAAATAAACAAAAATCTGTTTATAAAATTTTTGTAAATATAAACTGAAAACGTAAACGTTACCAAACACACCCTACATGTTTAACAATTATTTTTTTTTAATGAAAATGACACAATTGTTTTCGCAACATGCCCCAACTACTCATCTTGCCATATATGCAAGTATCTTTCAAGGCACAATCGACTCTCTCCCTTAAATCAATCACTTCATTTTTTTTTTCAACATCACCATAAATTATGGACCCAAACCTTCAAATTAAGTCCATTTTTTTTTTTTGATTGAGGAAACCTGGCAATTAATGGACTGAATCAACAGATATAGTTGTTAGGATATGCATGGTTTCACATTGCTGCATCATGTGATCATCCTTAAGACTACGTCCAACTTAACAAAAAAATGAAAAATAAAAATAAAAATGCACACTTGGATTTTCTTGACTATTTGTATATACTTGTTGGTTTGTTATGTATTACAATTAGAAAATTTCTATTATCGGCTTGTGGAGGCCGCTCTTGCAAACTGTCAGCTTAGAGTTTACTGAGTCAATATTTATTAAAAATTTCACCAAGAAGTGTGGGTTTTTTTACTTTCTCTACTTGTATGTAAGTTTTTCTCTTATTGTATTAATTTTGAGTTCTTTCTGATGTTATTTATGTGATTGTTGAATTTGTTGTATGCGTATAATGTATTGTTCCACTTTCTTACCTAACGAATGCAATTTAACAAAAATTTCTTCATATTTGTAAATTCTCTCTGAAAAATAAATACTAATTAGATTGAAAATTGATGTTTGAAATAGATGTTAAATGGAATGGGACACTAACATCATGGGCCCTGGGAAGTGGCGGGATCTTGGGAAGGTCTATCACTTGTGGGGCTGTTAGTAAGCCATAAGGCCACTTAAATCCAAAACAAAAACACTATAATAATGCCACTTAAATTTGGGACAGATTGATGACAGATTTGCATTCACATTTCAGAAATTGATTGTGCCATTTTTGTCAGGTTTTACCACAACTTTGTGGCTTAATTTTTTTTAATTTATTTTTAATAAGTAAATGTTTAGGGTCAAGCTTATCTCCACTCTGAGATCAGATTGAAGCATACTGTTAGACTTGTGGGAATCCACCACGGATCCTATTTCTATAATCTGAACCGTTCAATATGTAAAACTTGTCGAGTAATTTATTCTTGCAAAAAATTACGTTGATCGGATATCGATAGCTACTTGATTGGATCAGATTTCTGTCAATAGTAAATTATTTTTAAAATAACTTATTGACAAAAATATGATCCGATCAAGTAGTTATCGATATCCGATTAATGTAATTTTTTATAGGAATAAATTACTCGACGAGTTCTACATATTGAACAGTTTAGATTATCAAAACATGACAGGTGGTGGGCCCTATGAGCCCAACAGTATCATCCAATTCACAAAGTAGACTGGAGATAAACTTAGCTCAAGTGATTATTACTAAAAGGAAAAATTACCAAGAAGTCTTCTTTGAAAAACGTGTAGTCTATTTAGTCCCATAACTTTTTGTTTGTACCCAAAAGTCCAATAACATTATTCTTCTTATCTGCCTTTCTTCTTCTATGCCTTTCTTCTTCTCTTTGTAATTACCGGCGATCATTGACGGGTAACCATATCTTGCTTCTTCTCTTTCTCTTTCTCTTTCTGATATATAATCACCGGCGACCAACGACTACCATCGATTGGGATTCACCAGCAACTACCGACCACCGACTCCTTACCTCACCGATGGTAAAGAAGATATGTTTCCGACGAAGAAGATGAAGAAGATGAGTAGATCTACTTCAGATCCGACTAGATCTGAACAAAAAATAGTTGCCGGAATACAATCCTCTCTCTATATCCGCCCCTCTCCTTCGATCTCTTATTTTTTTTACATTTTCTCTGCTATACACTTCTCTTTTTCTGTTTGAATGGAGAAAATTTTTAAGTTTTGAACAAATTGTTTTCGAGTTTTAGTTATAGGCGGTGAAAACAATAAAATTTTGCAGTTTCAAATTTTTTTGGTACTGGAATGAATCATGGTTTAAAACTGTAAAATTTTACAGTTTCAAAATTTTTTGGTGCTGGAATGAATCATGGTATAAAACTGTAAAATTTTGCAGTTTAATAACATTCTTTATAACTGTAAAATTTTGCAGTTTCATAACATGTTTTTAGTTTAATAAAGATAAATGCTTAATAATTTTTTCTTTGAAACTGTAACATTTTACAGTTTCAAAACTTGTTTTTTAGTTTGATCAATATTGGAGATTATTTGCTTAAACCTTACAAAAATTGAAAAATAACATATGTTTTTCCCATTGTTGTTGTTGTTTGTCATTCTATTTTTTTCTTTTATTTTATCAATATTTAGCACATTTTTTCTATGTCTTTTCGCTCTAATTTCTTCATTTATTCTTCTTTTTTTTTTCCGGCAATATTGTGCACATTCCGGTGAGTCTCCAATGATATTCTTAACGTTCAGTGAACGTTCTGAACATTCCGGCGACTTCCATTAATGTTCATAACACTCCGGTGAACTTTCGGCGATACTCCGGCGACTTCCCGATGATACTCCGGTGACTTCCTGGTGATGTTAAACATTCCGACGAGTCTCTGATGACCGTCGACGGAAGTCCGACGATAGTAGGATGTAACAGCGGCTATAAATTAAAAAAAAAAAAGAATTTTTTGGTAACAATTAAAAATATATAGGACTAATTGGTGTAAGTGTTTTGTTTGGAGATTAGATAAGTCTTGAACTTTGTATATGGGACTTATTGGTAAGTTTCCCTTACTAAAAAGAATATATATAACAAAATTCAAGATATGTATCAAAAGAATACACGCAAATACAATTAAGAGGCCCATAATCTTATAGACGGGACAACTCAATTTTTTATTGGATCTTAAAAAAATAAAATCTTTACTAATAATAAAATTTTAAAATATTTTTGAAGACCTTAGATAATAGATTAAGTGATCTAATGGTTGAACCATCTCTAATCATTACTTAATTAGTTCGGATTTCTCTCTTCCTATTTAATTCACCCCTTAATTTATTTCTTTCTTTAAAATAATTTTAAAGGAAATGCTTTAGTCTCACTCTTCTCTTCTTTGGAGCTAACCTAGAAAATGCAACACCTTTGCCTTTCCTCTTCTTCAACTCTTCCCAATCAGTATCTTTGTACTAACGTTACTCTGGCCTATTTTGAGAAGATGGTTATAATCAATTTTTGGTAAAAAGCTGCTTATAAGCAGTTTTTTTGTGAGAGAAAAAGTGGGTTATAATCTGAAAAGTGAATTATAACCCACTTCCCAAAATAAGCCTCTCTTTGACCCTCCATTTTTGGCTTGGATTTGAAAACACTTGGACCAATTGGCTTTGCAATATGCATGAATTGGCAAAATGACCAAAGAACTTTCATTCATCACTCTTAGAACTTTCATGGAACCTTCACTCTAATTTGTGGCTAATGTTTTTTCAACCAGCACTACAAAGAATTAAAGTTTTAAAGACCAAAATTTAGAAGGACCGCGAGGGTCGCAGGGGGAGGAATTCGCAGGGGGAGGAATTCAGAGGTCAGAAGAGGAAATACTGCGAAGATGACACTCCTTTTCCGTGTAGTGTTGAGGAGGTGAAGGCCTTAGTTAAAGAATGGGTGGCAGACGGAGAACTGAAGTTGCCTCATGTCGAAGAGCTTTTGCCGAAGAAGGACCGCGAGGGTCCTAATTATTGTGTTTTCCACCGATCACTAGGACATCCTACAGAAAAGTGCCGGATGCTTAAGAAAATCTTTAGAAAGAAAGTCGAAGCACATGAGCTAGAGTTCAGAGAACAGGAGCCCCAGGATATCTTAGAAGACATGGCTATGATGATGCATGATGGACACAACCCGAGCAACTGGTGAAAGCTTTCCAAATGACCTCGCAACTCTAGGGGCAAATGTCAACATTCCACAGAAGAAGTTTATCTATGACATTTACAGTTTACATTTACTGCATTGTCCATGAAGTTCTATCTTTCTTATGTTATGAAGAAATTTATTTCCTCCATATTATGTTTCTCCATTAGAAATTATTTTCTCTACATTGTATATCTTCATTGTGTTATGTTGCTTGAAACAGTTTTCAATTTTTATTGCCCCTCGAAGAAGAAAGAGAAATAATAGATTCGATTACCAACCTGAAGGGACTTTCTTTGACGCAGTAGAAGTGTACTCCCACTCGGAGAGGGACAACCTTTGCTTCCATTAGTTGCCGAAATAGTATGTGCTCCCATTTGGACCTCCGGAAAGCAGCCATTACTTCCATCAGTGCAAGCTTCAAGGGTCTTTCTTAAAGTAGAGTGTGTGCTCCCACTCGAACTTCCGAAGAAGAGCCATTACTTCCATTAGTGCAAGCTTCGAGGGTCTTTCTTGTTGAAGTAGAGTGTGTGCTCCCACTCGAACTTCCGAAGAAGAGCCCTTACTTCCATCAGTGCAAGCTTCGAGGGTCTTTCTTGTTGAAGCAGAGTGTGTGTTCCCACTCGAACTTTCGAAGAACAGCCCCTACTTCCATCAGTGCAAGTTTCGAGGGTCTTTCTTGTTGAAGCAGAGTATGTGTTCCCACTTGGACTTCCGAAGAGCAACCCTTGCTTCCATTAGTATGAGCCTCGATGATCTTTCTGGTTAAAGAAGAGAAGTTATTTATTTATTTATTTATTTTAATATTACTTGTCCATTTTATCTATAAATTACGGTGAGCCCTCGGCTTTATCCATGGTGTAACAACTCTCGTACCGATTACCGATAAACTACTGAATTAGCTACTGGTTACTGCTAAACTGAATTGATAATGACTGATAATTGAATTAACTGAAGTACTGAATGGACTGATTGAAATCGAAACTGAAATTGAATAAGTTTATCTATTGAATTGCATATTGCATCTGTTTGATTGATTGATTATCTGTTTGAATTCATATGTTTAAACTGCTAATTGAATGCCTTATCGGCGGCCGAATTAGGAACCGTTTAGAGTTTTGGGATCAGTAGAATATTTGTGATTTAATGGTATATTTATCTGAAAATTGATTATGAATGATTAAATTAGATTTAAATGAATTAATTACAAGTTGTAGCTTATCTACCAAATTGCCATGGTTAGTGGACATTTGTTTATTGATTTTCAAGAGCCTTCTTACACCCAAACAAACACTTAATCAGCTCTTCTTGTGGCCTCTAACCGACCAAAACATAGAGAGAGTGAGGAAGGAAGGAATTCATCTTGTTCATCTAGAGAATTGCTTGGAAATTGAAAGATTTGTAACATAGATTGCTAAATTGAGCTTGCAAGACTTGTAATTGAGACTTAGGTAAGAAAATCCATCTTCTTCTTGTTGTCTTTGAGTTCCATCTTGCATGTATCATGGTTATAGAGAAGTTAAGTCATGAATTTGCTCACATATGTTGAATTGGAACTCCATTGTTGCATGCATGCTTGAATTGGTGCATTTTGAAGTTGAATTCATGATGGATTGTGCATGCATGCTCATGTTTCTATCAAAGTCCATGTTTTCATTTTGTTTTCCAACTATTGAGCTCAATTGAGCAAGGATTGAAGCTTAGTTTTGGTTTAAAGCTCATGCATTGCATGTTTTAAATGGTTCTTGAAAATGGGTTTGAATGTTGGATTTAATTGACTCACCTTTGGGGCTTGAATTTACAAATTGGCTTTTGAAACTTGTTATTCATTGTTTTGGGATGTATTTTCCAGAATTTGGGCCCAAGAGGTCGAGAATTGAGCTGAGAATGCTTGGTTTGAGCTTGGGAGGCAAATCTGGAAATTCCAGATTTGGCTTCTTCGCTCGAGCAAAGGATTCCTCGCTCGAGCGAGCACCCTTTATTCAGGGCTCCGCTCGAGCGAGCATCGAGCGTGGTATCGCGCGTAAAAATCCAACAACCAGTACTTTTACTGTTTCATCAGGCCGCTCGAGCGAAGGATTCCTCGCTCGAGCGAAGCCTTTGATTTTGCAACCTTGCTCGAGCGAAGGAAGGTTCGCTCGAGCGAGACCCCTGTTTTCAGCAACTTTTGAAAAATGCCTTCCAACTGTATTTTTGCATCCTCATCTCATCCTAGGCATTCTTAGGCCTAGTTTAAGACATCTTAATGAGGATTAGACGTAGAACCACACCGAGGAAATTTAGGGATTTAATTATCATCCTTCCCGACTGTGAAACTTAGTGTGTGTTCTATTTGTTAACTATTTAGGGTTGGCTCTCGGGGACGCGCTCTAGCTACTATTAGCCCAATCTCTGTGAGTAACGATTGTGTAAAGATATGTTCAAAATGGTTATCTTTTGAATACTGAACTGAACTGTTTATTGAACTGATATTATTTACTGAATGAATGTATGTCCTGTATTCTGAACTGTATTGTGGCATCCTTAGCACTTACTGGTTACTGTTACTGTTACTGTTACAGAGCTCTATCGGTTCCCTTGTGGAACCATACTGTTTACTGATTGATGGCCATCATTACTGTTGGGTCTGTTAAGACCCGGTCCTTTTGGACCTACTGTTTATAAGCTAATGGGTGTACCACATATGACTGATTGACTGAAATACTGAAAGACTGAAATACTGTTTAATGAACTGTTTTCATTACTGTCAGGACATTCATTCATAACCTCTTTACGCTTTATGTTATTCACTGGGCTTTAGCTCACTGTTTATATATATATGTAGTTTCTCAGTAGCCAGACCGGAGCTAGGAGCGTGGGTTAGTCCCCAGTTTTGTCAAGCCAGCCTATGTGCCTCACTGCGAGGTTTCGAGACGCCATGCCATGGCTTGGGGTGTTTTTGTTTCCCCACTTGTCTCCCTACTGTTTTGTGTTGCTGTTTAGACTGTTATCCCTCTTGCTGCACTGTTGTCAAGGGATTTGATCCCTGTACTGACTGACTGTAAATGATTGTATAGACTGTATATAGACTGTATTGTTTTGAACTGTATGAATGCATGAAAAATGTTTTTGGCATACAGATTTTCACAGCTCAATGGACACTAGTTACTTACTGTATTGGCTTCCGCTAGGCCCTGTACTCTGTTTAACTGTATTACTGTTCAGCAGGCCTTCGGTAATCTCGGATTACTGGCCAGTTACGGTGCTAAACCCATAGGGCCGGGTTTGGGTAGTGACAGAGTGGTATCAGAGCGATACTTATCAAGAGTTATACCGCACACACGTGTCCAAATGAGCTATAGGGTGTCCTAGAAAAGCAATTAGGGCATCTCATGAACTTTAAAAGTGTGTGCTTATGACTGACTGATTATATGTTAAAATGCTAGACTGTTTAATTATACAACCGCTTATAATGATAACTGTTATAACTGTTTATAGAATAATGGATAATGCAAGCACTGCAACTGAAACTGAATCATCATCCTCTGAGGCCAGAATGGCCAGACTTGAACAAATGATGGGACTGATAATTGAAAGACTAGATCAACAGCAGAACCAACAGCCCCCACCTCCTCCTCCTCCGGTACAGCCGGAACTAAATGCAAATGTGAATGATGGGGACATAATTGCCCTCACCCATAAATTCAGCAAGATGAAACCGCCATCCTTTCAGGGAGGCCTTGAACCGCTTAAGGCTGAAGCTTGGGTGCTTGAAACAGAAAAATTGTTTGAAATGTTTCCGTGCTCCGAAGCCAATAAAGTACTGTTAGCTACTTTCACCCTACAAGAAGAAGCTAGAAGGTGGTGGATGTTGATCCGTGATACAAATACTGTTATGACTTGGGCTCAGTTCAAGGAGTCCTTCTTTGAGAAATATTTTCCTCAATGTGTCAGGGACAGAAAGGTAACTGAATTTGAACAACTGAGACAGGGCACAATGTCTGTTGCCGCATATGAGATGAAGTTCACCGAGCTTGCTAGGTATGCACCGCATATGGTGGACACCGGCCAGGAAGTTTGAAGGCGGCCTGAATGTTGCTATCCTTGACAGAGTCAACATGTTGAAATTGCCAACTTATGTGAATGTTCTTGACCGGGCCTTGATGGCCGAATCAAATATTGAAGCACTGAAACAAACTGAACCACCAACAACTGAATGGCGTGGTAAAAGACAGGGTTTCAAATTCAAGAAAGGCAAGCACAACCATTCTAACAAGAAACAGAATACGGGGTCAACAACCAGCCCCAGCCAAGGGAGTGGATTCATTCCACCCTGCTCTACATGTGGCAACAAGCACAAAAGAGTTTGTCACAACATAACGGGAGCCTGTTTCAGATGTGGCAAGGTGGGCCACAGAATTAAAGACTGCCCTTCTGCTCCACCAGCTAGTAGTAAAGCTACACCGAGCGCAGTAGCATCAAATGTAGCACCAAAGCCTAACTCCAAAGCTACCGGGAAAGAGCCTATGAGGCAGGGCCGAGTATTTGCCCTAGTACCGGGAGACGTTCAGAATACTGAGACCGTTGTGTCAAGTATCCTCCCTATTTGTACTCAGAATGCATATGTATTGATTGATTCGGGGTCTACACATTCTTATGTGTCGCATGCTTTCTCACGAAAATTAAATAGACCCTTAGAACCCATGAATTATCTGCTAGTTGTATCATCACCTGTTGGGGGATCCATGACATGTGCATATATGTATCCTACTTGTGAAATTATCGTTGGGGACATGCATCTGTTTATTGATTTACTGCCATTGAACATTGATCACTTTGATGTAATATTGGGGATGGATTGGCTACAAAAATATCATGCCACTATAGACTGTGTAACAAAACAAGTAGTTTTCCGTCCGCCTGGTTTGCCTGAATTTGTGTTTAATGGAAGTGGAGTAGTACCTCCTCCGTATTTGATTTCTTCAGTGAAAGCTGTTAAATTAATTAGAAAGGGGTGTAAAGGATATCTGTGTTCTGTGCTGACTGTGCCTACTGATAATAGTGTTAAAACTGATGTGAATTGTATTCCTATAGTCAGAGAATTCCCAGATGTATTTCCAGATGATCTGCCAGGGGATTTGATTGACAGGGAGATTGAATTTACCGTTGACGTGATTCCGGGAACACAGCCAGTGTCTAAAGCTCCTTACAGAATGGCCCCAACAGAACTGAAGGAGTTGAAAGTGCAATTACAAGAACTGTTAGACAAGAAGTTTATCAAGCCCAGTACTTCACCGTGGGGTGCACCTGTTTTGTTTGTAAAGAAGAAGGATGGCTCACTGAGACTGTGTATTGATTACCGCGAACTGAACAAGGTAACTGTAAAGAATAAATATCCATTACCGCGTATTGATGATTTATTTGACCAGTTACAGGGCGCACAAGTGTTTTCCAAGATTGATCTTAGGTCGGGGTATCATCAACTGAAAGTCAAACCGGAAGACATTGATAAAACTGCTTTTAGAACGAGGTATGGCCATTATGAATTTTTAGTTATGCCGTTCGGAGTCACGAATGCCCCTGCTGCTTTTATGGACCTCATGAACAGAATTTTTAAACCGTACCTTGATGATTTCATTGTAGTATTCATTGATGACATACTGATTTATTCAAAAAGTAAAGAAGAACATGAACACCACCTGAGACTTGTCCTGCAGACCTTAAGAGAATAGAAATTGTATGCTAAACTGTCTAAATGTGAATTCTGGCTTGATCATGTTATGTTTTTGGGGCATGTTGTTAGCAAAGATGGAATTTCTGTTGATCCGCAGAAAATTGAAGCTGTAGTGAACTAGCCTAGACCAACAAATGTGACTGAAGTCCGAAGCTTTTTGGGATTGGCTGGATATTACAGAAGATTCTTCAAGGATTTCTCCAAAATTGCCCTACCATTGACTCAGTTAACTCAGAAGGGGACATCATTTGACTGGACAGACCAAAGGGAGTCAGCATTTCAAGAGTTGAAAACTCGACTTGTAACTGCACCGGTCCTTACTCTACCCTCAGGTACGGATGGTTACACTGTTTTTAGTGATGCTTCTCACAAGGGTTTGGGATGTGTTTTAATGCAGAATGGGAGAGTTATTGCTTATACTTCCCGACAGTTGAGACCGCATGAAAAGAATTACCCAACCCCTGATCTGGAACTTGCTGCAGTGGTATTTGCATTGAAAATCTGGCGTCACTATTTATATGGAGCAACATGCGAAGTGTATACTGACCACAAGAGCCTGAAATATTTCTTTACACAGAAAGAACTGAATATGAGACAGCGGAGATGGCTTGAATTGATAAAAGATTATGACCTACAGATTTTGTACCATCCGGGAAAAGCCAACACCGTTGCCGATGCTTTGAGCCGAAAATCGATTGGAAACTTAGCCTGTTTGCTGACTGGACAGAAGGAGTTGCTTTGTGACCTTGAAAAGTCTGAGATTGAAATTGTTTTGAAGGAACAACGTGGAACCTTAGCTGCTATTTCTGCTCAACCAGCATTGATTGATGAAATTAAGGAGAAACAGCAACTGGATGATTACTTGAAGAAGATCATCGAAGAAAGAGAATCTAAACCAAAACCGGGATTCAAATTTGAAAACAATGTACTGAAATTTCAGGAAAGACTGTGTGTACCGAATGACACTGAACTGAAGAGAAGAGTTCTGCAAGAGGGCCACAATTCAAAATTTTCTATCCACCCAGGGAATACGAAAATGTATCAAGATTTGAAATTGAATTTCTGGTGGCCGGGAATGAAGAAAGAAATTGCCGACTTTGTGTCCAAATGTCTTCATTGCCAACAAGTCAAAGCTGAACATCAACGACCTGCTGGATTATTGCAACCCTTACCCATACCAGAGTGGAAATTGGAGCATATCACGATGGATTTTATCGTTGGATTACCTTGCTCCAAAAAAGGTATGGACTCTATTTGGGTTATTGTTGATAGATTGACTAAATCTGCACACTTCCTACCTGTCAAGACAATTTATAATGCAGACAAATTGGCTGTTATCTATATTGACGAAATTGTGAGATTGCATGGAGTGCCTGTATCTATTGTTTTTGACAGGGATTCGAAGTTTACATCGAGGTTCTGGCAAAGCCTACAGACTGCATTGGGTACTGAATTGAGGCTGAGTAGTGCCTATCATCCTCAGACAGATGGACAGTCAGAAAGGACCATCCAAACTTTAGAAGATCTACTGAGAATGTGTGTCCTTGATTTCCAAGGAAACTGGGAAAGTCATTTGCCGTTGGCTGAATTCGCCTACAACAACAGCTACCATTCGAGTATCGGTATGGCGCCTTTCGAGGCATTGTATGGCAGAAAGTGTAGATCTCCAATTTGCTGGGCAGAAGTTGGAGATGGGCCGTTGCTTGGGCCCGAAATTGTTTATGAAACGACTGAAAAGATAAAACTGATACAACAGAGACTGAAAACTGCACAGAGTAGACAGAAGAGTTATGCAGATATTAGAAGACGAGACCGAGAATATGAAGTGGGTGATCACGTTTTTGTGAAAGTGACACCAATGAAAGGCCAGACTCGTTTTGGAGTCAAAGGCAAGTTAGCACCGCGGTATGTCGGACTGTATCAGATTATTGAGAAAATCAATCCGGTGGCGTATCAAGTTGCACTTCCTCCTGAAATGGAGCATATGCATAACGTCTTCCACATATCTATGTTGAGAGATTATCTCCGGGATCCTTTCCATGTGATTGAGCCTACTCGAGTAGTGTTGAGTGATGACTACACTTACGAGGAACGGCCTATACAGATTGTAAACCGACGGATCAAGAAACTGAGAAACAAAGAGATCCCGCTAGTGAAAGTTGATTGGCAGAACCATGGTGGTGTGTATGCCACTTGGGAAAGGGAAGATGACATGGCTAAAAGATACCCAGAACTGTTTCCACTGAATCCTGTTTTCTTCCAAACTGAAGGTAACTCGAGTTTAGAGGACTAAACTCCTTATAAGGAGGGGAGACTGTAACAACCCTCGTACTGATTACCGATAAACTACTGAATTAGCTACTGGTTACTGCTAAACTGAATTGATAATGACTGATAATTGAATTAACTGAAGTACTGAATGGACTGATTGAAATCAAAACTGAAATTGAATAAGTTTATCTATTGAATTGCATATTGCATCTGTTTGATTGATTGATTATCTGTTTGAATTCATATGTTTAAACTGCTAATTGAAGGCCTTATCGGCGGCCGAATTAGGAACCGTTTAGAGTTTTGGGATCAGTAGAATATTTGTGATTTAATGGTATATTTATCTGAAAATTGATTATGAATGATTAAATTAGATTTAAATGAATTAATTACAAGTTGTAGCTTATTTACCAAATTGCCATGGTTAGTGGACATTTGTTTATTGATTTTCAAGAGCCTTCTTACACCCAAACAAACACTTAATCAGCTCTTCTTGTGGCCTCTAACCGACCAAAACATAGAGAGAGTGAGGAAGGAAGGAATTCATCTTGTTCATCTAGAGAATTGCTTGGAAATTGAAAGATTTGTAACATAGATTGCTAAATTGAGCTTGCAAGACTTGTAATTGAGACTTAGGTAAGAAAATCCATCTTCTTCTTGTTGTCTTTGAGTTCCATCTTGCATGTATCATGGTTATAGAGAAGTTAAGTCATGAATTTGCTCACATATGTTGAATTGGAACTCCATTGTTGCATGCATGCTTGAATTGGTGCATTTTGAAGTTGAATTCATGATGGATTGTGCATGCATGCTCATGTTTCTATCAAAGTCCATGTTTTCATTTTGTTTTCCAACTATTGAGCTCAATTGAGCAAGGATTGAAGCTTAGTTTTGGTTTAAAGCTCATGCATTGCATGTTTTAAATGGTTCTTGAAAATGGGTTTGAATGTTGGATTTAATTGACTCACCTTTGGGGCTTGAATTTACAAATTGGCTTTTGAAACTTGTTATTCATTGTTTTGGGATGTATTTTCCAGAATTTGGGCCCAAGAGGTCGAGAATTGAGTTGAAAATGCTTGGTTTGAGCTTGGGAGGCAAATCTGGAAATTCCAGATTTGGCTTCTTCGCTCGAGCAAAGGATTCCTCGCTCGAGCGAGCACCCTTTATTCAGGGCTCCGCTCGAGCGAGCATCGAGCGTGGTATCGCGCATAAAAATCCAACAACCAGTACTTTTACTGTTTCATCAGACCGCTCGAGCGAAGGATTCCTCGCTTGAGCGAAGCCTTTGATTTTGCAACCTCGCTCGAGCGAAGGAAGGTTCGCTCGAGCGAGACCCCTGTTTTCAGCAACTTTTGAAAAATGCCTTCCAACTGTATTTTTGCATCCTCATCTCATCCTAGGCATTCTTAGGCCTAGTTTAAGACATCTTAATGAGGATTAGACGTAGAACCACACCAAGGAAATTTAGGGATTTAATTATCATCCTTCCCGACTGTGAAACTTAGTGTGTGTTCTATTTGTTAACTGTTTAGGGTTGGCTCTCGGGGACGCGCTCTAGCTACTATTAGCCCAATCTCTGTGAGTAACGATTGTGTAAAGATATGTTCAAAATGGTTATCTTTTGAATACTGAACTGAACTGTTTATTGAACTGATATTATTTACTGAATGAATGTATGTCCTGTATTCTGAACTGTATTGTGGCATCCTTAGCACTTACTGGTTACTGTTACTGTTACTGTTACAGAGCTCTATCGGTTCCCTTGTGGAACCATACTGTTTACTGATTGATGGCCATCATTACTGTTGGGTCTGTTAAGACCCGGTCCTTTTGGACCTACTGTTTATAGGCTAATGGGTGTACCACATATGACTGATTGACTGAAATACTGAAAGACTGAAATACTGTTTAATGAACTGTTTTCATTACTGTCAGGACATTCATTCATAACCTCTTTACGCTTTATGTTATTCACTGGGCTTTAGCTCACTGTTTATATATATATGTAGGTTCTCAGCAGCCAGACCGGAGCTAGGAGCGTGGGTTAGTCCCCAGTTTTGTCAAGCCAGCCTATGTGCCTCACTGCGAGGTTCCGAGACGCCATGCCATGGCTTGGGGTGTTTTTGTTTCCCCACTTGTCTCCCTACTGTTTTGTGTTGCTATTTAGACTGTTATCCCTCTTGCTGCACTGTTGTCAAGGGATTTGATCCCTGTACTGACTGACTGTAAATGATTGTATAGACTGTATATAGACTGTACTGTTTTGAACTGTATGAATGCATGAAAAATGTTTTTGGCATACAGATTTTCATAGCTCAATGGACACTAATTACTTACTGTATTGGCTTCCGCCAGGCCCTGTACTCTGTTTAACTGTATTACTGTTCAGCAGGCCTTCGGTAATCTCGGATTACTGGCCAGTTACGGTGCTAAACCCATAGGGCCGGGTTTGGGTCGTGACACATGGACTCTGTAAAGACCAAAATTCGCCAAGACGTAATGTGAAGCATGGCTGACAAGGTGAAATTATGCATGTCCGAGAAAATTACAATTTCTCATACACGCAAGGGGCAAATGTAAGAGGGGCTAATTTGAGCCCACTAAATTATTTAGGCCCAATAGCCCAAAATTAGTGGGCCCGAATTTATCGCAAGTCCAAGATTGGTGGGCCCGGATTTATCGCCGTCAAACGGACTGAATGGCTCTAAGCCTCGAAAGGGTTCGGATCCACGAACCTAGAGACTTACTCGGGCCCGGACTCGAAAGGGTATTAAGCAAGCCTAGAGATCCGAGGCACTAAGCCTCGAAAGGATTCGGATCCACGAACCTAGAGACTTACTCAAGCCCGGACTCGAAAGGGTATTAAGCAAGCCTAGAGATCCGAGGCACTCGGACTCGAAAGGGTTCGGATCCACGAACCTAGACGTCTGAAGCACTTGGCTTCGAACGGATTCAAACGCAATCTAGAAGTTGCTCCGTTAATGAGTCCCAGAACACTTGCGGGCTCGGAGCTTTCCGGGATCTACGCACCAGAACCATGGGCGTAATGGAGTCCGAACAAAGGACCCGATCCTGAGGACGGTGAGTGGAGATAAATTCACTCTTTGGTTAAACTAGCCTATACCCGGGTCGAGGTGGCACGATCTAGGGGGTCCCTGAGACTCGGCAATATTTGCGGCAGGGCATTCTCTTGAACTACCCCTGACCCTTATGCGGCAGGACGTCCTCTGGGACTACCCCTGACCCTTTGGGATGATTGGGGATCATTGGTTAGGTGTGTCTAAGAAGAAGGGTTCGCCGAGGGGTTGATCTCCTTTTCGGGGTTTTCCTCATCCTTGGAGAAGTCTCATCCTCGGAGAGGTCACCTCCTCGAACAAAGTGGTTAGAGAGAATATTCCCCATGTGCCTTGCACATGGGCTCCATCCTACATCATGAGGTGCCTATAAATAGCGCCCACTCATAGCTTTACAAGGGATGGATTTTGGAGAGTTAACTCTTGGGAAAGAACTAATTTCCCTTCTCCATTATCAACCTTGAGAGTGAAAGTGAGAGATCCATGGGAGAGCCTTGCCATTATTCTCTCTCTAGCCATTTTGCCTTCTTCTTCACCCAATCTCTTATCTCCATCATCTCTTTTACTCTTGTGTTCTTGAGTTGAGACTATTGAAGAATCTAAGCCTCTCATCATAATCTTCTAGAGAATTCGAAATTGTTCTTCAAGGATCTTCGAAGATCTTGGAGATTTTCCAACTCTTTTCTTGAACCCTCTCATACAAACTTCTAATGAATGATTATTACTTTATCATTGCGATAATAGTGCACTCTTTTGTCACCAAATATGGGAAGTAATAGGGAAATGTTATTCGCGATCTGATGGGTGATTAAAATGTGTATGTATAGAATATGTAAAAATATTATAAAAAATATCAGTAATGATACATAAGTCTAATACTAGAATTCTAAGGGTGTGTTTGAATCGGCAGATTGGATAAGGGGGGATTAGAATCCATCGGACTTGAGTAATGGAAGTGTGAATCCCCCGAACTATTTGGTTGTATTGGATATGTATCCTGTGTTTGTTTTTTCATGGGATTAGATGTCTGAAAAAGGGCTATTTTTAGTGAATCCAATGTTTGGTTAAACGGACTAGATATGATAAATGACCAAAAGACTATTTTACCCTTTTTCAATAGTTTATTAAATAATAGCAATATTAAACATATCTTTAATATTTTAATTATTTTTATCTAGATTAAATAAAAATTTATTTCATTTTATTTTTTACACAATTAAATAATTTTATTTTTAAAAAATTAAATAAATAAAATAAATGAAATATCAATAAAAATATATGTTATTTTTTAATTAAAATTTTAAATAAATTTGTTTTTAAAAATAATAATAATTAAACAATGAAATTAAATAAAACATCTATTAAAATTTAAATAATGAAATTAAATAAAATATAAACAAAATTTTAAAATAAAATATTAATAAAATATCTATAAAAAATTATTTAAAAAAAATTAAATAAATAAAACATCAATAAAAAGTTAAAAAAAATTATTTTATTTTTAAATTGAGACATTTAAATTTTATTGAATTTTACTAAATATAATACATAATTAAATAATAGAGGGTCAAAATGGTCATTTTACCACCTAATCCTAACAGTGGATTGTCCCTCCAAAATTGTCCCACACCCCCCCTAGGACACAATAGTCTCCCATATAGAGGATAAGGAGTCCAGCCGGACTCTATGTCTGGCGGACTAAAAAAAAAACAAACGACGGATTGGATGCTTCCTCCGGATTACAATCCGCACAGTAAACAGTCCCCCCCCTTATCCCCCCAATCAAACAGACCCTAAATGGAGTTCTAGTGAGATAAAAGACAGAGAGATAGAAAGAGGAGTGTGGGCCCCACCTTTACATGAGCACTCTCTACATTATTAGAGTTGCATTAAAGCTTTCAAACATTATTAAAAAAATATATCACTATGCTTGGTTTCACTTTTTAAAAAACACTTTTCAGAAAATTCTACTTTCTTATTTTTCGTGTTTTTTTGTTTTTACTGATTTTTTAAAATATTTTAAGCAATTTTTTTAATTTTTAGGCATACCTAACTTAGATGTATCTAAAAAGTAAAAAATTTGTGAAGAAAACCTTTTAAAAATTCACTAAATACCCAAAATATAAAAAAAAAAATACGAGAATTCAGTACATTTTTTGTATTTTTATGTATTTATTAATTTTTTAAAATATTTTTTTACAAATTTTTTACTTTTTAGATACATCTAAGTAAGGTGCATCTAAAAAGTAAAAAAAAATGTTTAAAATTTAAAAAATATTCACTAAAAATAAAAAAACATAAAAACCAAAAAACTTAATTCAAAAAACTCAAACCAAACACACTGATTAGCAATTTAATTATTTTGACATTATCTCCAACTTAATGATAAAATATAACCATCTTTTGGAAGTGAATATAACCACATATCTATCTCTCTCTCTATTTCTAAATCCCTCTCCAAATTCATGAATCAAACACAACATTCATTTGGAAGTGAATATAACCATTTCTTATATTTTTAGGCCAAGAATATACACTGCGAAAATTCTTACCAAGTAATCTTTATATACACGTTTGATTTGATACTATACATAATGTTTAAAGGATCATATTTTTTTACTATATTTTGCTTATCATTTTATGTGACATAGTCATACTTGTTCAATATTAATGATATTTATATGAGACTCAGTATTTTAAAAAAGGCGAGTTCTCCATCAAAAAAAAAAAAAAGAACAAGAGTATGAGTTGTGCCATCAGAGGTGGTAAATAAAAGGGGAAATTTAGTCAAACCTCGTCATAATAAAATTTTAATATATTAAGTACAAAAAGATTTCTTAAAAAATTCAACAAATATCACTATTATCAAAATATTAAACTTTAAAATAATATAATTTTTGATATAGATGTCAGTTTTTAATAAAATTAATATTTTTAAAATTCTCTCATCAAGATCTATCAAATAAGATCCATGTTGACTATGAAATTTTTTAACAAAAAAATTAATTAATTATTACTGTTGAAATTGATGTATACAGTAACAACAACATATTACTCTATTTGACAGTAACATGTTACTGTCTCACAATAACATGTTATTCTATTTGACAGTAATATGTTACTCTGTCTCATCGTAACATCACTAATAAAAAAAATATTTTTTGCGATCACTACAAAGCTGTCGCAAATAATAGAAATACAGTTGTAAAAGACTTTTTGCGACGACCCACGCGACGGCAAATGAGGGTCGCGAATGTGGGGGTGACAAATACTTTTTAAGATCGCAAAACAGCAGTCGCAAACTATTTGCGACCGCCTAACCTACTTATGGTAACTGATGTTTTGCCGTCGCAAGAAAGTAAAAAAAAAAAAAAAAAAAAAAAATGCATCCAATGTATTAGTGACCATCTTGTTACCGTCGCAAATAATTTTTAATGATATTTTATGAATAGTACAATAATAGCTTTCTAGCGACGAATATTTTGAAACAAATCTATATATCAAATAAGATCCTGCTAAAAACAATAGTACCAAATCATTTATTTGAAACAAATTTGGCAAAACCATCTTTAGTTTTAGGCTCTAAAAAATGCTATTTAAGCTATAATTCCTTGTAAAATTACATAATCCAACAAGCTAGCTGCAAAAAGTGTCACTAGAAAACATTTATAGTGGCATTTTTCAATATGGTGGTGCTTTTTAAAAATGCCACTTTTAGGTTTTTACTCCCAGAAAAATGAATACATGAAAACCACTACAAAAATTTCTTAATATCTCTAATAAATCACCAAATCTCATAACCAAATTACAACTTATACTTTCTTACTTGATTGATGAAAGTACTCATTTATCTCCTTATAGGCCTTCACCTAGCACAGTTCTCATTAGGATTGAGTCTGCAACAATCTGCAATTTCATTGTGAGAAATAGAGTTATTGCATTGAATAAGAAGACTATATAAAATTGCGAAGAGTAATAACTGGCAGATTCATTTCTTCAATCCATTCAATTTAAATACAAACCGCCATCTCACTAACCTTCTGAAATCAATAGGAGATATCCATGATAAACCCTGCTGTTTAAATAAAAACTCCAAACCTTGCAAGAAAATGGACAAAAACAATAGAAATGATAGTTAACCCCAGGATACATCAGTGAGTTAGCTTATTTAATATTTCCAACAAAAGGAAATAATGAGATATATCACAGAAAGCAAAATACAAGGCACCTTATTTAATATTTCAAGTAACATGGTCCAATATTGATTGTCACCAACTCATTGCATACTATTTAGGTTTGGTTTGGGACGTTCTAAAAAAGTATATTTTTTGACTTATTAGCTTATATGGGTTGGGTTTGATGTGATGTGTTAGATAGATGATGTAATTTAAATGAGATGATGTGATTTAAATAGGATAATAACTTTTTAACTTTTTATATTATTTAGGTCATGCCAAACTTGACCTTAGTTTCTCCTTTTTACCTATAAGTTATAAAGCATTTTTTTTTTTTTTTTTTAAAAGCAAAGTGTTGTAACAAAGAAAATATTGGATAACCCAAAGCAATAAAATAATAATAAAGCATGAACCAAGGATCGTACACATTCATAATGAAAATCTCATGTAGGAGTAAACATAGAGCTTATAGCATATAGGAGATTGAACTAGCAGATGATGAGTCCACAGATAATAAAAAATATGATTTAATTCAAGAATCAAGCATTTCATTACAATACCAGTACAAATACTTCACTAGTGCCAACAGATGTCCTAAATCATTAGGCATGGAACATCCAATTTTGTAGATTCTGACACACACAATGTCCTTCACAAGGACTAACAAGACTGTGGGATTGGCCAGAAGCTTCATTTGTCATGACTCACAAGTCCAATCAAAATTATTAGAGAATAAATAAATTCAAGAAATATATGATTGACCAGGCCTCAAGTACCCAGTTGCCCATGTGTCCCTAAAGCCAAATTGACGAGTAGCTACAATTGCACTCATATGGCCTAAGTACATGTGTTTCAGCAATGTCAGGCGACACGAAGGTATCAATGCAGGTTAAGCATAGGAAGGGAAGGCACACAAATGGTAAGGTGATGCCTACCCCAATTAGGATGTAACACAAAGTCATTAAAGTAAGGGGCATACCTTGTCGCTATATTAAGAATGTGCATATTGACCGTCCTTCTTGAGCTCCCATGCATCATATCTAAGATCTCAATGAAATGGGTCTGCAAAATAATTGATATGCATTGCCTTTAGTAGTCTTGTTTAATAATATATTATGTTTCTGAATTATTCAACCATGAAACTTGCAGACAGATAACATAACAAAGAAAAGGGTGCAATCATGAAGTAAAATTGTTGTGAACTTGCTATCATTCATTCAAAGACTTTTTTTGAACTTGGGGGAACATGGAAGTGCATGTTATGAGACTTGTAATATCCCGAAAATAATACAATAATTTAACAGTAAAGACTAATAGAAAATGACATAAACAGACTGTTAGGCTTTCATTAATCAGAGTCCATTTACAAAATGACACATGTATTACACATTCATAAGCTCTACCCTGAATCTATAGCATGTGGCCCCAAACTAAATAATCAACGAAATAAATGCCCTACGGACTTATATCTTTCCAAGATAGTTCTTGGTTACAACAAAGGTGAGCCTAGCTCAACATAATTTAAAGCCCTAGGCTATACAAAAATAGGTATAACAAAATAGAAGTTTTTACTCCCAATCCCTCTAAGCTACTACCTTGGCGGAGGTATATCACCGGCACCTGAAAATAGTTTTTTCCACATAGGATGAGCCAAAACCTAGCAGAAACAATCTATTAACAATGTTATAAACATGATGCATATAGCCAATGTTCAAAATAAAATCATTTACAACTCTTCTTCCCAAATCCATATTATGCCACGTATGATATCCCAATCCATTTTATATCAATTCATTTCATGTCATTTCATATCTTCTCAATTCATGAGTCATATTAATTGTTATCCAAACAACTCAACTGAGATTACAACTCAGTGGTTTTCTTACCACACAATCATTACACACAAACACTTCAATTTGCCATTTTACGAAAATTTTGTCCGCGGGAATCGGCATCCATGTATACACAATGTTTTCGGGACTATCACCTTGGACGCACAGGCCAACTTAATTCAATGGAGTCTATCCCCTTTCTTCTCCTAAACATGGAGTACATCCCCTTTTTTCTCCCAAACATCATACATATACAATGTATTAAACACAGTCATATTCAATGACAATCAATAAGAGATTAGTTTTAATTTACCTAATCCTCATGCAATTTCTACAACAATCACAGCCATTCTCCACCGATAGCCTAAAACATATATTTATAAACAGACACACAATCTTCTCAACAGATAAATTATTCAAACTTCCATAGGTAGGAGATGATACACATCTAACTTCACCATTTATATAAACATTCATCTAATTTTATATTCCCATTTCCAATTTCATTATTTATGCAAAATAATTACTTGAATATTTTAGGGCAAAACTCCATTTTTTTCCACTCTCATCCCAATCACCAAAAATCAATCATTTTAACCTAACCCAAGGTCATATCCATCCCCATAACCATTTCTAAGACATCCATTTGAAAACTCTTCTTTGGAATTAAAACCCCAAACCCTAGGTTTGTTAAAATTACCTCAAAACCCAATATTTCTCACATATTAAGAAATAATCAAGTTAAAACTCATAGAGAGTGTAGAGAGTCCCTACCTCAAACTTAGATGACCCAAGCAACAATGAAAGAACTTCAAAGACGCCAAAACCAAGCTTTAATCGGACCAAAAGAGAGCTCTTGAGACGCACTACCTTTTTAACAAAGGCACACGAGTAGAGAGATCCCTAAATCTAGGTGAAAATTTAGAGAGAATATGAGTTTTAGAGACAGAGAGTCCTGATCTAGGGTTCTGAAGGAAAAAGAGATGAAAAAGTGGTGTAAAATGAGGCTGTTGCGAACTGATATATGCACAGTTCGCTTAAGCGTGAGAAGTGACGCTCGAACGTCAAACACAATAAGTTGCCCCGCTCGAATGCAAGAAATGGCCGCTCGAGCACAGAATACACACATCCAGTAGTTTTGCAGATAGAAGAACATTGCTCGAGCGTAAGAATGGCCGCTCTAGCGCACACTCGCTCGAGCGTAGAAAACGCCGCTCAAGCGTAGAATACACTCTCCCGGTAGTTTTGCAGACCTGCAAAAGTACTAAGAGTTTGCAAAGCCCGCTCGAGCGCAAGAAGTGCTGCTCGAGCGAAAGAGCAAAATTCTGGGTAACAAGAGTTGGGAAACCAAACAACCAACCTATTCTAAACACAATCACAACAATCCCAAAGCCAAGTTTAAGGGAAAAGAAAATAAGCAAGTTATATTCAACAATACGAAATGAAAAAACCCGTAACTAGATTACAATGAGGGTCGGGTCAAAACCGGAATCGCAATAACCTTCCCCCGTTAAAGAATTTTGTCCCCAAATTTTCAAATCAAGTTTCATAGTTATGTTTTAACCAAATACAATAATGATAGATAACCAATTCCAATACCATGACCCACTCCGCGGCCATCCATTTTCATCAACTTGATAAACAAGTCCCAATATTGAAGGTAAATCTACATTGTTCTAAACATTTACAATGTTTACATTAAATTCATGTTTTCAAAATATACACAACATATATAATGTCCTCATATATCCAAAACATATACAATTTTTTCATATTTTATTAACATAACAAAATTTCATTACATGTTCAAACATCAACAAATAATTTCGAATATTTCTCCTGGACTTCCAACTCAAGTTCCCAAATTGCTTCCTCAACCCCGTGATATTTCCACAATATCTTCACCAAGGGAATCGTCTTACCTCGCAAGACTTTTTCTCGGGTATCCAAGGCTCTCATTGGTCTCTCCTCATACGAGGCATCCTCATTTACCTCTAAGTCGGTTCAATCCAACACATGCGATGGATCCGGCTCACACTTCTGAAGCATGCTAATATGAAACACATCATGAACCCTAAAAAGCTGCAGCGGCAAGGCCAAACGATAAGCTACCTCCCGGATCTGCTCTAGAATCTCAAAAGGCCCAATGAATCGAATGAACAACTTCTCACTCTTTCCAAACCTCATCAAACCTCTCCTAGGTGATATCTTTAAAAAGACATGATCTCACACTTCAAAGGACAAGGGTCTCCTCCTACGATCAGCATAACTCTTCTGGCAACTCTAGTCTGTAGCCAACCTCTTTACAGATAAGTGCAACTTTCTCCATCGTCTCTCAGACTAACTCCAGACCCAACATAGGTGCATCACCCACCTCAGCCCAACACACAGGAGATTTACATGGTCGGCCATACAAAGCCTCAAACGGTGCCATGCTAATGCTCGATTGGAAGCTATTATTATAAGCAAGCTCCACCATGGGCAAGTGTCTCTCCCACAAACTCTTGAAGTCAAGGACATAACTCCAAAGCATATCCTCAAGGATCTGAATAGTACGCTCAGACTGCCCATTAGTCTGAGGAAGATACGCGGTGCTAAAAGTCAATTTAGTGCCCAAGGCACTCTGTAGGCTTTACCACAATTAGGCCGTAAAACGCGGATCTCTATCCGATACAATCGTCACTAGGACCCTGTGCAACCTCACTATGTCCCTAACGATAAGCTACCTCCCGGATCTGCTCTAGAATCTCAAAAGGCCCAATGAATCGAATGAACAACTTCTCACTCTTTCCAAACCTCATCAAACCTCTCCTAGGTGATATCTTTAAAAAGACATGATCTCACACTTCAAAGGACAAAGGTCTCCTCCTACGATCAGCATAACTCTTCTGGCAACTCTAGTCTGTAGCCAACCTCTTTACAGATAAGTGCAACTTTCTCCATCGTCTCTCAGACTAACTCCAGACCCAACATAGGTGCATCACCCACCTCAGCCCAACACACAGGAGATTTACATGGTCGGCCATACAAAGCCTCAAACGGTGCCATGCTAATGCTCGATTGGAAGCTATTATTATAAGCAAGCTCCACCATGGGCAAGTGTCTCTCCCACAAACTCTTGAAGTCAAGGACATAACTCCAAAGCATATCCTCAAGGATCTGAATAGTACGCTCAGACTGCCCATTAGTCTGAGGAAGATACGCGGTGCTAAAAGTCAATTTAGTGCCCAAGGCACTCTGTAGGCTTTACCACAATTAGGCCGTAAAACGCGGATCTCTATCCGATACAATCGTCACTAGGACCCTGTGCAACCTCACTATGTCCCTAACGATAAGCTACCTCCCGGATCTGCTCTAGAATCTTAAAAGGCCCAATGAATCGAATGAACAACTTCTCACTCTTTCCAAACCTCATCAAACCTCTCTTAGGTGATATCTTTAAAAAGACATGATCTCACACTTCAAAGGACAAGGGTCTCCTCCTACGATCAGCATAACTCTTCTGGCAACTCTAGTCTGTAGCCAACCTCTTTACAGATAAGTGCAACTTTCTCCATCGTCTCTCAGACTAACTCCAGACCCAACATAGGTGCATCACCCACCTCAGCCCAACACACAGGAGATTTACATGGTCGGCCATACAAAGCCTCAAACGGTGCCATGCTAATGCTCGATTGGAAGCTATTATTATAAGCAAGCTCCACCATGGGCAAGTGTCTCTCCCACAAACTCTTGAAGTCAAGGACATAACTCCAAAGCATATCCTCAAGGATCTGAATAGTATGCTCAGACTGCCCATTAGTCTGAGGAAGATACGCGGTGCTAAAAGTCAATTTAGTGCCCAAGGCACTCTGTAGGCTTTACCACAATTAGGCCGTAAAACGTGGATCTCTATCCGATACAATCGTCACTAGGACCCTGTGCAACCTCACTATGTCCCTAATGTATAGGTCGGTAGGAAAATCTACCGAGTCACTTATGCGCATAGGTATAAAGTGTGCCGACTTAGTCAAACGGTCAACTACCACCCAAATGGCATCACTACCCTATTGAGTCCTCAGAAGGCCCACAACAAAATCCATCGTGACATGCTCCCACTTTCACTGGGCTATAGGCAAGGGTTGCAACAAATCTACTGGCCTCTAATGCTCGGCCTTTACTTGTTGACAAGTAAGGCATTTCAATACAAACACGGCTACATTCTTCTTCATACCTCACCACCAAAACTGGTGACTAAGATCGTGATACATCTTTGTGCCTCCTGGATGCACCACAAGACGTGAATGGTGAAACTCTCTGAGTACTTTCTCTCTGCAAGACTCCGATACAAACAAATGGTCACGGTATCTCATACTCAGGTCGGGATACATATTCAAGCCTTTTTTTAGCTCTCCACTGGAGATCTTCTCCCGGAGGGATTCTGCTTCAAGGTCACCCTTCTGTGTTTCTAACACTCGGTTCACAAGTGTAGGTTGTACAACTACTGAAAACAAAGCAGCAGACTCAACAGACTCGCCAAGATGCAAGTCAAACTCCCCAATGGCACCCAACATCTCCTATTCTCGGATGGCAACAGAAGTTACACTGCTAATTGATTTCCTACTCAAGGCATCGGCCACAACATTTGCTTTTCCCGGGTGATAATGTAACTCAAAGTCATTATCCTCGACAAATTCCATCCACTTCCTCTGCCTCAAATTCAAGTCTTTCTGTGCAAACAGATACTTCAGACTCTTGTGGTTAGAAAACACTTTAAACTTCTCACCATACAGAAAATGCCTCCAAATCTTTGAGGCAAAAATCACCGCCGCTAACTTTAGGTCATGAGTAAGGTAGTTCCTCTCATGTATTTTCAGCTGACGCGAGCCATAAACTACTACCTTCCCTTCTTACATCAAAACATAACCCAAACCTTCCCGTGAGGCATCACAGGACACTGAATAGCCTAAACCCCTCTTCGAAATAATCAATACTGGAGCAATGGTAAGTCTAACCTTAAGCTCCTGGAAAGACTTCTTACAAGTTTTATGCCATACAAATTTATCTCTCTTCCTCGTCAGTCTAGTCAATGGTAAGGCTAGTCTAGAGAAATCCTTCACAAACCAACGGTAATACCCGGCCAACCCCAAGAAACTAAGGATCTCAAAAGCATTCTTAGGTTGTTCCCAATCTTGTCCTGCCTCTATCTTGGATGAATCTAAAATCACCCCTTCCCCAGATACCACATGGCCTAAGAACTTAACCTCTTTCAGCCAAAATTCACATTTCCCAAACTTAGCATATAGCTTGTGGGCTCTAAGCAACTTAAGTACTACCCACAAATGTTCTTCGTGCTTCTCCTTAGAAGGTGAATAAATCAAGATGTCGTCCACAAAAACAACCACAAAATGATCTAGAAATTCACAGAAGATCCGATTCATCAAGTCCGTAAACACAATTGGTGCATTGGTTAGTCTAAAGGGCATCACTAGGAACTCATAATGGCCATACCGTGTACGGAATGCCGTCTTCGGGATGTCCTCCTCTCTCACTCTCAACTGGTCGTAACTCAATCTTAGGTCTATCTTAGAAAAGCAACAAGACCCCTTTTACTGATCAAACAAATCGTCTATACGAGGCATTGGGTACTTGTTCTTAACAGTTACTTGGTTCAACTTTCAGTAATTTATGCAAAGTCACAATGCACCATCTTTCTTTTTGGCAAAAAGAGCCGGTGCTCCCCAAGACGAGGTACTAGGGCTAATAAAACCCTTATCTAACAATTCCTGGAGTTGAATTTTCAACTCACTCAACTTGACAGGTGCAAATCTATACGGTGCCATAGAAATCAATGTCGTGCCAGGCATTAAATCGATAGAGAATTTGATCTCTCGATGAGGTGGTAAACTAGTGAGATCATCCATAAAAACATCCGGGTATTCACAAACTACCCTTGGCAACTCAACTCGGACTTTATCACACTCAGTACTCAGGAAGTTAGCAAGAAGGCAACTAAGCTCACTCCGACCACGCGGATCATATACCGGTGACAAGACTCTATCCACCCGGTCCCCCAAAAAGTAAAAGCAATCACCGCTCAAAGTACATACAGTAACCCTCTAATGGTAGCAATCTATAACAGCCTAATATGAAGACAACCAATCCATACCCAAAATAATATCAAAGCTAGACATATCAATCAACACAAATGCAAAAAGAAGTCGGTGACCGGCAACCTCTATGTCACAACCCTGACACCCCTACTTCAAAATAATCTCATCACCAATAGGTGACTCTACACAAAGAGGAGATGCTAACTCAGCCAACTCTGACCCTAAAATCGATGCAAATGCAGACGAGATAAATGAATGGGATGCACTCGTATCAATCAACACATTAGCAACTGAATTATAAAACAAGAAGGTACCTCTCACTACTGAAGGTGCTGGTACTAGATCTGGCGCGGTAACAATATACACACGCCATGTTGGTCTCTAATCTATCTGCTCTCCCCTCAGAGCATGGGCCTGCTACACTGATTGAGCCAAAGAGGCTCCCTGATTGGCCCTCGAGGCCTGCGCTGACTGAGCTGGCTAGTGACTCTGTGTCTGATTACAAGTAAAACTGATGTAGCAAAATTGAACAAGAAGTTAATGAACTTCTAAACACTGAACTCACCAAATTCATAGTAAAGATAGTTGGAATTTTAAATATAACAATATACATACCCAAGTCAAGCAAAAGAAGAAAGTTGTTCACTTGAACTGCACTTGGTACGAAAATAACCAAAGAGAAAAATAGAGACAAAGGCAAACGTTAATCACAAAAATAAAAATGGAGGAAACTTACAAAGCTTCAAAGTAGCAAAAACTATAAACACTTAAGGTTCTTATAGATGCACAGAGAAATGTATACACAATAAATACTGGCAATAGGTTAGAAAAAACAGAATCGCAATGGTGCCAAGAATTACAAAAAAAATAGTATGTGAGGATACACGAGAAATTCACATATAATTCACTTGCATTTGATGAAACAGAAACACAATCACAATCAACAACTAGTAAGAACAGATCATCCAAAGAAATTAATAAAGTAAATAAAAGGAAAATTTACATGATATAATGCTGAAAGTAAGGAAGCAAGGCCTGGCCTCAGATTAACAGCAAGCCCTAAGGACCCCACTCAATATATAAATAAACACAAAGGGTTATGTCAATGTGTTCTTCTTGTTAAAAGCTCATGTTGCAAGGCAACGACATTTTGATAAAGATTCAAGCAATCAATCTAACAGATATCAAATCTGTGATTGGAATAACCTTGGTGATCTTGTGAATGTGAGAAATCACTAGGAGATAACTGACTTCATGTATAAAATATGTATAACAATTTTTATATGAGTAATGAATACTATCAAAACTAAGAGAGAATGCACTTGAATAAGAAAAAATAAAAAAAATTAAAAGTATCTTGAAAAAGACAAAATTAATCAGAAAAACATTCACAAATTGACCTAAACAAACTTGAAGAATTGTGAATTATAAATGTTGGTATGAGAAGACTCATTAACGGTAACATTAAGCAATATGTAGTGTTCCCTAATCCGTATCTAATTTTTTGACAGTTTCTAGCCAATCCCCTTATTTGATAATTAGGAGAATATGCAAACAACAACCGTATCCAGTCCAGGTGGCGTGAGCTCCGCAAAAGAAAAGAGCACACTAACAACATGGCCAATTGATAGTTGAATGAAGAAAAATAATTAAAGGATTAAACATTTGAAATTATAACAAACTACTAGTCTACAACAACACATTCATTCTCAGTTAATGGAATTGATTTAAAATGCTAATTCCATAACAACGACTCTTAGAGAAATAGGCAAGCTAATTCATAATAAGCTGATAAATTCATAAAAAGCAGAGAAATTCATAAACATTGTAAATCACAGCTAAGAAAAGCTTGCTTGATACCAATTGTACAGTAGATAATATTGTACTCGTCGTTACATCAGATTTATCTGATTCATTTGACGGACATAGAAATGGAATGTATGTGTGTATATTGTTATACATTACATGGATATATATATATAGAGAGAGAGAGAGAGAGAGAATATCGAAGAGCAGAGAGAAGAGATGGATTACAGAGATAGAGATAGAGAGTTGGATTCATACATAGAAATTAGGCTCTCCGATTATGAATCGATCGAAATTTTCATCAACAACAAATCGAAATCATCAAATCTTTATCAATAATCAATCAAATCTTCAAATCTTTATCAAAGTGAGAGTTGAGCGAGAACGAAAGAAAGTGGAAAGTGGACAGTGAGATTTGAGCAAGAGAGGGTAGAGAATCGAAAGAGAGAAGTCGAAAGGGAGATTTCGAGAGAGATTTCACACACCGTTGGAGACAGATTTGGGAAATAAGAGTGAAAGGAGATAGGGTAAGTTTTACATGATTTGGGTTTTGTTTTTTTGTTTTGTTTTTGTTTTTGTTTTTTTAAAAAAAAAAATAATTTCTAGTTAAGAACACAATTAGGGGTTAAGTAAAAAGTGATTTTTTGCGATGGTCAAATAATCCGTCGTAAAAACATAGATTCGAAAAGTCAAGTGCATGTTACTTTGTTTGACAGTAATATGATACTGTAGTAATATTGTCCAAGAATGGGGAAAAAGAAGAAGAAGAAGAAAAAAAATATATACATTTTCTTTTGTCCTTACTCAATTATGTGTTTTTTCCTTATGGGGTTTATGAAGAAAAATAAATTGGATTATCCTTTTCACCAAATAAGGGTCTAATGGAAGGGTTTTGACTATAAATTTCTCTAAATAAAATGGGGGTAGAGATGATCATCTTCTTTGTTTTGGGATCTGTGAGGTAGGTTTTGTCCAACAATAAACTCAAAACCTTAATGAAGTATTAATCAGATATTACTGAATTACATGAATATCGATGAATGAGACACAACAACAAATAGAATTATATGTTTCTTTTCTAATATCCAATTTGATTCAAAAATAGGTGAAAGGGAATTAAGAGGAGATCAAAAAAGAAAGAGGAAATGACAATATATATATATATAAACCAAATAAATTACCCCAAAACAAGTTTCATCATGCCTCAGCATTTCATTAATGCACATAACAAATTTAAATGAATGGAATATTAAAATGTTGCATAATTGAAAGGGAAAGGACAAGTAATAACATAACATGATATAAAAAGCATGAGCACAATACGCGTCTAGTCTTTTAAGGCATTGCTCATAAACAGCATGTGAAATGTAATTTGATTCTTAGAATAATAATAAAATAAAAAGAGTTGTGTCCACAACTTAAATCCCCATATGCAAGAGGAAGGGATGCGAGTACAATTTTTATTTTTTTCATTAGATTTATATATCGAAAAAAAAATTTGTACCAAAAAAAAAAAAATTTGAAGATGAAAAAATAAAATTAAGTAAAAGAAATAAACTAATTTTATTTTATTTATTTAGTTAGAAAAAAAGAAGAAAATAAAATATTTATTGGTTAAAAAATAAATATTTTTTGTTTGGTTATCAATTAAAAAAAATATATGTTCAAATAATTTCATTTTCATTTCCTTGACAAAGTTCACATTCAAACATAAAATCTAGTCTATCTATATATTATATAAAGAAAACGGAGTTTTTAGTGAGGAGGCTTATGAGAACTTCAATATCTTATATTAATCTTCTTAATTTTCTTAACTTTAATAAATTAAGAAATTTCCATTAGGTAGCTTCCATTTAACCATATAAAAATAAAATTTTAATTAGTTTATGATTTATTTGATAATCCCACATCAGGAAAATAAGAAAAAAAAGTGAGTTGTTTTACTCATATAAAGTGAATCTTATACTCCCATTTAATATTGTTGTGTTGTGAATCATTCAATATAGTTTAAATTTTAAAACAAAATTTTAAAGTTTTAATTAATTAATTTTTGCGTAAGTTGGTTAGTCTTTTGACCTAACTGATTAGGCTGAATCTTTTTTGATTTGACTGATTTGTTAGTTTAACTGCAATTTTAGTAGTTTTATCAAAATATATTAATTAGATTTGTTTGATTTGAAATAAATTAAAGATTGATTTGATTGAAAATTCAACAACTGAGATTGTTTGATTAGAAATAAATTTCATGCCCCAAATAATTGTTTACTTTTATTTTATAATCCTACATCAGAAAAATAAGGAAAAAAGTGAGTTATTTCACTTATATAAAGTGAATCTTGATATTGTAGTGTTGTGCATGTTTCAATTTAAGACAGTTTAAATTTTAAAATTATAATAAGATTTATTGGATAATCCCATATCGGGAGAAGAAGTAAAAATTGAGTTGATTTACTCATATAAAGTGAATCTTATACTCTCGTTTAATATTGTAGTGTTGTGTAAGTTGTTTGGTTTTTTAACTTAATCGATTAGGATGAATCATTTTTTATTTGACTAATTTGTTAGTTTAACTGCAATTTTAACAGTTTTATCAAAATATATTGATTAGATTTGTTTAATTCGAAATAAACTAAAGATTGATCTGATTAAAGATTGAACAAGTGAGATTATTTGATTAGAAATAAACTTCCTGCCCCAAATAATTGCTGACTTTTATTTTATAATCCCACATTAGAAAAAGAAGAAAAAAGTGAGTTGTTTCACTTATATAAAGTGAACCTTGATATTGTACTATTGTACATCCTTCAATTTAAGACAGTTTAAATTTTAAAATTAAAATATCATTTAAAAGTTTTAATTAATTAATTTTTATATAAGTTAATTGGTCATTTGACCTAACTGATTAGGTGGAACCGTTCTTAATTTGTTTGATTCGTTGGCTTAATCGCGATTTCTCATATTGATTTTCTTAATTTTAAACAATTAAAAAAATTTTCATTGATTAGCTTTCATTTAACTATATAAAAATAAAACTCTAATTAGTTTATAATTTATTTTATAACCCCACATTGGGAGAAGAAAGAGAAAATAAGTTGTTTTATTTATATAAAATAAATCTTATACTCCCATTTAATATTTTAGTGTTGTGCATAATTTAGTCTCAACAGTTTAAATTTTAAAATAAAAACTCTAATTAGTTTTTGATATGATTTATTTTATAATCTCACATTGGGAGAAGAAAAAAAAAAGAGTTATTTCACTTATATAAATTAAATCTTATATTTCCATTTGATATTGTAGTGTTGTACATGTTTCAGTTCAAAACAATTTAAATTTTAAAATAAAATTTTGAAAGTTTTAATTAATTAATTTTTGTATAAGTTAGTTGGTCTTTTAACTTAGCCGATTTGGCTGAATCATTTTCGATTTGACTAATTTGCTGATTTAACTGCGATTTTAACGGTTTTATCTAAATATATTGGTTAGATTTGTTTGATTCGAAATAAACAATATATTGACTAGATTTGTTTGATTCAAAATAAATTAAAGATTGACCTTATTAAAGATTGAACTAATGATTATATAAGTTTTTCTCTCTCTAACCCAGAGCTTCTCTCTCTAACCCTTTTTGCTTCTAGGGTTTTCGTTTCTGAGCGCCGTTGGGGGTGGGGGAGGGAGGGCTCCGGCCTCCGGCCTCATCTCTCCTCCTCTCTAATCCTTTCTTCTTCAGTTCCCTCGGCCTTGTCTCGTCAATAAGCCTTGGAAGCTTTGCTTTCCATCTTATCCCTCCTTGTGAGGTTTTTTTTCCCCTTTCGATGGATTTAGTCTAGTTTTCTTCACTCCTCCTTCCCTCTGCCTTACCCCAGCCGAGGCCTTCACCAGATCCGTCGTCTCCATCCTCTTAGCTTCACGCCGGCGTCGCCACCACCACATCGACACCATATCTACCTCCTCTTGCCGGATCTGCTACCTCCACCATCTGGCCTCCCGGGTTCTCCTGCTCCAACCCGTTTGGTGTAGATTTGCTACAAATCTGCTACCGATTCGGTCGGCGGTTGAGTTTATGGTTTTTTTTCTTTTTGTTATTGTTTTTATTTTAGTTTGGTTTTGTATTTGGAATCCATCTGTGCGTAGTGCTGCTTACCCACTTTGTGGATGTATTCTATGATCAATCCTCGACATGCTTTACAGCCGTCTGGTGGCCTTTGCTTGCAGTACGAGTACATGCACTTGTTGTGTAGCTGAGCATTCTTCATAGATTTACTCCTGTATTTTCTTTTGATTTTTCATCTATCCTTTGATGGTGTAAGTTGATTTTGGATGGATTCCTATCCTTGTAGCTGCTGTTTGAGCTATTTTAATGGATATTACTATTCTGATAAATAAATAAAAAAAACTAATGATTGCTTGATTAGAAATAAATTTCTCGCCAAGACAATTGTTAATTTTTATTTTACATTCTCACATCGGAAAAATAAGGAAAAAGTGAGTTGTTTTACTTGTATAAAATGAATCTTATGCTCCTATTTAATATTATATTGCTGTGCATATTTCACTTCAAGACAGTTTAAATTTTAAAATTAAAATAATATTTTAAAATTTTAATTAATTAATTTTTGTATAAGTTGGTTGGTTTTTTAACCTAGCTAATTAGACTAAACCATTTTCAGTTTGACTGATTCGCTGGTTTAACTGCAGTCTTAGCAATTTTATCAAAATATATTGGTTAGATTTGTTTGATTCAAAATAAACTAAAGATTAATAGAATTAAAGTTTAAATGACTGATATTGTTTAATTCGAAATAAACTTCTTGCCTGAACAATTATTAATTTTTATTTTACACAATCCCATATCAGGAAAAGAAGAAAAAAATGAGTTGTTTCAGTTATATAAAGTAAACATATGCTCCCATTTAATATTGCAGTGTTGTGCATGTTTCAATTGAAAACAGTTTAAATTTTAAAATAAATAAATTTTAAAAGTTTTAATTAATTATTTTTTGTGTAAATTGGTTGGTCTTTTTACAGATTTTATCAATATATATATATATTGTTTTTATTTTTAAAAGGTATGTTTAAATTTTATGAGAAACTTTAACATAAAATAAACTAAAACTAAAAAATTTATTTTTATTTTATCATAAATATAATTGTTTTAAGGGAGCTTTTTTGATAAATCCACTTTCTAAGAACTTTATTCCATCCAACCCATATTCTTTTTTACTATTCCATTAGGTCCTATTTGAGATAAGAAGACCAAAATACCCTTTTCATCTACTTATATTCTATTTAGTTCACATTATTTTTTTATGTTTCAATAAGTTCTATGGGTGACAAAATTACCAAAATACCCCAAATGTGAATGTTCACACCGTCAATGTGAATGTTCATATCGTCAATGTGTAGGAGCTCGGCCCATGTCGATCCTCGTGGGTGCCTGGAAAAATTCGAGTTGGGCCGGGGCGGGCCCGTCCCGTTGACAATGTGAATATTCACATTGACATGTTAACATTCACATTAATAGGAGTGTAAAATTGGCCTGCGTCCCGTGGCGGCGCAAAACCCGCCCGCGACCCATGGACGGCCCGGGGCGGGCCCGGTCCGTCCCGTTGACAATGTGAATATTCACATTGACATGTTAACATTCACATTGATAAGCGTATAAAATTGGCCCGTGGCGAATGGGCGGCCAAAAGCCCGCCCGCAGCCCGGGGCAGGCTCAGCCCGGCCCGTTGACAATGTAAATATTCACATTGACATGCTAACATTCACATTGATAGGAGTATAAAATTAGCCCGCGCCCCGTGGCTGCCCGAAACACGCCCACGGCCCGTGGGCGGCCCGGGGCGGGCCCGACTCGGCCTGTTGACAATATGAATATTCACATTGACATGTTAATATTCACATTGATAAGAGTATAAAATTGGCCAGCGGCCCAGGGCGGGCCTGACCCGGCCCTTTGACAATGTGAATATTCACATTGATAAGAGTGTAAAATTGGCCCGCAGCCCGTAGGCGGCCCGAAACCCGACCGCAGCCCGAGGCGGGCTTGGCCTGACCCGTGACATTGTGAATATTCACATTGACATGTTAACATTAACATTGATAGGAGTGTAAAATTTGTCCGCTGCCTGAAGCTTGCCTACGGCCCGGGGTAGGCTCGACCCGGCCCGTTGACAATGTGAAAATTCACATTGACATGTTAACATACACATTGATAGGAATGTAGAATTGGCCCGCGGCCCGTGGGCTGCCCGAAGCCCGCCCACGGCCCGGGACAGGCTCGTTTGGGTCCGAGCCCGAGCTGATGGGTCGAGCCTCGGGTTGGGCCGATGGGCCTGCGCCTAGCCTCAGGCTTGGGTCAGGCTTGGGCGGGCTTGGCCATTTTTTTTTAATTCTTTTTAATTTTTTCTACCAAAATTTTATTATTTTCCACAAAAAAAAGCACTAGGCCTCGGCACGGGCCGGGCCTCGGATCGAGCCTTGAATGGGCCTTAACCGGGCCGATGGGCCGGGCCGGGCTTCAAAGTGATGGCCCAGGCCCTAGCCTAGGGTCTCGGACTAGGCTCGAGCCCGGGCCCAAACGAGCCTTTCCCGGGCCGCAGACAGGCTTCGGGCAGCCTGCGTTCTTTTTGACTATTCCATTAAGTCCTCTTTGAGGTAAGAAGACCAAAATACCATTTTCATCTACTTATATTCTATTTAGTCCACATTATTTTCTTATGTTTCAATAAGTCCTATGGGAGATATAATTACCAAAATACCCATAATGTGAATGTTCACATCGTCAATGTGAATGTTTATATCATCAATGCGTAGAGGCCCGAGCCGGCCCATATTGCGCCTCGTGGGTGTCCGAAAAAATCCGGGCCGGGTCGGCCCACGGGCCAAAAAATTAGGCCCAGCCCCTAGTCTTGGCACAAGGGTATTCAGGCTTTGGACGGGCTGATGGATCGAGCCTGGGGTCGGGCCGGTGGGCATGGGCCTAGCCTAAAGCTAAGGTCAAGCTTGGGCGGGCCTGGCCATTTTTTTTAATTCTTTTTAATTTTTTCTACCAAAATTTTATTATTTTCCACAAAAAAAGACATTGCGTCTCGGGAGGGCTGGGCCTCGGACCGAGTCTTGAATGGGCCTTAAGTGGGCCGATGGGGTGGGTCGGGCCGGGTCGGGCCGGGCTTCAAAGTGATGGCCTAGACCCTAGCCTAGGGTCTCGGACATGCTCGGGCCCGGACCCAAACGAGCCTGCCTTGGGCCGTGGGCAGGCTTCGGGTAGCCCACGGGTCGCGGGAAAATTCTACATTCCTATCGATGTGCATGTTAACATGTCAATGTGAATATTCACATTGTCAACGAGCCGGGCCTACCCCGGGCCACCGGCAAGCTTCGGGCAGCGGGCAAATTTTACACTCCTATCAATGTTAATGTTAACATGTCAATGTGAATATTCACATTGTCACGGGTCGGACCAAGCCCGCCTCGAGCTGCGGTCGGGCTGCGGGCCAATTTTACATTCTTATCAATGTGAATGTTAACATATCAATGTGAATATTTACATTGTCAACGGGTTGGGTCGGGTCCGCCCTAGGCTGCTGGCCAATTTTATACTCTTATCAATGTGAATGTTAAGATGTCAATGTGAATATTCATATTGTCAACAGGCCGGGCCGGGCCGGGCCCGCCCCGGGCTGCCCACGGGCTGTGGGCAGGTTTCAAGCAGCCACGGGGCGCGGGCTAATTTTACACTCCTATCAATGTGAATGTTAACATGTCAATGTGAATATTCACATTGTCAACGGGCCGGGCCCGCCCCGGGCCGCGGGCCAAGTTTATACTCTTATCAATGTGAATGTTAATATGTCAATGTGAATATTCACATTGTCAACGGGCCGGACCGGGCCTGTCCCGGGCCGCGCCATGGGCCGCAGGCGGGTTTCGCGCCGCCACGGGACGCGGGCCAATTTTACACTCATATTAATGTGAATGTTAACATGTCAACGTAAACATTCACATTGTCAACGGCCCGGGCCCGCCCTGGCTCGCGGGCGGGTTTCGGGCCATCAACGGGCCAATTTTACATTCCTACCAATGTGAATTTTAAAATATGAATGTTCACATCATAAAATTGCTAACCGTTCAAAAAATATTTATAAGGGTATCAAAATTAAATATAAGGGCATAAGTGTCCAAGAAAAATAGTATAAATCAAGAAAAAAGACTTTATGGAATAAAACTATACATACATGAGACTAAATGTGTTAAAAAATTCCTTCATGGACTTCTTGGGTTAAAACACTTCTAAATGTGATTTATCAATAAAAATCCATTTTTTTAATTTATTCTATTTTTTTCATCTTTACCAATTAAATTATGACATCTATTTTTTATGATAAACTTAAAATATACAATTAATGATATAACAACTGCAATATATATTCTAATAAATTGGTTAAAATTTGATTCATTTTAAATTATTTTTTTATATTTTTTAAATAAATTTTATGTTATTATTTAATTTTAAAATTATTTTTAATTATTTATTTAGCTTGTGCATCGCACGAGTTTATATGCTAGTATTATATAAGTAGAAAGGGGTTTCTAACCCAAAAGTCCTCAAAGAGCTCCAAGTTCCTAATCTAAATTTCATGATTTTTTGATTTTTAAAAATTAAAAAAAAAATTCTATTGTCTAATTATTATTCAAGAAAAAAAAAAGATAAATAAAAATTAGTATGCCTTGATTTATGAATTTCAAATGGAAATTATATCAAATCTAAAAAAATAAATAAAAAGTATACTAATCAATTTCAAAATTCAAATTTGAAAGTCACTAAATATGGAAAGCAATCTACTAATTTAAATTTAAAATTGACACAATATAAATTTAAAATTATAATGATCTATCCCTTGATTTATAAGTTTTAAATACAAATTAAAAATTATGATAATTAGCTCAAAACTTTTGTATTAAGAAACAATAAGAGTGATGTTGAGATTATATATATATATATATCTAACAAAAAAATACTTTTAAGAACAGATATTATGAGAGTTTCAAAACCTCATACAAAATTTATATACTATTATAATTGCAAAATATTGTCATCTTAATAAAGTTGAGGGTTGCAATTCTTTTTATTTTTTTATTTTGTTTAATTTTTGTTAATATGTGTCACAATATAATTAGTCTATAAATTAATTTTATATTTTTAAAACAAAATTTTAAATTTAAATTATTCCTTAAATTATGTTATCAGAATAAGATCAATATTCATTTCTTAATTTATGGATCTTTTATTAAATTATAAAATAAAATTTTAAATTTAAATTATGTTATTACAATTAGAATGAGATCAATATTTACATGTATTATAATGATGTGTCATAATATTATTGGTCTAAACATAATATATTATTAAATACACGTATTCAAATTATTAATCACTATTAAAATTTTATATTTTTATTTTTTGTCATTTTTGGTTTTAAATTTTATAATTTTTTTATATCCTTCTAAACTACAAGGACTTAAACAATAATTTTTTTTAATACAAATGTATTTTTTTAATTAAAAAAAAAACATTGACAAAATGAATGACTTTTTTAACAATTGACAAACATAATGGATCCTATTAATTTTTTTAATCTCAATTGTCAATTAAACAAATTAAAATAAAATAAAATAAAATAATTTTGGCTTAAATAGTTAAGAAGTGACTTTTGCTAAAATCAAATGGAAGTTACACGTGATAATTTATTATTTCAGTAACGCTACAGACTCACACTTTTATCCACAATGATGTGGTAAGGAAGTTGGCCCCATGTCATTGAGTGTCTAGCAAATTAAAAGTTGACACACATGATACCACATCATTGTGGATAGAGTAATGTTAGAGACTCCAAAAATTCTACCAAAAGTTTTACCAAATGTCTCATATGGGTGTGGGACCCACACAATGTGGGACCCATGCGGGTCCCATGCGAGACATTTGGTAGAATTTTTGGGGCCTCTAACATTTTTGTTGTGGATACAATTATGGACTTTTTTTGTGGGTCTCAAACATTTTTCTCATTGTTCATCTTGATTTTTTAGCATTTGCAAAATATGGTGGATCCTGTTAAATTATTATTATTTTTTTAAAAATCTCAATTGTCAATTAAACAAACTAAAATAAAAAATGAAAATTTTTTGGTTCAAATTGCTAAAAAGTGACTTTTGATAAAACAAATAGAAATTAATGTTATTTTTCTAATAAAAAAGTAGTGGTTTGTGAAATATCTTTTGTTATTTTAAAAAAATTAAAGTTATAGGTTATAATTTATTGGTCATTTAGAATTATTTTCAGATCAAATGAGAATATCATTCTAAATTTTCTTCTTACCCTTTTTTTTTGGTCTAGATACTTTTATTTTGTAAGAAATTTAATTTTATTATATTTAAATATTTTATTGTAATTTTAAAAAAATCATATTTAAATTATTTTATGCCATTATAAAATATAATTTTTTTAATATGAACTTATTTGATAATCCCTTTTAAATGGTGTATTTGCTTTTGTTCATTAATATTAAATTTTTAATTCATCTTATTTATTATTAATAAAATAAATTAACAAATAATTTTATATATTTATATATACAATTTTGTTTCGATTGCTCAGGTTATTTGGTGTCTCTGCCCAAGTCCATTCAAATTTATTTGAATTTTTGAATTTTACATAGGTTCTTACCGAATTAAAAATTATGTTATCCAATCTTTAAAAATCTACAGGCTTGACTCGAGTTGTTTAGGTTCAACTAGTCTAATTGAAAGTTACATGATTGAAATTGTGACAAATTAAAAATTGGTACATAAATTGTGATAGAATTGTAAAATTTAAATTGTAAGTTTCAACATTTTTTTTTATTTTCACAATTTACATACAAAAATCTAACTATTTATATTATTTTATATAAATATATTTTATTAATTTTTTCACATCCCGTGCATAGCACAGGTTTTCACTAGTTTTCCTAAAAAAAAAATAATTGCACAAAAAATAAGTTTTTTTTATTTTTTTTATTTTTTATTTATAAATAATTTAATTTTTGTTAGCTAAAATCAATGAACATCTAACTGGTTAAAGGCATAAGACTCTCCCTCCCTAGGCTATGATCCGAACTACAAAAATTTGTCACAATTAATTTCTATTCTGTTTTCATTTTTATTTTTAAATATTATTGATTGTCTACTTATCTCAAAGTACTGGTAAAAAGTATATAGAAACATGTAAAATATTAAAAAATATGTTAAAATGTGTATTAAGATTATAACTATTTTGGTATTATCTCCATCTTAATTTAACATTATAAGATTGTCGTTCGCATGACTTTTTATTTTATACATTTTGTTAACCAATATTCTTATTACACTCATTAACAAGTGTTGGTGCTAACAAGTACGAAATTATTATATTTAAAAAAAAATACATGTGATAAACAATATACAAAAATCATATAAAATTTTGTTAACTTAACAAGATTTTTATATTTTATTTTTTTAGAATTTTGGTAAAAGAACATTATTTTGAACTCAACATTATTATTGTGATATTAAAAAAAACTATCACACGATGTGCCACAACAGTTGGGGCTGTATATAGGGTTATTCGAACCGTCCAACTTGTTTAATCCAAACCGATCCGCTTACAAATGGGCGGTTTCGCTGATACAATGCAAGCAGATGCGGTTTGGAATATGGCATCATTGCGGGTTGCTGATTTTACTTGCACCCGCAAGAATCCACCCGCACTTAAATCCCATTTGGGAAAATTACATATACCCCCCTCGAGGTTTAGTAAAATTACAGATACCCCATGAGGTTTGAGAAATTACAGATACTCCTCTGAAGGTACTATTTGCATAACAAATTAGGAGGCAAATTGTTATGAAAATATAAACCTCAGGGGGCAATTTGTTATGAAAATATAAACCTCATGGGGTATCTGTAATTTAGCTAAATCTTGAGGGAGGTATATGTAATTTGCCCATCTCATTTATTTATTTATTTATTTAAAACCAGGACCATTGATTTCATTCATCATATCTTACATATTTTTGGATTTTGAATGATTTTATTTTAATTGTATTGTTGAGTAGTGAATATTTTGATGATTTAGTTTAAAATTTTGAATGATTTGCTTGTATTATGAATTGATTTTATTGTGTTTCTAATTTTACAAGTTTTAATTTATTAATTATTAATGTTGAGCATTTTAAAAAATAAGAGAAACAAGGTTCAAAATAAATATTTATAAAACAAGAAAAAAAAAAAAGACTCAAAAGTAATTTTTTAAAGAAAAAAGTTAAATTTGCGAACCACTTGCATATTTGCAAATCTTATCTACACAAATTACAATCCGCATTACAAACAATTGCAAGTTTAATTTTTTCCAAACTATACATATACAGATAGATTCAAATTACAAATTAAACAGTCTAAAACCGAACTGCGGGCATCCTAAACCACAACAGTAGGTGGAGGAGGCAACAAGGGAATAGTCAAAGATGTGAAGCCCTTTCGGTTCACATTTGTTTCAAATATGCCGTACGCTACATCTCACTCACACGTCTTAGTTTTTGTTGATTTGCGTTAATTATCAATCAATCCCATTCCTAATTCCAGGTTAAAATTGATTGCACACATTCCACGCAGTCATTTCTGTATATTCTATATTCTATACTAATCTTATATAGGACTACTATTTAGGTAGAACAGTTTCTTTACCTTCACCGTTTTAAATAAATAAATTAATTAATCCCTTTAAGATGTATTTATAATATACATTTTCTTTACAGTTTTGAAAATTATATTTTATTCATTAAAATTTTTATTGACATAACACACTTTTCCCTATATTAATCCACTATTAACTAACCTATAACATCATTAATATAATTATATAAAATAATATAAAATAACCATTTCACCTTGTTACCTTAATATCGGAGGATCTCTAATACCCTTCATCCCTCTCTCTACTTCTCCAGTTCTTACAATCTCACATATTGGCACAAGTATTCATCACAAATCCACAAATTTGTATCACTCACCCTCTTGGTCACTAAGGGGAAAAAAGCACAGTAGAGAGCAGGGTTGGTTTGACATGTACTAAAAAATTATACTTTTTGACTTATTGGTGGGTTTGGATTTGGTTTGGGTTGGGTTTGATGTGATGTGTTAGAGAGGTGATGTGATTTAAATAAGATGACGTGACTTAAATAAGATAGTGACTTTTTGACTTTTTGACTTATTTAGATGATGCCAAATGAACAACCACCTCCCACCTCCTGATAGCATGGATACCCACAAATTGATTGATACCACTAAAGAATCAAATTTTTTATAAGAGCATCTATAGTGGTGTTTGTTAAAGAATGTTATAGGATAAAAAGTGATAAAAATGATGAGCAGTGGTTGGGGCCCCGAAAACAGGGTGCCCCGAATGCCCCTAAACAGAAAATCAAGGCATGAGGAAAAAAAAGGAAAATGGCCAAAACGACGTTATTTTGGCCATTAGGGGCATTAGGGGCAATTTTTTAGGGGCAAAAAATATTTCTGAAAAATGATATCTATTTATGTTTGTTAAGTATTTGTTAGTTTAGAGAGTGAGCGAGTGTTTCAATTATATAGTTAAATTGTTTGTTAGCTAAAGGATTATTTGAGATGATCTAAATAGGAAAATGTTAGGCATTATAAAAAATTCTTCATGAAAATGATCATGAACAAATCTCTATCCTTGTATCATACTTTGTAACTTATTATATATATCTAATCTAAGGGTTAAAAATCTTTCATGATCATTTTTATGATACCTAGCATTGTTGGATCTAAATAAGTATGTTTTTTGACTTTTTACAAAAAAAATATGTAAAAAAATAGAAATGCTATGCTATCTAAAAAAGATAAAAAGATAAAAAATGTAATATATCCCAAACAAGGCCTTAGATCTACGTAAATATGTATAATTGTGTATATAAAGTGAATAGAATAATTAAAAAATTATTAATGTAGATTGCAACCCATTGTTGCAGTTGGAACGCTCTGGCTCGCTGAAAATTGTCTCTAACATGTTTATCAATACTTTAAAATGTTTGAGAGATATTTTCATAATATATGTATTTTTATAAAAAAAATTTATGTATAAATCTTAATAGATAGATTTATTATTTAATAGGTTTTATAATAATTAATTATATTTTTTATCAAATACTATTAGAAAATGTCACTAATTGTTAATTTTCAACGACAATTTAAAAATTTTGTGACAAAAATGTTACTAATTATAAGTTTTAGCAACAGCTTAAAAAATTATCACAAAAAAGTCCCTAATTTTTAACTTTTAGAGATAGTTTGAAAAATTCATCACAGAAAACGTCATCAATTGTAAGTTTTAGCGACAATTTATAAAAAATCATGACAAAAAAGTCATTAATTGTCAATTTTTAGCAACATGCGCAAAAATTATCACAAAAAATTATTTTTAGTGATGATTTACTACGACTTATTTTCAATAGGATTTGATGAAAATCAAATCTAACTATTATGATTTATTGATAGTTTACCATTTTTATTATAATTTATGATTTCAATAATTTAATAAAATTACATTGTAATTTTGAGCTTTAAAGACACAATAACGTTTTTGGTTATAATAAAACTAGCCTATCACTCGTACTATGCACGGGATAATTATAAATATTTATATTTGTTTTAAATTTTTTTTAATATATAAATTATGTTTTTTAAGATTTTTTTCTTATCAATAACCATAGTGTATGGGGGAAGTTGAAAAGGGTACTGCAGTAACTATACACGAATTGTATCTATAATTATTTGTATAAGGGGATTTTAAATGCTGATCAAGGGATTTTGACAAAATCAATAATTACAGGCATGTGGAAAGATACGTGGATTGAAAAAAGTTAATAAATGCTAATAAGGAGATTTTGATCAAATCAATAAATGCTGAGTTTTTTTTTTAAATAAAAAATTTAAAAAATTTAGATTGGGATATTGGAGCTTCCATAGGCCTTGGGAGTTAAAAACTCCTTTTTGCTTAATATATAGTATAGATATAGATAGATAGATAGATATATCTTTTTATTTTTATTTTTATTTTTGTATGGTTTTTATTTGGGTATTTTTTTTTTCAATTTATTTAAAATGGAGTTATGGGTATCTTTTTTTAAAAAAAATTTAATTTATCTGTGGTTTCTATTTATTTTTAATTATTATTATTTAGGTAAGTTATGATATGAGTTAGATATGTGATAGACATGTGAGTTTTATTGATTTAAAGTTTATTTAGATAAACTTTAAAGATTTTTTTTTAGTTTTTTTTATTATGTTATAATATAATATATAAAATATAGGTAGATATCTACAACTTTCATAGAAAATATTATCTGATTTTTTGGGGAAGAGAAAATGAATGCAAGTTTTAATATTTTTTTTTGAAAATTTGTGAGAGAGATTAGGAGGGAGAGATTATGAAATATTTTTGTTATTAAATAAATAAATCAGTCAATAGTTTTTTTTAATCTATTTTGTAAATTAAAAATCAATAACTTTGAAAAATTGATTAATTTGTCCCATTAAATATTTTAAAATTTTGATAGATATACATAAAAAAAATACATAATTATATTATTAAATCACAATTCAAATTTAGATGTTATATCTTTTTGAGATCTATAACTAAATTCTTATCTTTCTTTTTTTAAATTTTTGTGTGTAACCATAGTGTATGGGAGAAATTGAAAATGGTGTTGCAATAATTATGAGAGAAGTCAAAAGAGATTGTGGGTTGGGAAAAGTCAATAAATGCTGAGGTTGGGTTGGGAGAAGTCAATAAATGCTGAGGTTTTTTTTTTTAAATCAAAAAATTAGAAAATTAGGATTAGGAGATTTGAGCTCCTATCTGATTTTTTGGAGAAAATAAAATGAATGCAAGTTTTAATATTTTTTTTTGAAAATTTGTGAGAGAGATTAGGAGAGAGAGATTATGAAATATTTTTGTTATTAAATAAATAAATCAGTCAATAATTTTTTTAATCTATTTTGTAAATTAAAAATCAATAATTTTGAAAATTTGATTAATTTGTCCCGTTAAGTGATTTAAAATTTTGATAGATATACATAAAAAAAATACATAATTATATTATTAAATCATAATTCAAATTTAGATAATATATCTTTTTGAGATCTATAGTTAAATTCTTATCTTTTTTATTTTTGTGTGTAACCATAGTTTATGGGAGAAATTGAAAAGGATGTTGCAATAATTATGAGAGAAGTCAAAAGGGATTGTTGGTTGGGAAAAGTCAATAAATGCTAAGGTTGGGTTGGGAGAAATCAATAAATGCTGAGGTTTTTTTTTTTTTTTAAATCAAGAAATTAGAAAATTAGGATTAGGAGATTGGAGCTCAGCATATCATCCTGTGCTATGCACAGATTGTGTTTATAATTATCTATATACGTGAATTGTGATTTTTAAATGTCTTTTTTTTTTCATTTTTTATATTATATTAAAGTTTAATATTTTGATAATAATCATATGTGTTAGACTTTTCAAGGAATTAAATGTCTTTTTTTTATTATATTATATTAAAGTTTAATATTTTGATAATAATCATATGTGTTAGACTTTTCAAGAAATTAAATGTATTTTTTAAATTATATTATATTAAAGTTTAATATTCTGATAATAATCATATGTGTTTGACTTTTTAAGGAATTAAATGTCTTTTTTTATTATATTATATTAAAGTTTAATATTTTGATAATAATCATATGTGTTGGATTTTTCAAGAAATTTTTTTATGCTTGTTTTTAATGCATTAAAATATTATTATGAGGGATAATAATCATATGTGTTGGGACTTTTCAAGGAATTCATATGTGTTGAATTTCAAAGAATTTTTTTTTATGACTGTTCTTAATGCATTAAAGTGTTATTATGAAGGTAAGACTTAAGGATTGAGAGAAATTAATAAATGCTAAGATTTTTTTTTTTAAAATCAAAAAATTAGGAAATTTAGATTAGAAGATTGGAGCTCCCACAAGGCTTGGGGTTAAAAACCCCCTTTTGCTTAATATATAGTACTAGCCTATCACCCGTGCTTTGCACGGGATAATTATAGATATTTATATTTATTTTAGATTTTTTTTTTAATATATAGATTATGTTTTTTAAGATTTTTTATAAAAATAATTTAACAATCTTATCACTAACCATAGTGTATGAGAGAAGTTGAAAAGGATACTGCAGTAACTATACACAGATTGTATCTATAATTATTTGTATGAGGGGATTTTAAATGCTGATCATGTAATTTTGACCAAATCAATAAATGTAGGCATGTGGAAAGACATATGAATTGAAAAAAGTTAATAAATGCTGATTAGGGGATTTTAACCAAATTAATAAATGCTGAGTTTTTTTTTTTAATAAAAAATTTAGAAAATTCATATTGGGATATTGAAACTCCCACAAGCCTTGGGGTTAAAAATTCCCTTTTGCTTAATATATAGTATAGATATAGATATAGATAGATGTATTGGACTTTTCAAGAAATTTTTTTTATACTTGTTCTTAATGCATTAAAGTATTATGATGAGGGATAATAATCATATGTGTTGGGACTTTTCAAGAAATTTATATGTATTAGATTTTAAAGAATTTTTTTTTATACTTGTTCTTAATGCATTAAAGTGTTATTATGAGGGTAAGACTTGGGAGTTGAGAGAAGTTAATAAATGCTAAGATTCTTTTTTTTAAAATAAAAAAATCAAGAAATTTAGATTGAGAGATTAGAGCTTCTATAAGGCTTGGGGTTAAAAACTCCCTCTTGCGTAATATATAGTATAGATAGATAGTATAGATAGATGGTAAGTAATTAATGAAATTTGTTGGTAATTATATTTTCATTACTTATCCTCAATTTAAACATTCAAATTAATTCATATTATAAAATGGTAAGTAATTAATGAAATTTGTTGGTAATTATATTTTCATTACTTATCCTCAATTTAAACATTCAAATTAATTCATATTATAAAATGGTAAGTAATTAATGAAATTTGTTGGTAATTATATTTTCATTGCTTATCTTTAATTCTCTCCATCGAAACATAACTTAAATTTAGACTAACGTCATGGCTTTTGTTTCCATAAGTAATTAAAAATAAGAATGTTAATCAATAAGTCTCATATTTTGAATTTATAATTCATATAGTTCTTTTAGATGTGAAATAACTCACTTATTCGTTATATTAGAGTGTCACATTTGAAAAAAGTACAGTAAGAAGTTTTTTAGTATCACATCATACTCGCCACATTGGAGTGTCACATTTGGAAAATGTACACTAAAGAGTTTTTAATTTTTTAGAATGTCATATCATACCTGCCACGTTGGAGTGTCACATGTCACGTTTAGAAAAAGTTTTAATATTTTTTAGAGTGTCACATCATATCCATTATGTTATTACATTTAAAAAAAGTATATTAAGGAATTTGTAATTTTTTTTGGAGTGTCACATCATACCTGTCATGTTATCATATTTGAGAAAAATACATTAAGGAGTTTTTAATTTTTTTGAAATAAAAGTTTTGGAGTGTCACATCATACTCGTCACGTTATGACATTTGAAAAAAATTTTACTAATGAGTTTTTAATTTTTTTGGAGTGCCACATCATTAGAGTGTCACATTAATATCTGCCACATTGAAATATCACATCATACCTATCACATTAATAAAAAGGTATTGTTATTCACCAAAACACTACCAAAATCATAAATGGAATCACACGGAAAGAAACTCTCTACTAATAGGACTTAACAAATCAATAGAAAAAACTTGAGACTAATTAAAATACTTTTCTATGAGATGAGATTTATTGATAAATATTCCTTAAAAAGCGAGATTGACCAATAATACTGAAAATTTATGGATTTTAATGCTAGAGGCATTTATAAAATGTTTTAATTAGCAAATTTAATTCTAAGCTCATGTGAGTCAAGTCAAGATTTATCGAAGGTAACATTACGGATTCAAATATAAAAATTGAAAAATCATTCAAAATTTTACATTAATGACTCAGATTTATTGTATATATAAATTCTACACTTTATTAATTTAACCTCCATTACATACACTATTTCTGGATAAATTATGGGTCCCGAACTCTTTTGTTCACATAATAGAAAGAGTAGTTAAAAAAAAAAAGAAATAAAGAAAAAAAAAGAAAGAAAGAAAGAGTAATGTTACCTCCACAGAAAATTTGTGTAAAAAACTCTCACGCAAAGATGGGGTCCACACATGTGGGGCCACCCTCATGTGAGGGTTTTTATGCATTTTATGCATAGATTTTTTAAGGAAATCTAGTTAAACATTTCTCCATAATTTTTAGTAGTACGAGAGTTTAGTATATATATTTTTTTTATTAATTAAGATCTCTTAATAATATTATTAAAAAAATTTTAGCTCATTACTTAAGAATTTCAACTCATCACAGAGAAATGATGAGTTAAAATTTCTTTATGAAATTTTTCTTTAAAGAAATAAAAAAATTTTAAACCGAAATTTCTCTATAAAAATGTTAAGAGATTCTAACTATTATGAAAATATTATATTTTTTTATCTAATAAAATTTTAATATCAAAAATCTTAAACTAAAAATCTCAATTTTTTATTATAGAAATATATTTTACTTGTTTCACAATAAAAATTTAAAAAAAAAAACAATAAAAAAAAATTTGTTGACGAGGTTCACATAGCAACTCCGCTTGAAGGAGCCAATAATAATGCACCACCTATATGGGATCCAATAATCAGCCCTTGTTTGCAATCTTGACTATTTTAATAATTTTTTCGGCAGTGATTCGTAGCTTGAATCACTGTGGCTCGAGAGTGGCTCGATTTTTGTTTTCAACAGGAGGAGGAGGAGGAGGAGGGAGGGGAGGGGGCCATAAAAATGGCTGGAGGAGGAGGAGGAGGAGGGGGGAGGAGCAGCGGCGGAGGCGAGGCAGGCCGGCGATCGCTGGTGCTGCGACGATCGGTGGCAGCGAGGCGACGGAGGAGCTGCGACGAGGACGGCGGCGGAGGCGGCGGAAGGCAACGACGGACTGGTGCTGGCGGCGGAGGCGACGGGCGGAGGCGATGAGCTCCCTCTCTCCTCTTCCCCTCTGTTCTTCTTCTGGTTTCAACGAAGAAGAAGAAGAAGAAGAAAATGAAGAAAGAAAAGCAAGAAAGAAAAAGAAAAAAAAAAAAAAATCGAATGGCAAAACGACGTCGTTTTGCCATTCGAGCCGATTTCGGGCCACGGTTTTCGAGCTACCATTCATTTTCCTAATTTTTTTTAGTTGTTTTATGAGAAAAAAATAAATAAATTATGTTTGAGATAATTTATAATTTTTTTATTTGAATAAGTAATTATAAGAGAAAAAATAATTAATTAATATATAAAATGTAACATTTTACCTTATTAATTATTTTAACACATTTTTATCTTTATTCACTATTTTAACCAAAACTTTACATCTCAAACACCACCTCATCAAAAAGAAGCTATAATCATTTATGATAAAGCTAGTGGACCACAGTGTTTACATCCAGTGGTCGCCTCCGCATCTGATACAAGCTCGTAACGCGGAAATTCGGTATCCTCAGTCTTCTCCATTCTTTTTCAACCTTTATCCTAAAAATTTCATGTCAGGACAAAATATAACTATATATATAATGGAAAATGTTTAATTTTTTTATTAATTGTAAATTTATTTAAAAATTAACTAATTAGAAAACATAATCTGTTTCCAGTCCAGTGTGAATAAATTTAAGACTGTTTTATGATTTTTTTAATATTACTCATACATAATTGAATTTTCTTAAAATATCTTGTGCTCATAAAAAAATTGTTATAAAAAAGTTTAGAAATAAAAATATGTGAATTTGATTCATAAACTGAGCTTAAAATTAAAACATATTTTTGGTTTAAATTTTTTTAATCATTTTTTTTTTGGCCTATGAAATTCGGACCTTTGAGCTATTCAAATATTAAATATGTATGTCATTTAAAGCAAAAAAAAAAAAAAAAAAAAGAAAAGAAAAAAGGGCATATAAAAGCTTTGTTTAGAATAATTTTTTTAGTATAATTTTTTAATTATTTTGTCTGACTAAAAATTTTTTGTTTGAAATAATATTTTGACTTTTTTTATTTGAATGTGATGATTATAAAAAAAAAATTATGATTTAAATGTGACAATTTATTTTATTTTAATATTTTAACTTATTTTATTTTTTGTGAGCTAAGACCTCGTTTGGAAATACGTTATTTTAATAATTTTTTTAATTTTTTTTAAAAAAAATAAAAAAATACTATGACAATTCATAATAATTTTTTTTATTAAAATATTTAATATCTAAACGGGATGTAAATTAACCCATCTCACATGCCAAACAATTCCATAAGACTTCGTTTGAGAGGTGGGTTAATTTTTTGACGTTAGGGTTATTTTAGCCAGTCGTTAAAAAGTTTCATTTGGGATAGATTTTTTAAATTTTTTGACTTTTGTGTCAGAAAAAATAAAATAATTATAATTTAGATTTAATATTTTATTTTATTAACTTTTTAATCTATTTTATTATTATTTTTTTGACTATTTTAATCCAAAAAAAAACCCCGAATTTCTTAATGCCAAACGAGCTTAAATTAGCTACTTTCTGAGCCATGGACTGAGTCGAGTCGACCATTCATTAAAATTTCGCAAAAATTGGGGGAAAAAAAATTTGGATAACTCTGAAAGTCGAGAGAGACAGATGCAATCACATAAATGATCTTGCACTCTTGGTGTCTAATTATTGTTCTCACTCTCTCTCTCTCTCTCTCTCTCTCTCTGCCTTCTCTCTCTCTCAGAAACACACAAACAGACAGCTATCTAAGAAGAACATCCACCAAAAATAGTCTCTGCAACTCCCATGATTGGACGGTTATGATGTGTATAGGAATATGAATGTATGCGTGTGTATATATATGTGGTGATATCTCCTGTGTGATGTATATCCTGTGTGATGTGAGTATAGTTTCGTTGTTTGTTTTGCTTTTTCCCGGAAATTTGATTCCTTTTTTCCCAGATAGCAAGGGGCTTTCGTTGAGGTAAAGTTCATCTTGTGGACAGGAAATGTTTTTGGTGCGGGTCGCGTGATTTCTACGTGTTTCCAAAGTCCAAAAGCTTTCCCTACAACATTCTCATCATTTTCTTGGATTTTCTCCCTCGTAGATTGCGCGAAAGTCGGTGAATTTTCTTGGAATTTCCATGTTTGCATGTCATTTTCCGGGAAAATAAATAAATAAATAAATAAATATATATAATCGTTTCCGGGGGATTTTGCTTAGTGGGTTTTTGATTTGCTTTGAATCGTCGCGACTTATTGTGATAAGGGTTGTCTGATTTTGAGTTGTTCTTTGAGTTTTCTTGAAGGGTTAGTGAAAAAAAAAAGGGAAAAGATATCGAATATTCTGTTTTACAGTTTTTGGCTTTTTTTGACGAGAAAATCTCGCCGGAATCCGTGTTTTCCGGTGACCGGAGAAGGGTCTGGATTGACGACATTGCCAGCGAAGAACTCTCTCTCTCTCTCTCTCTCTCTCTCTCTCTCTCTCTTCTGTTGCTGTGAATTTAGAGAGAGAGTTTATAGAGGGAAATTAGATTTCTTTCTCTTTTGTAAATTAGCTGTCTAAAAAGTCTAAAAATAGAATTCCTGTAGACCGATTTGCATTTTCTTTCTCTCGCTTGGAGGGAAAAAAAGGGAAAGAAAATCCCGACGGTCTCTCTGCCCCTCTTCCATATCTCTCTCTGTTTTTCCCTCTTTTCTGTGGGCGCCCTCTGTTTCCAGGGTTTTGAGAGAGAACCAGTGGAACATCTCTCTCTCTCTCTCTTCCCCTTTTTTCTCAATCTCTCTCTCACAAACATGATTCTCGACAAAGGGTCAATACAATCAAACCTCGAGTGCTTCCTCGATTGCACAACACCGGTGGTCCCATCCCAGTTCCTCCCCAAGGTTTGTTTGTTTGTTTTTTTTTTTTTTAGAAAAAAAAATTTCAATGTGTTCTTTAATTTTGATTCAACACAAACACACACAAAGAGAAGAATGATGTGTATAATGATTGTGTATCTGGTAATTGATGATTTCTGTGCAGAGTGAGATCAGAAACCTTAATAGTCTTTGGCACCCTTGGGAGAGGGAAAAAGTTGAATATTTCACATTGGCTGATCTGTGGAATTGTTTTGATGAATGGAGTGCTTATGGTGCTGGAGTTCCGATCAGTTTGGACAACGACGAAACCCTTGTTCAGTACTATGTTCCTTATCTCTCTGCAATTCAAATCTTTACAAGCAATTCATCCTTGAACGGTTTAAGGTATATCAACTCCATTCTCTCTTTCTAGTTTGGTACACAGTTTAGAACATAGATTACTTGTAGTGATTACAAAATGTATCCTTTGGCTTAATCTTAATGTGTTGTTTAAGTTGGTTTCAAGCTTTATAATTTTTTATTGAATTTGTTGAAGCACTCATATTGGTTAATTTTTTTTATTTGTTTGCTATTAATGTTCTTAAATTTAGTTTGGTAACTGAAATGCTCCAACTCCCTATTGATTGCTTGAAATTTTATTGATATTGGTATTTGTGGCTTTTACAATGTAGTTTGAGCCCCACTTCGTTTTTATCAAATTGATCTATGGTATCAAGTCCAAGTTTTTAAGTCACGGTGAACCATTTTCAGGGAAGAGACTGATTCAGTTTGCGAGACAAGGGATTCATTTAGCGATTCATTGAGCGATGAGAGTGAGAGCGAGAAGTTATCGAGATGGGATGGATGTTCATCTGAGGAGGGAGTGTATGAGCAAGAGAGCCTTTGGCATCTCAATGATAGACTGGGCTACCTCTATTTTCAGTATTTTGAGAGATCAACTCCTTATGGAAGAGTGCCTCTCATGGATAAGGTAACCATTTTCTCAGTTCATTTTGCTCTTTTCCCTTTTGAACAGTTCAAAGTTTGCTTGTAGCTTTTATATGTTCTTTACTTTCATTAATATTTGCTCTGTTTTTAATTTTCTTTTGGGTATTTAATATATGTATTTTTTAATTGAACATAGGAGTTATGAAAATTGTTCTGGATATGTTAGAATCATTTGAATTCCTTTTCATGATAGGCATCTGATAAAGATCTTCTGAAACTTTTGACTTTTGAAGTTTTGAATATGATCAACATCATCTTTTGCTCCATTTCTTTTCTAGAACTACTGGTGGTCTCAATTATACTTCATCTTTATTCTATTCTCTCTCTGTGTTGTATGAATTAATACCAAACTTTTCTTCATGGGCTATTAGATTATTATGTTTTATGAGCATTTGTTCTTGCCTTTGATGTAGTGTTGTTCCATAATCATTATGATTTGATTTAGTGTTGGGTATACTCATTTGCTGTGATTGTGATACTAAAGGGGTTTTGAATTTTCAGAAGATACGGACTATTACAACAACATAAATTCCTTGCATTACCATACATAGCATAAAAATTTATGTGATTCCTATTGACATCATCTTTTTTTGTTATCTTGCTTTCAGATTAGTGGATTAGCCCAAAGATACCCCGGTTTGATGTCATTAAGAAGTGTGGATCTTTCCCCGGCTAGTTGGATGGCAGTTGCTTGGTATTTCTCTCTCTCACACACACGCAAACGTATTAATTTGAAAGATATGATTTTAACTTCCAACAATGCAACTCATGTTTTTCTGTCAAACAATTTTAAAAGAGTTGCACATATTTCATATAAACACTTGTTTTCAAATATTCTGTAAAGAAGGGATAAATAAGGAATAAACTAATTAATGGTCTCAAATGATTTTCAGGTACCCAATTTACCACATTCCCATGGGAAGGACCATAAAGGACTTATCAACATGCTTCCTCACATACCACACCCTTTCATCTTCTTTTCAAGGTATTATGGGCTTGTTTGGTTTGTATTTGAGAAACGTGTTTTGAGATAAAAAGTACGAAAATTTGTTTGGTTTGGTTTTTTTTCAAAAGATGTTTTGAAAAATTATTTTGAGAAAGAGTTTTGGAAAAAGTAATTGATTTGATGTGTATGAGAGAGAGGTTTGTTTGGAAAACTTGTAAACCAAACAAGTTTTGGAAAAATTTGTTTGGTTTGATTACTTTTGAAAACTTATTTGTAGAGAATTTTTCTCAAAATTTTTTGAGAAACACAAACCAAATATTGGACACACAAACCATATATTCATTTTCACCTTTCTTAGTTTTTTTCTTTTTCTAAAATCAATATATGCATCCCTGATATCTCTGTCACAGACAAATATTGGACATTTTTTTCCTGGGTAATTTGAAAATTAGGAAGAGCATTTTCTATAGTTGCTAAATCTCTAAATGGAAGAGCATTTTTCGGTTAAATTTTCTTAAAGCAATAGTATTTTCCTGGGTAATTGGAAAATCAGAAGGTATTTTCTAAATTTTCCTAAAGATTCTGAATTGAAGATTATATATTTGCCCACGTTATTTATAATTTCCAAGAAAATACCTCTCATGTTCTTTTCAAGGTATTCTCTTGGCCCCTTTGGCACAGCTATGCTTGTGTGTATATATATATATTCTTTTATTTTCACTTTTCTTAGATATTTTCTTTTCCTAGATTCCAATTTATTTGTGAAAAAAATAAAAATATGCATTGGTGTTGCGGACAGATATGGACCTTGAAGACGACATGGGTAGTGCTGAAAGGAAGAGAAAGGCAGCAGGGGAGGGGATATCGCTTCCTCCATTTGGTTTGGCCACTTATAAGATGCAAGGCAACGTGTGGGTCTCGGGCAAGAGTGGCAGGGACCAAGAGAGGTTAATGTCGCTTTTGAGCGTGGCAGATTCATGGCTAAAGCAGCTGAGGGTCCAGCACCATGACTTCAACTACTTCACGGGGATTCGGCGTGGCTGAAAAATATCACACAAGCTTCATGATTCACTCCCCCCAACCCCCCCATCACCAAATCGGTTTTCCTAACTGCCAGAGATCCTTGTTTTTTTGGCCTTTTGGTTTTGTGGTGTTGCTTAATTTGAAGGAATGGCCTAACAAAAAAAAAAAAAAAAAACAAAACAAAACAAAACAAAAAAAAGTGAGGATTGTAGTTGATGGTTTTCTTTGTTGAGCTCTGTGATATTTTATTTGAGCATGCTAAAGAATAGAGTTGAGACTTCTTGTTTTCAGTGGAAAAATGAGAATTAGAAAATGGGTGAGGAGAGAGAGGCCCAGGGGCTCTTAAAACTGTGATTTCTTGTTAATGGTTGTTTCCCATTGTCATGACTACAATACAGAACCCCTTGTACATGAGACTGCCTTTTGCTCTTTGCACTATTCTTTCTATTTGTATGGTTGTTTTTTAATTTTTTTTAAAAAAAAAAAAAAATACAATTTATGGGAGGGAAATACCGAAATGGAAACTACATCTGCATATATATATTGCTAATGCAAGGCTTGAAACCAGACATCAGCATGCTTAGTAAAGAGTGCATAATTCGTACACTTTGGAATGGTGTTATTCACAAATGATACCGATTTTTTTTTTTTAACCCTCACAATTTTTACAAACACATATCAGTCAGAGATAAAAGAAAAGAAAATAAAGTAAAATAAAAAATTGGCCAATTGGCCAATCACAAAGCATCGAGGGTGCTGGGAGTTTTCGAACTTTTTTCCGGAGTTATTTTCTTTGCATTGTGATTTTCGAAGTGTTTGTTTTTATTAAAATTGATCTTCTTTTGACATTTAAAATTAACATTTTTGGTATATAGAATTAAATTCACAGAAAAATGAGTGGCGATGGGAATTAAGAAATAAATATTAATGCAACTTGCAGCAGGGGTTTAATGTAGAAAAATGTGTTTATCCAAAACTAAACGAGGACAATTTTGGGGGACAGAATGAAAATACATGTGATGCATTGGATAGCAATGGTAGTTATGGTGGCGATTCTGATAAACTTGAGTTAAGGCGAATTTGATCTCCCATTTAGAAATGAGTAATGCTATGGCCCTGTTTGGTAGAACTGTGGAAAAGTGCTTATAGCTTATACCTTAACAGCTTATAGTTTATAACTATGAATATAAATTGATTTCTGACTTATAAATTAAGCTTCTCCTGCCCCACTCAAAGAATAAGTTGATTTCTGACTTACAAAAAGTTATAAGCTGTATTGTTAAGCTAAACCAAACACATCAAAATAGCTTAAATTAAGCTGAAAGCTGAAATAAGCTGAAATTAAACTGTACCAAACATGGCCTATATATATTAACTAGTAAATTAACAGATGATATAACATAATTTTAAAAATTTTGAGTATTTATAATTTATATAATAAGTAAGATTAATAATAATGATATAATACTAATTGATATATTAATATAGATTAATAATAATGATATAATACTAATTGATATATTAATATATATTAATTGGTGTACGTAGCATATCGTTTAAAAATAACAAGAAAAGAAGAAGCAATATGGGCCACATGATTGTGAGATATGGTGATGCATGCTAGAGCCATTTTGTCAAACATTAAGGGCCCACCATTGCTAGCATTTAGAAACTTCCTCATCAACTTCTACCTAAAAAAAAGTTGTTCTTTACTTTATCCACTAGTAATTTTTTTTTTAAAAATTACAAATATATATATATATATATAAAATATTAACCTGCATTGATATTTAAAAAAATATATATAAATTTTATAATTTTAACATAATTTTATTTAATTTCCTTAAAAAATTCAACTCACATTCTATTATAATTTTTTAAACATATATAAATAAATAAAATAGTGAGTTATTAATAGATAAGACTGAAAGTCATCGTTTGGCATTGACTTTTTTAATTAATTTTTTTAAGTTAAGATTTTTTAACTTCAGACAAAAAAGTTAGTTTGGTTTAGTTTTTTTTTAATTTTTTTTGATTTTTATAAAAAAAATAAAATAATCATAATTTGAATGTGATATTTTATCTTATTAACTTAATTAATTTATTTTATCTTTTGTATTTTTAGTCCAACTAAATTAACCAAAGGAAGTCGAAGTTTCATTTGGCTGGGATCAAAATTGATTTCAGGGTCTCTTGCCGCTGAATAATTTCTTGCATGTACTCAGGCTCTGTTTGTGATGCTGATTTGATTTTTCGATTAAAAAAAGTGCAAAAGTCAAAATATGTCTAGCATTTGCAAAAAAAATAAAATAAAAATAAATAAATAAATTCAGCTCCTCTCCACTGAGTGTTGTTTGGCATTGTTGGATCCTGATCCAAAGGACATCATCTTTGTAAAAAATTACGTTGATCGGATATCAATAATCACTTGATTAGATTACATTTTTACCATAATTTGTTATGAAAATGTCATTTGAAAATTATATTGAAATGTGGTCTAATTAAGTAGTTATCGATATTCGATTAACATAAGTTTTTATAATAATAATGTACTCAACATATTTTACATATTTAACGGTTTGAATTACCGTCGTGGATTCAAATCAGAGTCCACCAATGTCGAACAACACCGTCCAGTTATTGGAGCGAAGTTGGGTCCAAATTTTTTTTTTTTTTTATAAAATCTTTGTGTTAGTTTGAAAAGAGACTAAACCATTAGTCTTCGTTTGACATGCCAAAAAGCTTAATTTTTTGGCTATTTTAGTCACAAAAAAGATAAAATAAATTAAAAAGTTAATAAGACAAAATGTCACATTTAAACCATAATCATTTTATTTTTTCTCTCACAAAAGTCAAAAAACCTATCCCAAACGAGATTTTTTAATTTCAGGTTAAAATAGTCAAAAAATTAAAAAATTAAAAAGTCAACCCACATCTCAAATGAATCTTTAAATTTTTGGAAAAGTCAAAATGAAAGTTTAAGTTAAAAATAAAAGTATGATATTAGTCATTCATATTTTGCATATAACTAAAAAAAGTCATTTATAAACACATTTTCGTTTTATCTACAATTTTTTTAGAAGTTAAAAAGGTTAATATGTTCAAAATTTTATTAAAAATATATATTTTTGTGAGTAAAAAAAATTTAAGTGATATTTAATTTTTTTTAATTGATGATAAATAATTTAGTAAATTTTTTGATTTTTTTAACAAAAATTGACTTTTTATGTTTACCCCAAACGGCCACTCACCGAAAAGAAACAAGTGAATTTTTACATTTCTGAGATTTCGTTTGGCAATATTGTTTTTTATTTTAAAAATAAAAAAATTACTAAAAATTACAAAATGAAAGTTTAAGTAAAAAATAAAAGTATGATATTAGTCATTCATACTTTGCATATAACTAAAAAAAGTCATTTATAAACACATTTTCTTTTTATCTACGATCTTTTTAGAAGTTAAAAAGGTTAATATGTTCAAAAATTTATTAAAAAATATATATTTTTGTGAGTAAAAAAAATTTAAGTGATATTTAATTTTTTTTAATTGATGATAAATAATTTAGTAATTTTTTTTATTTTTTTAACAAAAATTGACTTTTTATGTTTACCCCAAACGGCCACTCACTGAAAATAAACAAGTGAATTTTTACATTTCTGAGATCTCGTTTGGCAATATTGTTTTTTATTCTAAAAATCAAAAAATTATTAAAAAAATTAAAAAGTCAACAATTTATATCAAAAAATTAAAAATTCTCTTTTCTCTCTATTTTTTGCACTTCTTTTCGTAAAAAATCAAAAAATCATTTTAAACATACTAATTTTTTTTATATCATATTTTAGTCAAAAAATTAAAAAATTATTTAAAAAGTCTGTTTTCAAACGAGAGGTATGTTTAAACCATCCTATTGCTTCATTATTTCTGGGTTACTCAATCCAAGATGTCAATATAAAATATAAATAGGCTAGCAAGATCATCACATGAAACTAGTGTTGGAGATAATAGATTTTTGGTAACTTCAATTTAAAATTAAAGTGGGACGTAATGGTTGGTTGAGGTGTGTCAGTGATTTTATATTCTCTTAACCGAGAAAGTTGCAATATAAAAGTAATGAGTCGAAATAATTGAGTTGTGAATGAAAATTTTCTTATAAAGTAGGTATCAATAAAATTGTGGTTAGATTTAAACTTAATCTTGGTTTAGACTGGACCTAGACTTGTGTTTATGCATGTGCTGAGTTTGGTCTTGGTCTTGGTCTTGGACTTGGACTTGGACTTAATCTTGAACTTTGACTAAGTTATGTTGTGTTAGGTTTAGCTTGTACATGTGTTTGAGAATTGGGCTTTGATCGGGTTGTGGCCCAAGATTAGTATCTTTTTTGTGACCCATCTAGTTGGTTTATTCAAACATCATTATATACATATTTATTTGTATATATTAAGCAAATGAGAAATTTAAGTTTTTGTGACTCTTATATTTTGATGATGGAGTTGATACCATATTAGTGGTCATAAGTTTTTAACCTTTGTAACTCTAACCCTAATGTCTAGCGTTAATGGCCTTAGTTAATGATATTTGATGGCTCTATAGCCTTCATGGTTAGGGGTTCCCCAACTTGTATAAATAGAGATCTTTCCCCTCAAACTTGGTAGGATAATTTTGAAGAGATTTTTGATGAAAAATGGAGATGGTGTTTTGAGATAAAAAGTTGGAGGTGTTTTTTTCACCAAAAGAAATTTTTCCTATCTTTTTTTGCTAGTCCTTTATTTGGTTCTTGTTAGAGAGAGTGTAGCCATTTTCAAATTCGCTGAAGTTATTCAGAAAGTACTTCTGCATTAGCTGGTTTTGATTGTCGTATCTTGGGAGATAGATGTCGGCATACCTCCAGCATCTATCGTGAGGTGGTGAATCTGCTTTAAGGAAACTGTGGTATCACACAGATTTCAATTTGCTTCTTTTCTTATCATTTGTTCTTAAATTTTTCAGAATTTAATTTATCTCGATGAATTCTAATATTTAGTTATTCATATTAATAATTTGTTTTATTAATAATGTAATCTAATTTATTCTCATATTTTTAATTATGTAGTTTATTCTGTATTTTATTCTTTAATAAAAAAATTATTTTATTATTTCTATTTAATTTATTTTATATATTTTTCTTATATTTTTATGAAAAAATACCAACAACTAATACTAACATACGGAGAAAGTGAATGTGCTTTTTTAAGGAAGCTATTGCTATTGAGGTCAAACATACCAGAGTTGATTACAGTTGCTAGTCCACTGAAGAGTGATATGATTAAAGTTGAAGATGCTACATGAAGGAAAAAAAAATGCATATCTATAGGACGGTTTCAAAGAAAGAAAATTCTGAAAACATTTAGACCTCTAATTTTGGTAACAAGAGGTGTTAAACAAAGAAAGAATCATAACATGGATTCAAGTTATTAAATGACTTAACAGTGGTTGGGACCAAACACTCTAAGCCTTGTGGAGTAGTGGTGTTTTCCAAGTTGTCTTCCATTCATGCTGATTTCTTCTCAAGGGAACTGTGCCACCAAAGGTTTGGGATCATGTTTTCGTTGAAATTAAAAGTAAAAATTATTAATTTTAAGACACTTATCACTCTCTTAGGGAGTACATATAGAAAAAATTAATTAAAAATTAAACTAAAGAATCAAAGTAAAATTAAACTTCAAATGTGAAGATCTTATTGTTCAAATTAAAATAATAAGAATTAAATTTGAATCAAATTACAAGGAATTAAAGGTATAATTCATCCTTATAAATTTCTATCTATCTCAAAAAGTTATTTGATAAGTCTGACTTACTATGTGATTGTGTTTTCAATTACTATAAAAAAAGCAAATGTCTCTTTATTAAAAGGTACCTCACGTGTGTTACAGGTTAAATCTACTAAAAATTTAATAAAATCAAATCATATGCCAATAAATATATGAGGCAAGAAAATATACATATTTTTTATGAACAGAAAATCCTTGTCGAAGGAAATATGGTGAGATTATCATATGGGTCAGGGCAAGTGAGCACCTAATGAATGACAGACAAATTGTAGCTAATTTGTTTCCATTACGACACTCCAAAGTATATATATATATAATATATTATTTTTATTATATAGCACATGCATGGCACATGTACCCTGTTAGTTGTTCATGCTACAAACCCATCTTCCTCTCCTCCATTAACTAGCTTGAAGCAATTGCTGATCATGAATTTGACCTTTTTCAGAGTGCAGTAAGCAAATCTAACCACTTTGAAATTTTAGTCCAAAGGAGGAGAAAGCCATTTCACATCTTATCCAGACAAATAACATCACACTGCCCTTAAAAGTGCAACCACTAACCGTATTCAAATATTTTATATATATAATACATAAAACTTGAAGTGCAACCACCAACCAATATAATAAATTAATCTAAATTTTACCATGGGCATAGTTTATTTTAAGTCAAATAGATCCGGATAGATTTAATAATTATCTAGTATTCTCAAAATATGAAATTACAATATTATGTAGTGTTTGAAATTAATTATGTAACGAAGAATTTTAAAAGTGACTTATTATATGTCACAAAATATAATTAATTAAAAATACCAGGTAAAAAAAATACTATATAATAGTAAATAAAAATTTTCCGACAATTGGTTGTGTGTGACTAATTATAATCTCAATTTTCCCAACTTATAAACCTCATTCATGTTCCACTTGGGCCTAAAGGGATCATGACAGGTGTCAAGTAATTAAAGCTTTCTGTTTCCTAATAGCAGTAATGATTCAGACCCCTACAAAATATCACTCCCATAACCCCCACTTACTTGTGATTAGTCCAAGTAAGAAAGAAGAAGGAGTGATGGAGACCCCCTCCAATCACCACCCCCACCACCCCCCACACACATGTGGCAGGTGGTGATTGAAGGACAAGAGAAACAAAAAAAAAAGAAAAAGAAAATCCAACCAATAAGAGAGAGAGGGGGTCAAAGGGGGTGGGAAAAAAAGGGGATTTTATACATTTTTGAAAAAAAAAACAGCATTGATAGAGATCCCCTCCAATCACCACCTCCACCACCCCACACACACGTGGTGGGTGGTGATTGGAGGAGAAGGAAAAAAACAAAAAAAAAACTGGCCAATGGGAGGGAAAAGGGGGTCAAAGGGGGTGAGAAGAAAAGGGGGTTTGAAACATTTAAAAAAAATAATAATAATATAAACACATCATTGGTCCACATCACTGTAGGGGTTGTGGGGCTCTCTCCAAAAAGGGATCCTAAATATTTTCTGAGAAAATATATATTATTTTCTTTCAAACCAATCAGAGGCAACTCTTATTGTGCTATTAAATTCAGGTAAAGATTGAGATTTGTGTCATCACCAGTAATTCTCACTATGATTAGCACAGTTGCAAAATAGGGTTTTACCATTAACATTGGTTATGGTCTAGATAAGCAAAGCATTTTCTTAGGTTTTTGTCTCTTTGTTCTTGAATACACAATATCTTCTAAAAATGAACTCAGAAATTTTGAAATAGTTAAAATTGTTAAATGACATTATTATTAATTTTTGTATATATGACCTATACAATCATTCGTAAATATTAGATTATATCTACAATGATCACATGAGACATGACTGCAACAAAATCTTACACTACTTCACCTTAATTATCATATTTTTGTGTTTTTTTTCTCAACAATGCTACAGACCCCCAGTACGGACGACCCCCACCGACCCCCCAGTGCCACGTGTCGGCTTGGGATTGGCCGGAAACCAAAAAAAAAAAAAAAAAGAAAACTGTTTTTTTTTAGCCAATCATGGGCGACCCCCAGCACCCCCAGCTGGGGGTCCAAGTCATTTTTCTTTTTTTCTTCTCTATTTTTGTTTTCTTGTTTGTATCCATATTTGTACATGTAATAAGATTAAAAGTTAAACTTCCATAAGTAGCATATTCTTTTTTTACATATTACTTTATTATACTTGATGAAGGATGGATGAGATAGAAAACTCAACTAGTGAGTAATACCACAATAACTATGTATTTTTATCAAAATATTTTATTATTTAATGAGTCAGTCTAATTGTAAAATATTATAATATATTGAAGATATGCATTAGTGGTTGGATAACATAATATGGTATAGAAATGTAATTAGCATTATTAAAATAAAATTGAAAAAGAAATAACAAAATTACCAAACAACCCACCTACACAAGTCCTTGTCATTTTGGGCTATTAGTCTTGCTGTTATTTTGGGCCACATAATGAGCCAATCCAGCTCAGTCATTGACACGTGGCCTCAGTGTGGCGGCACGTGCTCAGCATAGGAAACAAACTCCCCATTACCAAAGTCAAATCAACTTGCTTGTTTTGAGTTTTCAGAAAGTATTTTTCAGAAAATTCTACACCATTATTTTCCGTGTTTTTTTATTTTTACTGGATTTTTTTAATATTTTAAGTAATTTTTTTATTTTTTAGACACACCTAACATAAATACACCTAAAAAGTAAAAAAATTGTAAAAAAATTCATTTAAAAATTCACTAAATATCAAAAATACAAAAAAAATATAAGAATTCAGTATATTTTTTGTATTTTTATGTATTTATTAATTTTTTAAAATATTTTTTTACAAATTTTTTACTTTTTAGATACATCTAACTAAGATGCATCTAAAAAAGTAAAAAAAATGTTTAAAATTTAAAAAATATTCACTAAAAATAAAAGAATACAAAAATCAAAAAACTCAGTTTTCAAAAAACTTAATCCAGAAAACTCAAACCAAACACAAATATTGGACAAGAAATGTTTGCTTTTGATAATCATCACAGACACATAATTAATTATAAAATTTTGAATTTTTTTAAATAAATATAAAATACAGTGATATGCTTGTTGTGTAGTCACGCAATCTTAAATTTTAAATCAAAATTTTACTTTTATTTCAAATCTATTTTTATTTTTTATTTTTTTAGACTTAACATCTATTAATTGTACGTATCTTTTTTTTTTTTCTTCTTTCTTTTTTTTTTAAATTTCTATCTAGTTTTATAAAAACTTTAATTGATTGACATTTTTAAATTTGCAGCTCATTCTGTCATTTTTCAACCAAAATATTAATAATAATAATAAAAAAAAAACAAGATCATAACAAACTCGTAATATACAACCAACTCCATCATTTCTTTATTATAGAATGTAGAATCACAATTGAGAACTTGGTGGAAAAATAATTTGCCACTCAATATATTTCACATGAGAAAAAAAAATAAAAAAGAATCATTAAACACTCGCACAAGAAATATTTGTCAGCTAAAACAAGTCCAATGATCAATTTGTCTAAAATTGTGACGTGTTCCAAAACATTTACTAAGCACCTACACAACCAGCAATACTAAGATTTCAGAATATTTACTTAGAAAAACATTTAGAAAAAACATTCAATTGTTGAGATAAATTTTAAAAGTAGATTTTATTATACAAAATTAAATCTACCAATAACATTCTAGTAAGTCTCTAAACTATTTTTTCTAGGTCCATAACTCTTCCTCATGCACAACCCATGCATAAGGTCCTTATCATTATGGGCCACTATTCTTGTTTTATCTGGCCACATAATGATGGCCCAATCCAGCTCAGTCATTGACACACGGCCTCAGTGTGGTGGCACGTGCTCATCATGAGTCACAACGGCCTGAGGCCTCATTACTAAAGTCCAGTATTAAGAGATGCTATTTGTTATATCGGCAGTTGCTGGGAACCCAGCACCCCCCACCTCCACGTGAGGGCTGCCAAACCGAGACTAAAAAAATAAAAAAACAATTTTTTTTAAACCAATCACACTCCATTAGGGGTCGTGGGGGTCTGTCTCTTTTTTCTTGTTATATATAATGTGTTATTATTAAATTATAAAAGTTAAAGTGTGACTCTCACTTTTTTTTATTTATCTAATTTTTTTAAAAAAAATTTGAAATAGAAAAACACTTGACAGTGTGAGAGAACGTCTCAAGATAAAATAGATTTTCACTTTAATATATATATGTGGGGATATATTTCTGGGACTCAACACGTGGCAAGGGGATGCCGACGTATCACCCGGGGTGCTATGTGTCACAGTAAGATTCTTGCCAAGGAACTCTACTATTTGCCGAGGTAAATCTCAGGAGACATCTTAATCTGGGCTAAAGGCCTCGAACCTCGGCTTAACATACAAAGGCCGAACTACCCGCAGAAGAGTAAGCCGAGGTTGATATTATTAAATATTATCTCTGTTAGGTGGATTTCCAGCCTAGCAGAGATAGCCACGAGGCCATTATCTCACCAACAAGCTGGCCTCGAGGCCATAAGAAGCACCCACGAGGCCACTAGCAGAAGTGGGAAGGAATCCGCAGCTTTTGTCTGGAAAGCTGCTGAAAGTGTTTTAGTGGGGTGGCAGGACAGCTCAAAAGCTGTGAGCTTCTCCATCTCAATGAGTGTGTATATATTGAGATGGAGAACAACGAAGGAGAGGGGGAGATTCGGACTGAATTCATTCTGGAACAGACGAAGAGATAGAGATACAACAATTGTAATACTTATTCATATACTCAGAAAGTGAGAAAGTTACTGAGAGTGAATTGTAATTCCTATTATTACTCATAGTGAAACACCTCGGCGCACCCGTGGACGTAGGCAATTAATGCCGAACCACGTAAATCCTTCTTGTCTTTGTGTTATTGCTTGTTCCATCTATTCTGCCTGTGCTACTACTGCTGACTCACTAAGATAGGCAGTGTGGCCGAGAAAAATAGCCCACACAATTTGGCGCCGTCTGTGGGAAACTTACGACGAATAGATGGCTAGCAACGCACAAAACGAGAGGATCGGAGGTGACGTTCCCGCTGGAAATGACAGGCCTATTGACCTGGATACCGAAGGAGGCAACCACAACGACCAAACCCGTGGCCAGGGGCACGGGGGCAAAAACGTCGTCCAGGAGGACGACACTTCGAAGAAGACGGATCAGGATAGCTATTACAAGGAGGATAACCTCCAGATATGGAAGGATCGATGCATACGAAGGGATGAAGAAGTCAAAGACCTGGCAAACAAGCTGGCCGATCTGCAGTCGGTCGTCAACTTCATGATGCAAACCAGGGTTATGCAGCCACCATACCCACTGCCAGATACACCAATCCCAGCAGTTCAAGCTCGGAATGAAGGAAGGACAACGACACCCGACGCATCACAACGCTCCAGGAGCAAGGGGCACCCTCACCCGCCCTCCGAGGACGTCGGCAAGTCCCAGAGGACACATAATGCCAAGGATGAGGAACCAAGAGAACATCGGCACGTACAAAAGCAGGCTCTCTGCTTTGACACAACCCGTGGAGAAAGATCAAAACGGGCGCACCATGACGCCGAGAGCAGTGTGCCGAAGGGGCTCAAATCAAAAGATAGCCGAGCTCCAGGGAGAAGCAAAGAAGACTTGAGAAACTATCTCAAGAGAAGGGAACAGAACGCCGAAGCCGAGGTAACCTCACTCGTCAAGCCGAGGACACCATTCTCGGTAGAACTGGACAAGTTTGTAGCTCCAAAAAGATTCAGCATGCCGAGGTTCCAAATCTATGATGGTAAATCGGACCCTAACTTCCATGTTGGATTATTCCTAAACTCAATGGCTTTATACAGTGGAAATGAGCCTCTGCTCTGCAAAGTATTCCCATCATCCTTTGGAGAAATTGCATCGGATTGGTTCCACAAGTTACCGAAGGGATGTGTGAAGACTTGGGAAGGTCTGGCCGAGATGTTTGTGGCCAGATTCGTGACAAACAAGCTACAGCCATTACGGGTGGACGCATTAATGGCTTTAAAGATCAGCAAGGATGAAGGGCTAAGGGCCTATGCAAAGAGATACTACGAGGTGTTCAACCGAATACCCGAATGCAACCAGGAGGTAGCAGTTGTATCCTTCAAGAACGGCCTGAAGGAAGACTGTTCACTACGGAAATCTTTGGCAAAGACATTGCCAAAGAACATGGAAGAACTCATGGCAAGGATTGAAAAATATGCCAGAGCCGAGGAGGATACATCGGCATCAAAGCAGGTCAAACAGGAGCAACGGAATGACTCGCCAAAGCGAAGCCGAGGTAACAACGGCTTCAGCAAGACGGAGATAGAGCTGAGGGCTAAACAAGCAGTAACAACCGTGTTCCGAATTCCAATTCACAAGATCCTAGGAAGAATAAGGGGCCAGCCCTATTTCCGAACAGTAGCAAGGGAACCGGGGGAATTTATGGGAAGAAACACGGACAGGCATTGTTCGTATCACAATGAAAGCGGCCACACAACACAGGGTTGCAGAGCCCTGAAAGCTCACTTGGAAGATCTGGTGAGACAAGGCCACTTGCGAGACCTTGTTGATGAGACCAGAACAAGGGAAGAACAGGCAAGACTGCCACAGGCGGAAGCAGCCCCGCCACCACCACCACAACCCCGAGCAGACAGACCTCGGGTCGTCAATGTGATTCACTCCAAGGTGAATGAAAATGACATCCGGGGAGAAACTCAAAGACTGAAGCACTTGCAGCACGTGAACCAGGTCGGACTGAAAAGACCTCGGCCAGAAGACTGCCAAGGTCAGATGATAACCTTTACTGAGGCCGACCTAGAGCTGGACCAGCACCCACATAATGATGCCTTGGTAGTATCCCTCCGGGTTGGGGAGTGCCAAGTAAAACGCATCCTGATTGATCCAGGAAGTTCTTGTGACATCATGTACGTTAGATGTTACAAGGAGCTCGGCCTTCACCCCGACGACCTGGAGCTGTCAACTGGTCCGATGGTCGGCTTCAATGGAACACCGACGTGGCCACTGGGGGCAACAAGCTTAGAAGTCCAAGCAGGCACCAAGAAGATCACGACCGAGTTCATTGTGATTGATACGCCCTCACCATACAACATCATCATGGGCAGACCGTGGTTGCATGCAATGGGGGCAGTACCTTCAACATTGCACCAACTACTGCGGTTCCCAACAGAGCATGGGATTGAGGAAGTCAGAGGAGATCAACTGCAGGCTAAGAATTGCTCCATGGCAGCAATGAAGGCTACCTGCAATGTTCGAGAACCAGCCAAAGCCGAGATTGAAGATGAGGACATGGAAGTCCTGGATGATGTCGGCAAGGAGCCAGCCGAGAAGAGCGAGGAATCACTAAAGAAAATTCTCGTCCAGGAGGGCGATGAGGAAAGATTTTTTCTTCTCGGCTCAGGCTTAGCCGAGGAAGAAGAAAGAGAACTGGAGGCCTTTTTGAGAGCAAACATAGAAGTGTTCGCTTGGACACCTTATGAAATGCCTGGCATTGACCCCGAGGTCACATGCCACAGACTAAACGTCCACAGGTCGGCTAAACCTGTGATCCAGCGAGCTAGAAGACCGACATTGGTGCATGTCGAAGCTGTGGAGGAAGAAGTTGACAAACTTCTAGAAGCCAGGGCCATCAGAGAGGTCAATTACCCAACATGGTTGTCCAACACCGTGGTGGTAAAGAAGAAGAACGGAAAATGGAGGGTTTGTGTCGATTTTACAAGCCTAAATAAAGCCTGTCCCAAAGACAGCTTCCCTCTGCCAAAGATTGACCAGCTGGTAGATGCTACATCGGGACATGGAAGGATGAGCTTCCTGGACGCTTACCGAGGTTATCACCAGATAGCCATGTACCCTCCAGATGAGGAAAAGACAGCTTTCATCACCCCGAAGGGCCTATACTGTTACAGGGTGATGCCTTTTGGATTAAAGAATGCAGGAGCAACTTACCAAAGGTTGGTGACCAACATGTTCAAACAACAGATAGGCCGAACAGTGGAAGTCTACATCGACGACATGGTCGTGAAGACCAAGGAGTCAGAAAATCATCTCGCCGACCTGGCCGAGGTATTCAATATACTGAAAACATATCGGCTCCGACTCAACGCATCAAAATGCGCGTTTGGTGTTGGATCTGGTAAATTTTTAGGGTACTTGGTAACCAGAAGGGGAATAGAGGCCAGCCCAGATCAGATCAAGGCTATCTTGGATCTTCAGAGTCCAACCTCGGCAAAACAGGTTCAAATGCTCACTGGCAGAGCGGCGGCCTTAAACAGGTTCATAAGCCGAAGTTCAGATAAATGTAAACCCTTCTTCAACTTGGTAAAGAAGACTGCCGACTTCCTATGGACTGAAGAGTGTGAAGCTGCTCTGGCCGACCTAAAAAGATACATGATCACGGCTCCAGTCCTCTCGACACCAGAGCACGGGGAAGAATTGTTTTTGTATTTAGCCGTGTCAGAACATGCGGTGAGTGCAGTACTTATCCGGGAAGAGCAGGGAGAACAAAAAGCTGTCTACTATGTGAGTAAGACCTTGGCCAGCGCCGAAACAAGGTACTTGCCACTGGAGAAGTTAATGTTGGCCTTAGTCATGGCCTCAAAGAAGTTGAACCATTACTTCCAAGCACATAAGATTGTGATACTAACAGAGCATCCATTGAAATCCTTGTTACAACAAGGAGACTTGACCGGAAGAATTGCAAGATGGGCAGTGGCCTTGGGCCAGTATGACCTGGAATTCAGGCCAAGGACAGCAATCAAGGGCCAAGTTCTGGCCGACTTTGTGGCAGAATTCACGCCGGAGTCCATTGAACGTCGGCCTATCTTAAGCCGAGATGAACCAGGTCCCAACAAGCAAGAAGCATCCCGGCCGACAGCAGAAGACCAAAGAAAGGAAAAGCTCAGACCGTGCAGCATCTACATCGGCGACTCATTCAGACTCTTTGTGGACGGAAGTTCAAACCGACGAGGAGCGGGGGCAGGAGTACTGCTGATATCCCCAGATGGAGAGATCATAGAGCAGTCCATCCGTTTGGGGTTCAAGGCCTCAAACAATGAAGCTAAATACGAAGCATTGATTGCCGGACTAAAACTGGCAGCAGCGGCGGAAGCCGACGAGGTAATTGTTTTTTGTGATTCACAGTTAATTGTTAACCAATCTACAGGAGAATTTGCAGCCAGGGACGAGAGGATGTCGGCATATGCAAAAGAGGTTATCAAATTAGCCGAGCTATTTCAGAACTGCCGACTTCTTCAAGTTAGCCGAGATGATAACAGCCACGCCGACGCGTTGGCCAACTTAGCGAGTTCAATGCAGACTGGAAAGGCAAGGACAATTATGATAGATTACATGTCGGATCCGAGCATAGAACCACGGAGCGCAAAGCAGGAAGCAATGTGCGTGGACATGGGGCCGAGCTGGATGGATGCAATTGTTGCATTCCTTAAAGAAGGAAAACTGCCTGAAGATCGCAAGGAGGCACACAAAGTCAGACTGAAGTCGGCAAGATTCAGCTTGACCTCGGATGGACATCTCTACCGAAGGTCCTTCACTGGACCCCTTTTAAGGTGCGTACACCCTTTTCAAGTTGAAGATTTTTTATATGAAATTCATGAAGGGATATGTGGAAGCCACACTGGGGGCAGATCATTAGCTCATAGGGCCATTACCCAAGGGTATTGGTGGCCATATATGCAAAAAGATGCCGAAGCATATGTGAAGAAGTGTGAACAATGTCAGAGGTTTGCACCTTTGATTCATCAGCCTGCAGCCGACCTGAATCCAGTATCCAGCCCTTGGCCGTTTGCCCAATGGGGCATGGATCTGGTCGGCCAGCTTCCCCAAGCAACAGGCCAGAGAAAATACTTGCTGGTGGCGACAGATTACTTTACAAAGTGGATAGAGGCAGAACCACTTGCTAAAATCCGAGATGTGGATGTCAAGAATTTCATATGGAAGAACATCATCACGAGATTTGGCATCCCCAGAGCCATTGTAGCCGACAACGGAACACAGTTCGACAGCAAACTTATCAAGAACTTCTGTGCAAAATTCAAGATCAAGAACTACTTCTCGACACCAAGTTTTCCTCAAAGTAATGGGCAGGCAGAAGCTTCCAACAAAGTAATTCTGGATGGAATCAAGAAGAGGTTGCAAGCAGCAAAAGGGAAGTGGGTGGATGAATTACCCAATGTGCTTTGGGCATATCGGACCACGCCGAGAAGATCAACAGGGGAGTCTCCCTTTGCCATGGCCTATGGCACAGAAGCAGTCATTCCACTGGAGGTCGGCATCCCAGGGATCCGAACCCAGGGAGTTGAAAATGGGACTAATGACATACTCTTAGCCCGAGATCTGGATCTTTTAGAAGAACGAAGAGAGAAGGCTGCAATTCAGCTTGCAGTGTACCAGCAACAACTTGCCAGAGCATACAACAAGAAGGTCAACCCAAGAGATTTTCAGGTCGGCGACCTGGTCTTGAGGAAAGTGGTCGGCAACAAGAAAGATCCCAGGGAGGGCAAGCTTGGCCCAAACTGGGAAGGGCCTTACAGGATTACCTCGGTGCTAGGTAATGGAGCATATCGGCTTGAGGACAATGATGGCAAAGCATTACCAAGACCCTGGAACACCTGCAATTTGAAGTTTTTCTACCATTGAAATGATTATTACTCCTGGCCGATGTCATATGATTGATGCTTGAAGACTTGAACAATGAGAACCCAAGTGGAACTCAGGTTCACATTGGGGGCAGAGAAGATGCAAGGGAGCCGAGAAGAATTTTAGCCTACCACTTGTTGAAATTTCTAGCAATTTACAAGTTGGTCTGGCCGGTACAATTTAGCCTACCGCTTGTTGAAATTTGTAGCAATTTACAAGTTGGTCTGGCCGGTACAATTTAGCCTACCGCTTGTTGAAATTTGTAGCAATTTACAAGTTGGTCTGGCCGGTACAAATTTAGCCTACCGCTTGTTGAAATTTGTAGCAATTTACAAGTTGGTCTGGCCGGTACAATTTAGCCTACCACTTGTTGAAATTTGTAGCAATTTACAAGTTGGTCTGGCCGGTACAAATTTCGCCTACCACTTGTTGAAATTTGTAGCAATTTACAAGTTGGTCTGGCCGGTACAATTTTAGCCTACCACTTGTTGAAATTTGTAGCAATTTACAAGTTGGTCTGGCCGGTACAAAGCTTTGCTTCGCTTGTTGAAATTTGTAGCAATTTACAAGTTGAAGTTGAGCCGAGATGATTCCTTAGCCTCGCTTGTTGAAATTTGTAGCAATTTACAAGCTGAAGTTGAGCCGAGGTTACTGCTCTCCTGGCTTGTTGAAATTTGTAGCAATTTACAAGTCGGGATGAAACTGATGCTACTGTTAGCCAACATATAGAAATCCACAAGGTGGTCAAGCCGAAGAAGATGTTCAAACACTTGTTGAAATTTCTAGCAATTTACAAGTCAAAGTCCAGCCGACATCAATTTACAGGTTCATGTATATTGTTTAATTCTTGTTGAAATTTATGTCGACTTACAAGTATATCATTGTTTATAACTTGAGTAAAGTTTATTCGTCGTATTAATTCTTGTTGAAATCCGACATGAGATCATATGTTTACAAGTTGATCAGGCCAATTTCAAAGCTTAGCTTCGCTTGTTGAAATTTGTTGCAATTTACAAGTTGAAGTTTAGCCGAGATGCTTCCTTGACTTCACTTGTTGAAATTTGTAGCAATTTACAAGTTGGAGTCAAGCCGAGATATTTGTTTCTCTTCGCTTGTTGAAATCTGTTGCGATTTACAAGTTGAAGGAAAGCCGATGTTATCACCTATAATTTGAAACTATATATGATCATTTGTCGAAATTTGCAACAATTTACAAGTTGAGATTATTGTTTAAACCTTGTTGAAATTTGTAGCAATTTACAAGTAGATTACTATTTAAACACTTGATTATAATTTGAGAAAAGTTTGCGTGTTGAGATTTACAGCAATTTACAGGTTACAGTTAGGCCGACGTATTACCATCTGTTGAAATTTATAGGTTGAGGTAACAGTTGAGATTATTGTTTAATACTTGATAAAACTTGGTTAACCGTTGTTGAAATTTGTAGCAATTTACAAGTTGGGCAGACTGAGTTTGTTGTTTGAACACTCATTGGAACCTGAGAAAAGCTAACATTGAATAGTATACGTTTTATACTTGTTGAAATTTATGAAAGATTGCAGGACAGTTTTCTGCCGAAGTAAAATTTGCAGGTGTTATGCCCGAGGTATGTTACCCCGAGAAGATTACACAGAGAAGGAAGAGTATGAAAATCATGCAAAATATTCTAAGTATAAAGCTACACAGAAGCAGTAAAGAAGAATGTGAAGACTCAAGCATTCAGATAAAACAGCTGCATAAAAGGAAGGCATTATGGCCTAAGCAAAAATCTTGTTCACAAGTTTCAGAGAAGGCACATCGGCCACAAAAGACAGTTTACATTGAAGGAAAGAACAAAGAAAAGAAACAAAGTACAAAAGATCAAAAGGAAAAAGGAAAAGACATCAGTGCTGTGATTCTTCAGCTTCAGGAGCAGGCTGGGATGGGACCTCGGAAGGCTCTGGAAGAACCACCTCGGCGTCTTTTGGATCCACAACCTCTGCACCTTTTTCAGCCAGGACCTCAGTTTCCTTGTCTGCTGCCACTTCGGCCTGTTTGTCAGCTGCGACTTCAGCATCAATCTCGGCCAAGGTTTCATCAACACTTCTCCCCACTAAAAGAAGGTCAGAAGATAAAGTGCCGAAGTCTGCCTTTTTGGGAGCAGCTTCAACCTCTTCATCTCCAGTCAGGTCGATCTGGGGAGGAGATTTGGTCTTCCTCACCAAAGCTTCATCTTCATCTTCACCTTCGTCTTCGACGTCGGCTTCAGATTCATCTTCAGCTTGGCTTGGAGATGGAGGAAGAGGGCAAGGAAGACGCAGGGCTTTGGTCTTGCGCCAGGGCGAGTCGGCTGGAAGATCAAGCTTTTTGGCCAAAGCATTCCAACCTAGGACGAATCCTTTGTTGCATGCTTGCTTGACCTGAAGCTTATAATCTTCAGCAACGTCGGCCATGCCTTGGTTGTAGGCAGCAGTGACTTCGGCTTTCTTGGTGGCCAGAGCATCTCTAAGCTCTTTCTCGGCTTCAGCCTTCTTAGCCTCGGCTTCCTTTTTCTCAGCCTCGGCAACTTTTCTTATGTTTACAGCAGCCTCAGCTTTTTGAAGAGCAAGTGATTGGGCCTTTGTAGCTTCTGCAGCCTGATCTTCCAGCTTTTTCATTTTTAGTTCGTTGGCCCTGTTTTGTTTATGGAGAAGAGCGAACTCCTTCTCCATGTCTTCTAACTTCTTCGAAATCTCAAAAGCCTGCATGGAGAAGGTATGGGCGTGTTGGATGGCCTGGAAGAATACAAGGCAAAGGTTATTATAAACATTTTAAAATTTTACAAGTATGAAAGGCAAATTGTCAAATTCAAAGACTTACTTGGACCGAATGCTGCATCATGAGAGCGTAATTCTCATAGCCGCTCTTCTTCTCATTCTTCGCCATATCACCCTCAAGAAGGACAGCAGTGCTAAGTGCCACGCCAATTTCGGGATCGGCTGCACTTTCATTGGTGTACACTGGCCTGTCTTCAAGAGTAACTTTGGGTTCCCAGGTAACTTTGGCAACCCTGGACCCCGAGGTTGAGGTTGATGATTTTTGTTTCTTTGCCGCAGTAGACCTTGGTGGTTGGGCTTCAGCAGGTCTCTTGGAAGGCACCGAAGTCGTATTCTTGGCCAGTTGAGAAATTGGCACTGCGTCTTCAACGTCGGCATCGGTTTCAGTAGCCTTGGCCTTGGGTTGGGCCTTCTTGACTCTCTTGGGCTTCGGCTGAGGAGTTGTTTGGGCAGGATCTTCTTCCATGTCATCTGGCAGGTCGGCCAGGAGATTCAGCACCTTTTTCTGTGGTTTTTCCATCTGGGCTGCCTTAACCAATCTTCGTCGGCGCTTCTTTTCTTGGACTGGAACTAAATTTGGTGCCGAAGTTGATGGCTGGTCGGCTGGTTCAGAAGTGGAAGCAACTTGTTCTGTGGAGGCAGTTGGCGGAGAGGCTTTCTTCTTCCTCTGCCTTGGAACGTCGGCCAATTTCGAGGTGTATGAGGGGATGAAGTTCAGCAACAAAGGAGCCTTGCGCTGTAGAATAGGAAGGTCCAAGAGCTTTTTTAGCCCGGGCCCGACGAAGTAAGATTGGTGGAAGTTCTTTGGAAGCTGGCGAACGTCTGCAAAAGGAAACACAACATTAGAAACAGACAAAATTTTATGAAAAAATTGAAGAAAACAACAACTAAGCAGTAATGATGGGCTCTTACCCTTGCCCTCCTTTATTGTTCGTGGGAGGGGGAAAAGGTGGACTTCCTCATCTGGGCCGAACTCCCAATTGCCAGAAACAATGAGGTAGTCATCTCCAGCCCCTTTGTTGGAGTCTGGAAGGTCGGCAACTATCTTATAAGCTGTGGACCTCGGCTTAAGGTAGTAAACAAAACCCTTTTCCCCCAGGTCAAGGCCACACATGGTGTAGCAGTACTGGATATCAGAAAGGGTGATTCTAACACCCTCCCGCCGAGCTAAAGCTATTATGCCCATAAGGGTTCTAAAGGCATTAATGGAAAGTTGCATGGGGTTGAGGGTGTAGAAATGAAGAACTTCGCGGAAAAGGGGATCTAAGGGGAACCTAAGTCCACACTGGACGAAGGCTACAACAGGGAAGGGCATCTTATCACCATCAGGCATAATGGAGTCCTTTTCCTCCTCGGCTAGTCTGAGGTGGACATCGTCAGGGATGGAAAATTCCTGCCTAAAGTTTTGAAGTTTGGTTGGGGTGTTCACTCTGTCTCTCCACACACCCATGGTCCTGATGAAATAAGTGTTTGGCTACAGAAACAGAGTATTGCTAAAAGGTTTTAAGAACCTCGGCTAAAACCTAGGTGCGGATTGTTTCAATTTTTCCTAAGGAAAGAAGGTTCTACAGCAAATCCCAAACCTAAATCTACGAATAAATGAGTATGAATGGCAGAAAATCTGAAAAACAGAAAAGCAAACAACGAAGTCTCAAAATCAGGAGAGGGTGGAAGACCAAGAACAAGAGGTGCAATAGTACGAGTGTTCATGTGCAAAATCAAGTGAACGATTCATAAAAATGGCAAACAGAACAGTAGATGCAAGGAATTTCAGAAAACAAGCAGAAACTGGAAAAGAGTGGAACGGAGGCTTACCAGAAATTGTGAGGCCGGGATGAGCTTCGCCGAGGTCAGGTAACGGAAACAGCAGCAGCAATAGTTTCACGGAAATGGCAGACGAAGGCAGTTGCAGAGCTTCGAGCAAGAGAAATGGCAGATTCGGAGGAGGAAAGAGCTTTGGAGAAGAAAGGGCTGAAGAGAGAGAGAGAAAACAAAGGGTTCGAATGCAAAAGTGAAAGAAGGAGAGAGAAACGAATTGTTTTGTTAAAAATTGAAAGGGCGGCAAAACTGCAATAATGACGCCTAGGGCAACGCAGGCGTCAGACGGCGCTGCAGTGAAAAGACGGCTCGTGGGCGCGTCAGCAACACGGGCCACTGAGAATGAAACGCGTCATCGGAACGGTTGAGAAGTGATGCATGACAGCTCATGCGCGAATGGGAATCGATTGGAGTTTAACGAAGCCATGTCGGCCTGAAGTAAATGATCTCGGCTAGAAGTTCTAAAGCCGAGGTACGAGAAAGAAGTTCAATGTAAGTTCCATCACCTCAGTTTGCCGAGGTAATAGAACTTAGGGGGCAGTTGTGGGGATATATTTCTGGGACTCAACACGTGGCAAGGGGATGCCGACGTATCACCCGGGGTGCTATGTGTCACAGTAAGATTCTTGCCAAGGAACTCTACTATTTGCCGAGGTAAATCTCAGGAGACATCTCAATCTGGGCTAAAGGCCTCGAACCTCGGCTTAACATACAAAGGCCGAACTACCCGCAGAAGAGTAAGCCGAGGTTGATATTATTAAATATTATCTCTGTTAGGTGGATTTCCAGCCTAGCAGAGATAGCCACGAGGCCATTATCTCACCAACAAGCTGGCCTCGAGGCCATAAGAAGCACCCACGAGGCCACTAGCAGAAGTGGGAAGGAATCCGCAGCTTTTGTCTGGAAAGCTGCTGAAAGTGTTTTAGTGGGGTGGCAGGACAGCTCAAAAGCTGTGAGCTTCTCCATCTCAATGAGTGTGTATATATTGAGATGGAGAACAACGAAGGAGAGGGGGAGATTCGGACTGAATTCATTCTGGAACAGACGAAGAGATAGAGATACAACAATTGTAATACTTATTCATATACTCAGAAAGTGAGAAAGTTACTGAGAGTGAATTGTAATTCCTATTATTACTCATAGTGAAACACCTCGGCGCACCCGTGGACGTAGGCAATTAATGCCGAACCACGTAAATCCTTCTTGTCTTTGTGTTATTGCTTGTTCCATCTATTCTGCCTGTGCTACTACTGCTGACTCACTAAGATAGGCAGTGTGGCCGAGAAAAATAGCCCACACAATATAAATAGATGTTATGAATACAATATTAATTATTAAGATTAAATATAAAAATGCCATTTTATACTTGGTTTTTTTCCCGTATTTATAAAAAAATTTATATGATTATTTTGTGTCGCCACACAATCTTATATTCTAAATCAAAATTTTACTCTTATTTTAAATCTATTTTTGTTGCTTCAGTTTTGTTTTTGTATTCTTCAAACTATGATGCAATCTCCAATCATGCTTTCTTAGGCATTGTTTGGAAATATGCTATTTTAATAATTTTATGATTTTTTACGAAAAGATGTGTAGAAAAATAGAGAGAGTGATGTGACAACTAATAATGACTTTTTGGCTAAAATAGTTACTCCCCAAATGAGGCTTTATTTTAATCACTTTATTTAGTAATAAATTATATTTTGCTGATTAAAAAAATAAAATAAAAAAATAAAAAACGCATTGTGTTTGCTTAATAGGCTCACATTAGACAGCTTAACTACTTAAGAACAGTAATCGATCATTAGATAGTTTGAGGACTTTCAAACATTGTGGTAAGAATTTGATTTGTATTCTTACTAAGGCAGTGATTGACCGTTGTTATTTAGTGATTATTTTTTGGTTGGTTGTTTACCTTGACTATACAAACCTAGGAAATTATCATCTATCATGCTTGCTATATGTATGATTTGTAGGTACGTGATTGTACACAATAAAAATACTATTTTTTTGTTTGTTTGTGTGTGTGTCATGTGTTAATGATGAAATAAAAAAAATCATACCTACAAATTCATTTGATAAGTGAATGTGTAATAGTTAGGATTTGTATAATCAAGTTAGACAATCATGGCTTTAAATTTTTATCCTGTTAACAGTTAGGATTTGAATTTTTTTTTTCCCAGACTTTGAAATTCATGACTTAATTGGTTGGAATTTGCACTATCATACTATTCAAGCTTTAATTAATCTCATTAGCAAAAGTCTTTTTTATTTTCTTAGAATTCTCGTATACGTGTTTACCTTTATCTAGTATTATATGTTAGATTTCATTTATAATTTATAATTGATTGTTTTTAAGATTTTCGCTAAGTTCTTTTTATTACTTAATCAATGTATTATTTTGTTCTATTATTATTTGTAGGGAAATGTTATTATTTAAATTATCTAATTTTACTTCTTCAGTATATCTAATATTCATATAATTTATTGGCAAGACTGAAAAATTAGAAACTTATTAATTTAAACACACAACGAAATAATATTCCTTTAAAAGGCAAAATAAAAATTTAAAAGATTTTTCTATAATAAAATCTTAATTAGGGAGGATCTTTTATTAATTTATAATACGTGCATGCATATATTTTTTTTTTATAATCCTTTTAGGGATTAAATAGATTTGAATTAAGTATTTTAAGAATTTAATAGATTTAATCGATGGTTTAAGAATTAAATAAATTTTGGTTTATATACTTTAATGACCAAATAGATTCAATTGATAGTTCAGGAACTAAATAGATGATTTGATGATAATTTAAAAATAGAAAGTGTAATAAACTCAATTTTTAATGAAGGCTAGTTTGTCATAAAGTATTTATTTTTTAATAAATTGAAGACTCAAAATAAAATCCAAGGTTAGAAGGCTCAGTGGTAACTCATTTTCTTTGGATTGGATTAAATCTGGCCATTAACTGATTACTCCAAAATTAAGGTGTGTGGATGCTGTGATATCCCCACATAACATCCTTTTTTCTCAAAAAAAAAAAAAAAAAAAAGAAAAAAAAAAAAAGAAAAAGGAAAAAGATTAGGTGGCTCTGACGTGGAATTCACCTAATATGTTATATCTAATGGAAAATGACTGAGGCCCCCAGTGGGGGTGACCCCAGCACCCCTATTGTTTTTTCATTGGCTGGGAATTTTTTTTTTTTTCAAGTCTTGCTCTCACAAGGGGCCATGTGGCGCTGGGGGTGCTGGGGGTCACCCCCCACTGGGCGTCCCCAGCACGGTTGTATATCTAATTGATATGTTTGTGTGTTGCCTGTTGTTTGTTACTCCCTACATCCTAAAATAATGGTTCTTTTTGGCAAAATTAATTTTTTTTATAGTACAATTATTATAGGGACATTTTTTTTTTATAAATCCCTTTTCATCTACTTCTGTTTCGTTTAGTCCACATTATTTTCTTATATTTCAATAAGTCTTATGGGTGACATAGTTACCAAAATACCCCTAATAATATTCACATTTGCAGTGTGAATGTTCCGTAATGTGAATGTTCACATCATCAATGTGAATATTCACATTGTCAATGTTCACATTCACACGTTAATGTGAATATTCATATTGTAAAATATGAATATTCATATCACAAAATTGCTAACCATTCAAAAAATATTTGTAAGGGTAAAAATATCCATAAAATACCTTAAATATGAGAATTAAGATTTGATAGTTTAAATATTTAAATAATAAGACTTATTAGAATACAAGAATATTTTATGAATTAATTGGGATACAAACACTTAAAAAAAGATTTTCTAATAAATTTTCCATTATTATATTTTAAAAATATTTTTTTAAGGGTCATTTTTTTGATAAATTCTCTTTTTAAGTGTTTTATTCTATCTAACTCATATTCTTTTTGAGTATTCCATTAAGTCATGTTTAATATAATATGACCAAATCATCATTTCTAATTTTTTGCTCATGTTTCTATTTTTAAACTATACATAACAATAGTCTCTTATTTTATGGAAAAAATCTATCCTTCATTTTGAAGAGAAAATCTTTCCTTATTCCATAAAGAAAATCTCTCTCTTATTCTAAGGAGAAAATTTCTCATGTATTTTATGGAGAAAATCTCAAATTATGAACTTTAAACCTTTTTATAATTTGAAAATTTTAAAAATAACACAACAAAAAATCTGAATGAAAATTAAAATACAATGTGAATGTTCACAGTAAATAACAAATATACAACTAACTTTTGAAAAAATGAAATGAATACTAAAGTATAATGTGAATGTTCACAATAAATAACAAACATACAACTAACTTTTGAAAAAATAAAATTCATACCAAAATACAATGTGAATGTTTACAATTTATAATTAACATACAACTGTAGACACCTCATTTTTGAGCACTCTCGTAAGACTTAGGTGCTTGGTCTAGCGCACTCGATGATGAAAACTGCATTGTGTGATTTGAGTTCTTGACGAGGCAATCCAAGGTCGAGCCCTGAAATAATCCCAAAACCTTTTTACTTGTCTCATTCTTACCTCAGAGGTTCATTTTGACCATTGTGCCACCTTATACTGAGTTTGAAACAGGGGAGTGGGGCAGCATATTAGGGCCTGGCCGTGCTCCATTGGGAGCTGGTTGTGGTTATTTGGGCCCGACCGTGCCTTGCTGGTGATACACACTGTTTTAGGCGAGAGCCTGCCAGCTGTCTTTTTTTGAAGATATTTTCGACTTTTTTTATTCAAATTCTATAAAAACGAGGTTATACCTCTATTTTGAGGGCTGAAAAATTTCAAAAGAACATATACACACAAGAGAGAGCTCATTCTTTCTATATAAGTCACCTTTGAGCCAATCTATCTCTCTTGATCAATATCCATACACCATACATCACCTTAGATCATAATCCTAGAGCTTGGGTTGAGGCTTGGGCATCATAATTCAAGCTTGAGAGTGTGTTTAAACCAAGTTTGTGTTACAAATAAGAGCTTACTTCTTTGAGAGATATAAGCTTATCACCTTCTCTTTTACTTTTTGTTCTATCTCTTACTATCTATTTCTTGTGTTTTTGTACTGTTTTGAATCCATTTCAAGTGTTTAAACTTGGATTTGGATAGCTACCAAATAATAGAGAAGGTTAACACCTCCTCTTGCACCTTATTTCATAGCTCAAGCCTTTGTGTTTACACTCTCTTTTTTGCCTTTTAAACTAATTTTCAGAGTTTGGAAAAGGCTAAAAAAATATGGTTTGAAGTCTAAAAAATGGAGAGGTTACCCACCTCTCCTTGCTTTTTTGTTCACTAGCTTTGCTTTGCCTTATTCTTTCCTACCTTTTTTATGCTCTCCAACATGATTTTTGGTCACTGTTTTTAACATATTAGGGGCTGTTTTAGGGTTGTTGTAATTTATTTAATTAGTATATGCCTGAATATCAAAGCTTGTTGCATTGTAAGTCTTCACATCTAGCTTGTTATGTTGCGTTATGCACGCTTTGGTAGCTTTTCTATGATTAATTAAGAATCAATCTCGCAATCATGTCTGCAATCTCCCTCATTTTTTCTTTTCTTCTTGTTTGAGAGTTATTTTAACCGGTTGATGGCTATTCAAAATATGAGCTAGAGACCTATGCTTAATGGCTTAATCTCTACGGAGGTTCTCATCAAAGGCATGGCCTCTCCTTCATATTTAGGAGTACCTCTCGCTTGACGTTCTTCTCATTTAGCGGACTTAACCATCACTTTGGACAAATGGATTAAAGAATGGACAAGACTAATGAAATTGGTTTAAAATTGGATCAACCTACGTAAAGAAAATGAATAAGGTCGCTTGGGCTCGGCCGGACGTTATGCCGAGTCTATTGTGTCAAGAGTCGTCACACGTCAATTCTTGGTGTTTTGACGACCCTTGAAGCATCTGTACTTCCCTCTTTGAGTTCACTCCATGATAAAGGAGAGGGGTTGGTGTTGATTCATTGCATTCATTGATTTTTGTCCAAATCGTGGCCGAAATCATTAAGCAAGCAACTTGCTCATTGACGGTTTTGGAAATGATTTCATCCTTCTCTTGAGGCTTTCTATGACAGAGAAGTGTAAGAGGGACAAATAGGGCTCAGAAAATTCTGTCTGCACTGTTTTCACCTTAGAGCACAAAAACAGAGTTTTGCATAAAATTAGGGCAAGATCGGCCCTATTTGGGCCCGGCCGGGCTTCATTGGGGGCTAGCCGGGCCCTAATGTTTGGTAAACATAGTGTTTTGCAGAAAATAGAGAACAGTGGTTGAAGGTAAAATAGGGCAAATTCCAAGGAATTCAGATAGAGTTAATTCTAAAAGCTGTCACATGCATGCCATCCTTGTGCTTTTTGGTTCTATCAGATGTTGTAAATTAATGCTCTCATTATCATTGTAATCAAATATAAATAGCATTACTGTAATGATTATGAATGTTCATTGTTGATTAACTTAGATGGTTAGTTTTATTGTTCATCTTTCTTGTAATAAACTAGGTAGCTAGCTTATTTCTTTTTCTTATTATAGTCTTTGTTGTAATAGCTTAGCTAATTAGTTGTTTATTCATTCATGTGGTTTTGTAATAGTTAGTTTAATTCGGACACTTGGATATTCATTTGGACCCTCTTACATGAGGGCAAATATGTAATAATGTGTATGTCTTCCAATCCCCATTTTTTTCTCCCTTTTATTTATCCGCTTATAATGGTAGTGTAGAGCATCATGCTTCGTAATATTTCTCATGTTCGCATACACTCGCCTCACATGTATTTGGGTTCGGCTTATCATACTAACCAATGTCAATTTCACTTTCATTGTTTGAATACGTGATTTATCACATGTCTTGGAATTGGATCATATACCATGTTCATAACCAAGCCTATAAAAGTGGCATAAATGTGTGCGCTACGTTAGTCATGTTGTATGGCTTAGGAACATGCATGTTTTTTAATCATTTTTATCTATTTGGCTTGCCTTGGAGTACTAGGTGAGCACTTATTGTTTTAGCATATTACATTGAATGTTTGTGTTGCCATATCAAGCATGCTTTCTATGAGGCTAAGTGTTTAAGTGATATACTTATTTGAATGCTTGTGGATGAAGGCTAATTGCTAAAATTGGGATAAGTTGATAAAAGTACATACAAGTTCGCTTTTTTCTAGTGACGAGTATCAAAAATAATTTTCAAACAAACATGAAATCAAAGCGTTCTAACTTTTGCAAATTAGTCTATACTTGTGTGTAATACATTGTAATGTTAGTCTAATAATCAGAATAAGAGCATATAATGTAAATAAAAATTACATTATGATTAGTAAAAGCCGATCTTTGATCGGACGAATGGGGTACTCAATTCATGACCATCCCCTTTCGTACCTAAGTTCCTGAGTCGAGACACTTTGGTGATGACAGATAAGTGGCCTTTGGCACAAGTTACGGGTTTCCTAAATTTTTCAAAAATATTTAGGTGGCGACTCTGAAATCTGGTAATGCAGTCCAATTTTGATTCAAATCAATTTTCCAAAAAGAATTGCCGGATTTGGACTCTTTTTGTGTTTTTATTATTTCACATTGCACTTGTGAAATCAGATTCAGAATCATGGGAGTTTAAACTGTAGGGCTAGTCGTATCCGAAAGGAGCACGAAAAACAAGCTACAACAACTAGCATTTTAAAAAAAAAACTCATACCAATGTAAACATTTACACTGCAACGTGAAAACATAAAACAAAATTGAAAAAAGTAAAAATCGACTATTTTAATTGTTCAATGGTAACAAAAATAATTTTTCAACTAACAAGCATAGTAACAAAAATAACAAACATACAATTAACTTTCAAAAAAACAAAATTGATACCAAAATACAATGTGAATGTTCACAATTTACAACTAGTTTTAAAAAAAATAAACTCATAATAATGTGAACATTTACACTGTAACGTGAAAATATAAAATAAAATTGAAAAAAGTAAAAATTGACTATTTCGATTGTTCAATGGTAACAAAAATGATTGTTCAACTAACATGCATAGTAAAAAAAAACAACAATATACAATTAACTTTTGAATTTTTTTTTTATTAAAAAAAAATATACCAAAATACAATGTGAATGTTCACAATTTACAATTAACATACAACTAACCTTAGAAAAATTAAATTCATACAAATGTGAATATTCACACTGCAACATGAAACAAAATTGAAAGGAAAAAAAAAATATTTCAATTGTTTAATGGTAACAAAAAATGATTGTTTAAACAACAAGTATAATAACAAATAATCAATAATATATGAGCATTCACATCTTGCAAGATATATAATTATGTCTATATCTATATTTCAACACTTATTTCTCAGGCTTTCAAACAATGTGAAATGTGAACAATGACATTGATTGACAAAAAAAAAATAGAAACAATGGCAGCAATATAATTAGAAATCCAAAAAAAACTCAATTACTCTAAAAATAAAAAAATATCAACTGCATCCTCATCTTTATCATCATTTTTATCATTATCACTATCATTAATAATCTATGCAATTTTACTATTCCACCAATCCAAATCAAACCAAACCCACATTTGAAGAATATATTTGTAACAAAATTGACTGGACATAAACAGAGTTTTGAGTTACAACAATGGAGAAATGTAGAGTTTCGAACACAGAGTAACAATGGACGAATACAAAACTTCGAACACAAAGTGACAATGGAGGAACATAAAACTTCACCCAACAATGGATGAACATAATATTATTTCACCACCATGTATAAACTAGAGTTTCTAAATCCTACCAAATAGAGAGTTTCGAAACTCTAGCACAATGAAACAATACCACAAATGTGAATGAAACTGATCAAAAAGAAAAATGTGAATAATGGTAACTACCAAAATAAAGGTAGCAACAAAAAAGAAATGTGTATATCATTTTTCTATATAATACATATCAATAATAGACATAAGGGTATAATAGTCTAACAAACAATATAAATTAGGAAAAAAAGACCTCATGGAATAAAAGTATAAATACATGGGACTAACTAGGTTATAATTTTTCTTGGTGACCTTATTAGGTTAGAACACCTTTAAATAGGATTTATCAATAAAAAATCATTTTTTTAAAATTACCCTTTGATAGTATATTTTTTTAGAAATATCTATTGTTGTAATTGTACTTTTTGTGTTATTAATGAATTTAAAATAAGGATAAAATAGTAAATTCATATTATTTTATTTCTTGAATTTTGAAAATGTACTAATATTTTTGAATAATAAAAAATAAAATAAATGATTAATATTTTGAAACGGAAGGAGTATTTGTTACTGTACTTGACATTATTGGAGTACAAAGACAGTGACTCAATATTAAAGAAAAACGAAAAAAAAAAAAAAGTGAAAGGGAAATGAAATTAAAAAAAAAGAAAAAAAGAACAATAGTTGCTTATTGCAGCAAGTCACTGTGGATATGCTTCAATAATTGATTGTAAAGCTGGAATTTTGATGGTGTTGTAGCACAGGAATCCTCCTTCTAGTATTTTTTTCCATTCAAGCTCAGTCCTTTCCTTCTCACCTTCACATACCATGAGCATCACTAGATCCATTGCCATGGATGTGTTGTCAAATAGGTCATCACCTCAAGGCTGCAAAACCACATCAACTATAACCACCTTCCCTATCTTTTCTGGTATTGATCTTCTGCAATATTTCAATACCTTGACACAATCTTCACCACTCCAATCATGCAGGATTGACTGCATGCAAACAATTTTATCATGCCGACTCATTTGTAATTGTATAGACATAGATAGATACATAGATAATTGAAAGAATTGGAAGGAAGTTATACCTTCATGAAGATTGCATCTGAAGTTGGAATGGCACTGAACATGTCACCTCCAATATGATTAACTCCAAGGCATGGTGGTGCAGTGGTAATAACATGTGGCAAATCAAAGTTGGTACGTTTGATATGGCAGCCCCTCTACCATCCCCAACATTGACTAGAGATCCAATGGAATCAAGCCCATGTTTGTATTCGGATATCAAGGCCTTGATAGTGATCCTAGCAGTACATTCCATGCCATCATTGAAGACCTTGTTGATCTTAGGATAGACGGAAGCAAAGTCAAACAAGTCACGCCTATGAGCCTTGTGGAATGCATTACCACCACCTTCTTGTATGGATTTGGAGAGGAAATAGAAAGGTGCAGTTAGCAATGGATGGTGTACGAGCACAGAAATAATCTTCTTGTATAGTCCTGTTGATCAAGTTTGCACTCCTCCAAACGTCGTCGCTTTACTACTTGAAAACACAAACGTGAGCTAGCCGGTGGGTGTGTGCCGGGTACCTCTCTGATGCCTAAGTTAGCAAATAGACAATAGACAAAAGCTCTGTATATTTGAGATTAAAAATTATGATACCTGTACATAGGTCCTGTACGAGCTTTTATAGATTCCGCGTGGCACAATCCTAGTAGGACTCTTATTCTCCAATGTAGAATCCTCCTAGGAATCACATCTCTAAAAGATAATGCTCATCTTTTAACACCCTCCTCACTGCTTAACCAAGTGAGATGGTTCAAACCTTATACTACTGTTTGGTAACAGCACAACCAAGCTAGCAGAGCCTTGCCTTAAACTAGACTTAACCGGGCTCACTCAGCTCGATGTTATCTTAGGCATCCTTTAGCTCGGTCTTCCTTCCATCGGTACCTTGGTCCAGAGTATCTAAACCAGGCCACTGGCAGCCACCTCTGATCAAGCTGACGTGATCGAGGACAAAGCTACGTAGACCCTTACTTCGGCCCATAGCTCGGTCCATTTCAACATCTGGACTTTAGCTCGGCCTAAGTTTACACATAAATTACCCTCTCAATTGCCTCTTAATTCTATCTGCAATGTATGATTTGGGATTATTCTTCTCCAACCGAGCTAAGTGTACAAGCCTCTAACTGAGCTCAAATGTTACTGGGCTTTCGATTCGCTCGGTCTAGAAATGTTTTATCAGTTGCTCTGCATGTCGTTCCACTACCCAAGCACGTCTGAAATGTTATTTATTCCTCTGGACACGTGGCAAGCCCCCACTAGCTATGTACACCTGTTACAGCCGTCTCTATACTACGAAATTTTGAATAGTCCCACCAATTCTCGCACCTATACAAAACTCATTTCTCGAACCAAAGCACTCTTGCTGTTTATCGTCACTGTTCACATTTTTTTTTTCTGAAAAACCTCTTGCATTCTTTAACCTCAAATCCTCACTTTTTACTGCCAAGTTTCCAACCCAGCACTTGAATCGCTTGATTTGCTCATTCCAAACGCAGCAGCTCGTTCTGTTGGTTTCAGCCTTCAGTTTGTAAGTACCTTATGCCCTTTCCTCTTTTTACTGGTGTTCCTTTCCATTTTAATTTTTATAATTCCAACACATAATCCCCATACAAACGTGTTATACACACTAGAATGTTTTTGAGTCTAAAAACCCAAAGCCTCATGCTCAAGCCTAGAAGCACACTAGTTGGATTTGTAAAAACAGTGTTTTTGATCCAAAATTACACTGTGACTGAACTAAAAACTTGTTTGCGACCCTTGAGCTTATTCCTGACCGAACTGGAAGCACGCTATAACCTTGTGCGTTGATCTCTAATCGGGCTATAAAACTTGAGCTGTACCTGTTTGACGACCCTTGAGCTTATTCCTTACCGAACTGGAAACGTGCAATAACCTCGTGCGTTGATCTTTAATCGGGCTATAAAACTTGAGTTGTACTTGTTTGACGACCCTTGAGCTTATTCCTGACCGAACTGGAAACTTGCTGTACTCCAGATGCAGCCGAGCTAGGATTATACTTCTTTTAACTTTTGCCTGTTTACTTAGTCCGGTCCAGTTATTTGGCATAACACATTTTATGTTCACTTTGCAAACTTGACTAGGTTGGCTAGGCACACCTTTGCACTTTGCCCCTGGGCAATTTTACTCGACCGAGCCACCCCAAGCTGTCTCAGCGCCTATAGCGATCCCAATTTTTTCCCGTCATATAAAGTGTTCCAAACTTAGGTTCCGTGGTTAGTTGTTGTTGTCTATATCTTGTTTCCATCCTTTAATTCCTTGTATTTGAGTTTTGGGATGTGTTGGGTAAGTTTGGACAAGGTTGGTTGGTTGTTGGAACAAATGGTTGCTGTCTAGAATTTGGCATCTTCGCTCGAGCGAGCCTTGGGTTTTTGCTTCTTCGCTCAAGCAAAGGTTCTTGCGCTCGAGCGAGATTTCTGTGATGTGTCTCTTCGCTCGAGCGAGAACTCTTGCGCTCGAGCGTGCGTCTGCGTCTAGATTGGACCTGAAGGTTGGTATTCTTCGCTCGAGCAAGCGAGCTCTATGTTTTGTGTTCCTTCGCTCGAGCGAGAACTCTTGCGCTTGAGCGTGCGTCTGGGTTGCAGACCTAAAGCTTTGAATTGTGCACTTGAGCGAGGCTTCTTGCGCTCGAGCGAGGTGTTTGTTATGTCTGGTCGCTCGACTGACCACTTCTTCGCTCGAGCGAGCCTCGCTTATATCAGTTCGCAGCAGAGGTGAAATACACCATTTTTGATCCTCTTCTTTCCCACAAACCCTAGATCGGCTGTCTCTCTCTCTAAAATACCCCTTCTCTCTACAAATACTCTTAATCTAGAGTCCTTCTACCCTACTTCCTTTGTAAAAAGGGTGGAGTACCGCGTGGGCTACACTTTGATCCGAAAAAGGTTGAATTTGGAGCATCTTGGGTTTCTCTCTTCATCTCTTTTGAGTTTCTCCATTTGAGGTAGAAATAATCTACTTCTTACTATGGGTTTTGACATAAATGTTGGTTATTTTGTATAGATGGTGGTGTTTGGGAGTTTTGGGTAAAGTTAGGGTTGTTTTGAAATTATAAAAGAGGGGTTTTCATGTCTTTGGGCTCCTTTGTGTATGAAAGGTCTTGAGATTGGATCCATTTGTGTATAATTGATGAAATTGAGTATTTGGGACTTGATGTTTGAAAAGAAGAAGTTTTGCCGTAGTTGGGAATTAAATAAATTATTTGGTATAATATGAAATAGATTTGAAGATTATGAAATTGTAGGAAATTGTGATTAAATGGTGTAGTTGGATTGATAAATCACTCACCCATGGAAAATGTAATAATTTGTTTATTTGATAGATTTGTTTATCTGTCTAGAGATAACTGTTTTGGGCTATCGGTGGAGGATAGCCATGATTGTTGTAGAACTGCATGATGATTAGGTAAATTGAAACTAATCAATGGGATTATGTCATTGAATATGACGGGTGGATTAACACATCGAATATGTGCTTTAATTGATCATTGTATATGATAAAGTGTTTAAATACATTGCATATGTATATTTGTTTGGGAGGAGAAAGGGGATGTACTCCATTGTGTGAGAGGAGATAGGGGATGTACTCTACTGTTTAGGAGGAGATAGGGGATGGACTCCTTTGATAATTAAGTTGGTCGGAGTGTCCAGGGTGAAAGTCCCGAAATCTTATATACGTTTGAATAACGTTGATAATTGAAGTGTTAATAATATGAGTTGTAGTCTCATTTTGAATTGTGGATAATTGAAGTGTTAATAAGATGATTTGTAGTCTCATTTAAATTGTTTGGTTAGATAATGAACCATATCTATGAATTGAATTAGATAAATAAAGGGAAGTGGATTGAAACATGGATGTAATTGTTATTGGGCTGTGGAAAAGGTGTGAGTTGGTTTACAAGTGTTAACCATTTGTCAAATGCTAATGTTTTAGTTATTTCTCATATTTGGTTTAGCATATCTCTACTGGGCTTTGGCTCACCCTTCTGGGGACACCATTTTCAAGTACAGGTGACATGCCGCCTCCAAGATCTTAGCTTGGGAGGTTTAGGAGTTGAAGACTCTGCTTCTGTTATTTGTTTTGTTGTTTACATGTAAATCTAAGCTGAGGGCTTTACTTGTAAAAGAGTTAGAACTCTTCTTTTGTGTAACCAAGTAACAACTTGGAAAGATGTAAGCCACAGGGCATTCCATTATTTTGTAAACATTTGGGACTTATATGAAATACCCTTTTGTAATATTAACTCTGATGTATGTATGGAAATATGATTATCTATCATGTATATAGAACTGTTAGATGATGGGATTATGTATTATTTTGAGGGCGTTACAGCGCCGGGCTAGGTATCTATGTCCATTTGGAACACCATAATTTTTAAGTATAATGGGTAAATAGCGGTTCTTGGTGGACTTGCCTGGGGCCATGGCTGAATTCCGAAAAGACTACCATATTCCTAATGACGTCCACCTCTCCTTAGCCGAGCTAGACACCACTCCCTGGGGCAAACCGGGATTCGTTCCATTTACAGTAATATTGATCGTAGAAGTCGGGGGGCTCCGATTCCCTATCCAGCCTTTTATATACGAGTTCCTTAGGCAAACAAGATTGTGTCCAACCCAACTCTCCATAAATACTTATAGGATAATAAATGGCATCGCCGAGCTATTTCACCAATATTCACTTGGCCAAAATGACGACGGTTGGGTATACTACCTCAGAGTTAGAAGAGGCCGAGAAAAAATTATAAAAAACACACCAGACAAAGACTTGAACGATGACGATTTCTTCTGGGTCTTTGGCCAGTTTGAAGACTAGGAAGCCCAGATACCGGGCTATAACATAAACTGGAATAAAAGAACTGCTGGTGAGAACATCTCGGTCCAACTTTCTTTGTTGTTTTCAATAACCACTGCGCTAACCCATTGTTGCTTTCCTTGTCTTTCTTTTTTTACAGATTTGAACCAGCTTAAATCGCAGTATACTTATGCTAATCAAGACGCCCTTCGTGCTGCACTTCGATACCGCCACCGCGATTGGGCTGAGCTACTAAACTTTGAGCCGACCTACCGATAGAGCGGAAAGAGGAAAACCAAAGTAACTAACTTCCTCCTAGAACCTTCGCCCGAGCCGGATCCCACTCTCTCCTAGATTAATTTAATTCCCTTGACTGAGGAACAGGAAATGGCAAAATGAAGGGCCGTGCGGGCTCCAATCACCGAGCAACCCTTCTCTGAAAACCAACCGGAACAAGCCCCATCTCACCAACCGTTCGAGACCATTGTTGCTCTACCAACAACCAGGGCAACATTATCCTAGCTGAGCAAACGTGTGCGCACCTCTTCGAGCGAACTGCAAACCTGGTGGATAAAGAAGAGACTGCACTACTTGAACATGCCCTGCCGAATCCCGAACACACACGTTCGGGCTGAGCAAGCTCTTCTGAATGGGCACCCTCGATGTCCTACAAGAACCGAGCTGTATCCATCATGGATTCAGTGGTGGCAGAAAATGTCCATATGCTCGCATTCAACCTCTCCAAAAGTGTCTGTCTGCCACCAGACATGGAGCACCATGACCACCTGACTGAGCTCAAGGCCATTCGCTTGGCAACCAAGTCTATGGTGCTTGTAAGTTTTCTTCCCTCTATTTGTTTCCACTTTTAACCGTCTGTTTGCTCAGTTTAACATAATCACTACCTCTCCTATCTGTAGGCTTTGCAGAAGAACCATGTTGCCCACAAACGTGTGCTTGAACTTCATAAGACAGCGCGGTCAGCCGTGGTAGACGCAAGCGCCAACTCGGCCGAACTAAAGCAAGCCAAGTTGAAAATGGCCGAGCTGGAATTTGAAAATGCATGGCTCACCAAATTGGTTAATGCAGCAGAAGCCGGTAAGCAAAAGGTGCTGGCTGAAAAGAAAAACCGCTACCTGCGCGAACTGGCAAAGTTGGAAAGAAAGAAGAGTGCTGAGATCACCGAGCTACAGAAGAAGATGGAAGACGCTGAAGACCGAGGCTTCAAAGAAGGGGAGGCAGCCTACGTCTTGCAGTGTGAAGCTGCCAAAGATATCTTCTTCAAATGCGGGTGGAAGGCTGCTACCATTAAGCTTGGTCAGGGGCCAGACACCGAGTTCTTTCAGAACCCTCCCCCTCACTTTATTCCAAGCTAAAAGTTGGACTACGAAAACGCGGTCCAACAGAAGTTTCTTCAAGTGGGGGAGGAGGAAGAAAACCCTGAATCATATAATGTCCCACCTGCAAACACTGAGCCCGGTCTCTAGCCTCTTCCGCCAGCTCGGGTGGATCCATGCAGCCAACTGATGCCAAGTGTAGTTGAGGAGGCAAACATAACCGACCTAGCTCAGGAGGTCGCCTCTAAAATCGGCTTGCCAAGTGGTGAAGCCCGTGTTGATTTGGACGCTGACCTAGACGACCTGTTTGCCTGATTTTCCTCTTGTATATTTTTTCCCTCTTCACTTTTAGTTTTAAAAAATGTAATCGGGCTACAAGCCCCTTCTTTGTACTGAATTTCCAATGAATAAAATTTCTTATTTTGCAACTTTTTGTTCGGTTAATGCACTTTTTCCCTTAGTGTACTAACTTTTCCACAAGCGTAGCTGGCTTAATTTAGCTTGGCCTTCCCTTATCTTGCCCACCTTTTTTGGCCGAGATAAACATCTCGGCCGGACAACAACTTTGGGATTTTAGACAAGTGTTGGTCAAACTTGCCAACCTTCTTCAGCTTAGATCCTTATCTCGGCTGAAGAAAGAATAAGTGTTGGTCAAACCTGCCAACCTTTTTCAGCCTAGATCCTTATCTCGGCTGAAGAAAAGAATTAAATGTTGGTCAAACCTAGCAACCTTCTTCAGCCTAGATCCTTATCTTGGCTGAAGAAAGAATAAGTATTGGTCAAACCTGCCACCCTTGTTGATTGCCCCCAGTTAGCAATAATTATGAACAACTTTTATAGTAGAAAGAATTGTGCTTGGAAAAAACTACTTGCTTTATTTGAAAAAAGAAAAATTACAAGTGTTTTAAGGAAAAACTAAAAATAAAATAGTTTGAGATTGGCCGTATTCCATGGCCTGGGAATAGCTTTGCTATCCATATCTTCCAAGTGATATGCCCCTTTTCCAGCTAAACCAATCACTTTGTATGGTCCTTTCCAGTTAGGTCCTAACTTGCCATCTCTTGGTACTAAAGTGTTGCCCATTACTTTGCGCAGTACCCAATCTCCAATCTTGAATTGTCTTGGGTGTATTGTTTTGTTATATTTCCTGGACAACTATTGTTGGTATGTGGCAATGTGTACTAATGCCCATTCTCTTCTTTCTTCTGCAAGGTCGAGTTCCAAGGTTATGGCCGCACTATTCAAGTTTGGATCAAAATTTTTGCTTCTAATAGTAGGGAGGCCTACTTCCAGTGGGATTACCGCCTCTATGCCATAGGCCAAGGAAAAAGGTGTTTCTCTAGTTGATCGTCGAGGTGTGGTACGGTAGGCCCATAAGACATGGGAAAGTTCCTCAGCCCACTTGCCTTTTGCTTTTTCCAATCTCTTCTTCAAACAATCTAAGACTACTTTGTTGGAAGCCTCAGCCTGGCCATTAGCTTAGGGGTACGCCGGTGTAGAGTTGTAGAATTTTATCTTGTATTCTTCGCAAAAGCCCCTGAAGATTTTGCCATCGAACTGAGTGCCATTGTCAGATATTAGAGCTTTAGGTATGTCGAATCGAGTTATGATGTTCTGCCAGACGAACTTTTTGACGTCTTTTTCTTTTATGGATGTGAGTGCTTCTGCCTCCACCCATTTTGTGAAATAGTCCGTTGCTGCGAGAAAGAACTTTTTGTTACCGGGCGCAGTTGGGAGTGGTCCTACTATATTTGGGCCCCACATTATGAAGGGCCATGGGTTGGTCAATGGTAGAAGCTCTCTAGCTGGTTGATGTATTTGGTGTGTGAACTTTTGACATTTCTCGAACTTCTTGACATATTTCTCTGAATCTGCTTGCATGTATGGCCACCAATACCCTTGTGAAATTTCTCGGTAAGCCAGTGACTTTCCCCCTTGGTGGCTTCCGCAAACGCCTTCGTGTATTTCAAACAAAAATGCCTCAACCTTGCTGGGATGGACACACTTCAAGTAAGGCCCTATAAGGACCTTTTGTACAATAATAGTGATGGGGAGAGCCAAAATCGCTGTGACTTTACTCGAATTTTGTTGGCCTCTTTCTTTTCTTTAGGTAAGATGCCATCTTTTAAGAATATTATGATGGGGTCTATCCAGGAAGGGCCTAGCTCTGCACAACATGCTTCGGCTGCTTCGGGTTCTTCAATGCTTGGTTTGGGTAGGAAGTCAATCAACAATGGATGTGGGATAGATGTATTTGTCATTGACGTAAAACCGGCCAGCTTATCTACTTTGCTATTTTCTTCCCTGCCGATTTGCTCTATCCGGACTACTTTGAACTTCATGATCTCCTTTCTGACCAGGTCCTGGTACTTAGCCATCCTATCATCCTTTGCCTTGTAGTCACCCAAAATCTGGTTGACTACCAGCTGGGAGTCACTATACACCATCAGCTCAGTGGCCTTCATGCGAAGTGTCGATTTCAAACCTGCTAGCAATGCCTCATACTCCACCTCGTTATTAGATGCTGGGAAGCCAAGGTTGACTGCCTGTTCAATTGTTAGGCCATCCAGTGAGATGAGGACTATACCTAGTCCTGCGCCGTGCCTGTTGGATGCTCCATCTACGAAGAGTTTCCACATCTCTCCGACGAATAGCTTCCAGCAAGTGGAGGGGTCTGACGATGTCTTGGGATCAGGGGTGTTGCTGATGTCTTCTCCCAGGTTAATGTCTTCCGTTGGTCCTTGTTCCTCACTGTCTGACTTTCTCAAGGCTTTGCTTTTGGGTGAGTCCTTGTTAGTAATTCTGTGGTTTGCTCATTCTTTGCATTCTTTAAGGCTAAATGGTCTGCTGTTTGACTGAGCATCTTGCTCTGGGGGCTGCGCCAATCCTGCGGCACTTTCCTCCATTTTTTCGGTTGCCTCGGTCAAGTCGATTAGGCAAACATGATGACTTCCTAGTGTGAACTCGGCCACGAAGTCTGCCAAAGCTTGGGCTTTTATTGTGATTTTGGGTTGAAACTTAATGTCGAACTACCCTAACTCCATTGCCTATTTTAATATTCGTCCCAAAAAATCTGCCCTTTCAAACAAGGCTTTTAGGGGGAAAGCCGTTAAGACAACCACGGTGTGGGCATGGAAATAGTGTGATAACTTTCTTGAAGCCATCATCAAAGCTAAGGCTAGCTTTTCCAACGGTAGGTACCCTGTTTCCACGCCTAGCAATGTCTTGCTAGCATAAAAGATAGGCAGGTGTTGTATTCCCTCTGCTCTGACCAACACTGCGCTGACTGCATGTTGGGAAATTGCTAAGTACAAAAAGAGCTTTTCTCTTGGTATTGGGGTTACTAACAACGGATGGGAGGTCATGTAGTCTTTCAAGCTTTCCAGGGCGCGGTCACACTCATCATCCCACACAAACTTGGCCTTCAGTGCCTGGAAAAATGGTTGACACCTGTCTGATGATCGACTTATGAACCGGTTAAGCACGGCTGCTAGGCCAGTGAGATGCTGCACTTCTTTGACTGTGTTAGGCCTCTCAAGATCTTGGATGGCTTTGATCTGAGAGGGATCAGCTTCTATACCCCGATTGGTCACTAGGAAGCTTAGGAATTTGTTTGACCCTACGCTGAATGCGCACTTAGATGCGTTTAGATGCAGCTTGTGGGACTTCAAAATTTGGAACATTTCATCTAGGTCCTTGAGATGGTCCCTCTCATCCCTACTTTTGACCAGCATATCATCTATGGAGGCTTCCATTGTTCTGCCTAACAATGGTGTAAACATTTTGGTGATCATCCGTTGGAATGTAGCCTCTACGCTTTTTAGGCCAAAGGGCATGACCTTGTAGCAATATAGTCCTCTAGGTGTTGTAAACAATGTGACCTCCTGATCCAATTTATACATAGCGATCTGATGGTAATCACGATACGCATCAAGGAAGTTAAGTCGGTTATGCCCTGCTGTCAGGTCCACCAGTTGGTCTATTCATGGTAGGGGAAAACTGTCATTTGGGCATGCTTTGTTAGCTGTTTTGTAGTCCACGCAAATGCGCCATTTGTCGTTCTTTTTTGGCACTACTACAGTGTTGGAGATCTACCTAGGATAGTGTACCTATCTGATTGCTCCTATCTCTAACAAGTTTTCCATTTCGTCTGCCATTATCTCTACGTAGTGGAGTGTTAATCGGCCAGTTCACTGTATGATTGGTCTGGCAGTTGGATGGACATTAAGTTGATGGCAGATGAAGTTAGGGTCAATACCAGGCATGTCATATGGTGTCCAGGCGAACACTTCGATGTTAGAGGTCAAAAATTCCATGATCTCTATTCTCTCGGTGATGGACAGAGACGAGTCGACCAGAAAGAACTTTTCTGGGTTCTTTTCATCTAGTCTTACCTTTACCAAGTCTTCTATCGCCTTCTGTTCAGCTGCCTTGCCGACGTCTGCAAACAGCTCATTGCCTTTTGGCTCTTTTACCATTTGTACAAACCCTTTTGCAGCTCGGTTGCCGTTTACTGTGACAAAGCACTGTTTCGATATGATTTGGTCTCTTAAGACCTCTTCAATCAGTTTAGTTTCGTTGGGGAACTGTAATACTTGATGGTAGGTTGATGCTACTAATCGCATGGCGTTCAACCATGCTTTTCCCAAGATTATGTTGTAAGTGGAAGGGACTTTCAATACCCAAAATTCCACCTGCTTTGTCATTGTTCCTACCTTGACTGGTAGAATTATCTTGCCCACCGGCCATTCTAGCATTGAGCTGAAGCCGACTAAGGGGGACGTTGCGGGTGCCAACTCTCTGTCATCTAATTTTAGTTGCTTGAAGGTCTCGTAGTACATTATCTCGCAGGAGCTCCCTTGGTCAATTAGGATCCGTTTGATGTCGAAGTTCTTGACATGCAAAGTAACCACCAGTGCATCATTGTGAGGGCATTGTAACCTTGCTAGGTCCTTGTCAGAAAAGGAGATGGCATTCGTTGCCTCCGTTTTTCCCTTTTTGACGGTAGGTTGTGCACTTAGTACTTCTCTCATGTGTTTAGCCTTTTTGATCATCCCTCTGAGTTCACATACCTGCTCAGGTTCAACGATCCCAAGTATTACATTGATTATGCCTTGGGGCAGGCCGTCGACCGGCATCCCATCCGGCCTATTGCGGTCCTGGGGGGCAGGCTGTGTTCCCCATTCAATATACTGGTCCAGGTGGCCTGCGGCCACTAGCTCCTCCAGATGTTGCCGTATTGGCGTACAGTTTTTAGTTCGGTGTCCCTTTTCATCATGGAAGGTGCAACGGTACCTCTCATCGTAGCCCCTCTGTGTCTCTCCCAACTTGGCTGGCCACTGAACGAAGGGTTCATCGTGTATCTCGTTAAGAATCCAGTATATAGGTTTATTGAATACCGTGGTGATGGTAGTGCGGACTCTCAACTTCCTTTCTTGGGGGTTCTCCCTGTTGGCTCGTCTGCCTCACCTATTTTGCTTGGTTGTTCAATCGTATTGACTTTTGCTGCAGTTTTTTTTATCTAGCATCACTGTTGTGCTAGATTTTGCTTTAGCACGGGCGCTATCTTCTTCTACCCGGATATGCTGATGTACTTTCTCCATTAGGGCCTCCATCGTGAGGGGTGGCATCATCATCATTGAATCCCTCAACTTGTTATCGGTCGGTAAACCCTGTTTGTACTGTGCAATGGCGAGGTTTGTGGGGTAATCCCTAATTTGATTGAAAGTCTCCCAATATCGACTGTTGTAAGACTTCAACGTTTCCTTCTCACCCATATCAATGGAGAGCAGCTGGTCAATCTCCACTGGGGTCTTGGTGTTTGTTCTAAATCTGGTCACAAATGCCTCTGCCAACTGTGCCCATGAGGCTATGCTACATTCTGGCAACCTTTCAAACCATGTTAGACCTAGGTCACCAAGGCTAGAAGGAAACAAGATACACATTAGGGCCTTGTTTTGTCGATACACGGCCATAACCTAGCGAAAGTGGCTTAAGTGCATGTAGGGGTTTGACTTCCCCTCATAAGTAGTGAATCTGGGCCGGTGGAAGCCTAAGGGTAGTGGTGCGTTCACAATTGCCGGAACAAACGGTGAGCTTTGTAACCTTGCTAACACTTTATCTGCTGGTTCGTAAGCAAGGCGTGGCATTGGCATCCTGTAGCTCAACTTTCTTCGCGCCCCCTTTCGAAGAGCTCGAATTGGTCCTACAGTTCGGACTCCTGTCACGGTTCTGAATCTAATCTCACGAAGTGCAATGTGAAACTGATAAACACCAAAGAGTCCAATCCGACAAATCATTTTGGAAAATCGATTTTGAATCAAATAATGCCAAAACTGGACTACTTTGCCAGATTACAGAGTCGCCACCTAAATATTTTATTTTTGGAAAAGTTAGGAAACCCTGACTCGTGCCAAAGGCCACGTGTCCGTCATCACCAAAGTTGCCTCGGCTCGGGGAACTTGGGTACGAGAGGGGAAGGTCTTGAAATGAGCACCCTCGCTCGCCCGATCAAAGGATCAGCCTCTCTAAGCATGATATGTTGTTTTATAAACCTCATGTGTTCTTATTCCGGTTATTAGCTAACTTTACTACGTGATGCACACAAGCAAGTATAGACTAAATCGCGATAATTTGGAATGAATTCAACTCATGTTCGCTTTTGAAAATGGTTTGAATTTGCCAGCCTCAAGTGGGCTAAAACGTGGATTTTCCACCTCAGGTGGGCTTAAAAACATGATTTGCCACTTCGCAAAGTGGGCTTAAAACTCACATTTGATGAATTGTTCCAATTTAAACAACAAACCCTCCATCCACAGGCATTCACGCAGTTTAGCATATAAGCAAATAGCCTCATGGCAAGCATGCTATCATGGCAACACTCACACTCATGCAAGTATGCTAAAGTGTAAAACTTACTGTGTACTCCAAGCCAAAACAAAAGCTAGTTAGACATATGCATGATCCTAACTATGCTAGATGCCTAATGCAACATATGCAATAATGCAATTAATAGGCTCGGCTACTAATATGGCATATGATACAATTTGAACAACATGTGATAAACACATATTCAAATCAGTGTATTGAAATACAATGCAGTTTGAATGATGCGTCGAGCCTCGGTGCATGCAAGACAAATGAATGATGCAAACATGGAAGCATAATGTATGCTAATTGAAACATGTCCCTAATCTAACCATTGAAAGCGGGTAAATAAAAGGGAGAAAGACGTGGGGTTAGAAGACATGCACACACGTACGCACACTTATTACAACATTATGCCCTCGCAAAGGAGGGTCCGAATGAATAAGTTAAGCTAAACTAAGCTAAGCTAATTATTATAAAACAAACTAATTAACTATTCTAACTAATTAATTATTACAAAACAATTGAATAACTAGCTATGCTAAGCTAATTGAAATATTACAAAACGAATTGAATGATTAGCTACGCTAACTAACTAGTAAAGCAATTTAAACAGCCTCGAGGGATGAGGGATGCATGCATGCATGCTCGGTTGCTTCCTCTCGAAAATGCTCTTGCCTTGCCATCGGATGCCTCTGTTTGCACTCATTTGATCTTGGAAAATTGCACCAACTTCTAGATTGCCTCTGCCCCAACACAGGAACACTTGCATAAAACTTCATTGGTGGCCGATCGGCCATAAAAAGTGGCTGTCGGCCACCTTAACTGGCCGGTTGGCTAGTTTAAGTGGCTGGTCGGCCACCCCTATTTTCTGGACTTCTACTTTTGCTGCAACAGAGAGCAACAGAGACAAAACAAAGCATTTTCAAGGAATATGTGTACTGCTACACTCCTTATCATTTCTCAAGCTCAAAGGAGTGTAGCTCTTGGTTCTCAAGCCATCAACCAAGCATTTTCGATGCATGATGGCTAGAAAACCAAGCTTGTACAAAGTCAATGAATGCACAAATAAGACTCGAAGAACCACCACCCTATCATGCATGATCAAGGGTGTTGGTGACCAAGAAAAATGACACGTTTCATCACTGTGAGTATGAAACGTCCCATTTTTCTTGTGTTCGTCCGATCAAAACACATGCAATGCAACACAACATGCTTATCTTGCTTAAGTTTTACTTGGTTCATTTTGTTTACATATTTTAGATTACCAATCCATTCCTTAATTGATTAAGTCCAAAGTGAGAGTCCTCTAATTGGAAAGAGGGCTTAAGCCACAAGTACCTTGAGCATGAAAGAGGCCTCATGCTGTTGGTTAGTAGAAACCCTCAAGAGAGGATTAAAACTATTAGGCATGAGATCCTCAATTCCACACTCAAGCCAACAGGGGGCTCAAGGCCACTTTCAAAACAAAGTAAAAAGTGAAGAAGAGGGAGAGGTTGTAGATATTTCAGTGCTGAAATGGCATGCAAAAAGACACTAAATCATGCAAGCAACACATGCAAGACATGCTTAAGAGCCTAAATCATCAAACTAGTGAAGATCACAACACTATAAGCATGCAACACAAAGCTCAATTGACCAAACTAGCTCTGGACAGAGTTAAAACATGCCAAATCAGTGGCTAAAACATGCTGAGATTGAGGCACAAAAGGCTAGAAAAACATGCTCACATGTTAGCTTGCAAACAAGACTCAAAACACAACTCTCAAAAGCAATGAAAGAGTGAAATAAGTGAGAGTGTGACAGAACTATATACACTGAAATCATATGTAAAATGATGCTATAACATGCAAGCCACTCAAACACTTCATGCTTAAAGCCTCAAAACAATGAGCTAGTGAAGACTATTACATTATAGCCATGTAATACAAGCCTCGAAGGACTTAACCAACCCAAAACAGAGTTAAAGTAGGCAAAAAAAGTAGCTAAAACAACTTAAAGTTAAGCTACCACGAGCTAGAATAATAGGCTAAACCATTAAGCATGCAAGACTAGTAAGCACAATTGCACTACAAGTACAAAATCAAGCAACAAATGCTCTAACCAACCCAAAACAGAGTTGAAACATGTAAAAACAGAGCCTAAAACATGCTTGAACTAAGCTAACACAAGCGACAAAATCAGGCTACCATGCGAGGCTAACTAGGCATGCAAGAGAGACACAAGGAGGGGAGGCTAACCCCTCCATTTTTGGACTTCAAGACATACTTTTTACCACTGAAATAACTTTGAATTTCAGTGGTTTAAAGGCCCAAAAAGTTTGATTTAAAGGTGGTAAGAAATGGCACAAAAGGCTTCACAAGCCAAAGAGCAAAAAGAGGAGACAACCCCCTAACTCACCAAGACTTAAACCACCATTTTGAAACCTTAAAAACAGAATTTTTTATGGTCGAAAAACCAGGTCAAAACGATGTAAAAAGATAGCCAAGCAATTGATTAAAACAAAGCTTAAATGAGGTAAGCCTTATACCTTTGAAACACAGCACTAAACAGCCACAATTCTGAGCTAAAACCAGCCTTAGGAGCTCAAACCAAGCCTCAAAGAACCTCAGCTCCAAGATGAAGATATTTGGTTAAGGGTCTTAGTGCAAAAGTGTAGAGAATTCTCACTTTCAAGCATAAAACAAGAAGAGAGAGAGAGAGAGAAAGAGAGAGAGAGAGAGAGAGGGAAAAATTTGCTCTAAATTGTGTAACCTCTCAAAATGGGAGAAAGACCCCCCCTTATATAGAAAATCAAGCCAAAGGCTTGCATTCATCCCTCCATACATGTGTATGGAGATGAGCATTAGTGAACAACAGCTGGCACAACTGGCAAATAAATATCTGAAAAATGAGAAAAATGGCCGTCGCCCATCGTTAGTGGCCGACCGGCCATCAATGTAGCCGACTACCCACCACTGGTGGCCGACAGGCACAAGTCATGGCTGGCAAGCTAGGGAGATGGCCGACAGGTCACTCTCTCTTCCAGAAGTGAAGCAACAAGCTCTTGGCCCACAACCAAGCACAAAATAGACAAGATTAGAGGTTCCAAGGTAAGGCGCTCAGCTGAGGCCTTCAGGGACTCAAAACGAACACGAGCGAGCACAATCATCGGGGTGTTCAAATGATGACATCCAAGTCTTGAGGATGGTCAAAAATGGGGTGTCTACAGTTGCCCCTCTTTGACAGAACTCGGAAGTCATGAAATGATGGGAGTGAATGTCAAAGCCCAGAGACGACCCATTTTTGACAAGGCCGAAGACTTAGACAAACAAGCAATCAAAACAAAGAACGGTTGCGCCCATAGGCTGCCTATGTATCCCTTTGCAAGGAACCAAACCAGCGTAGTTCTGGGGCAAGATGCAAATGATATGCACGATGCAGAACATAACTTATGATCATGCAATGAGACTGTAACGAAATATCCAGATGCAAAAGTTATGCAAAGAAACGCTACATCAAACTCGTACATAAGCAAGTCAACATGAACCAAACCACATTTCATACAGAAAGGATGTAAGAAAATTATGCAAGCTTAACTATGCACCACGCATGAAAGGATAAAGAACAACACGACCCTTGGGGGCACCCAATGCGGCAAACAAGATCCCAACGCGTGGCACATGTGAGGAGCGAGATAGTGTGAACCTAGGGACATATCCTAAGGTTTCGAGCCACAGAGAACAGTGATAACAAATGAAACACATTCAACTATTATGCAACCGAAACAAAGAGTGGTATAAGCATTGGAATCCGTCCAGTTGCATTTAACCAAAGCGTCCTAACGCACTGCGCGCGAGAGGGAAAAGAGAGCGGTGCAAACACCGGAGGATGGTTGTAGACACCCCATTTTTGACCACCTTTAAGACTTGGACGCGACTGATGGTTTACTTGGTGGAGAGAGGTGTGTAGGGGAAAGGTTCAATTTCTTCGGTAAGGAGAGAGAGACAAATCTCAACTTCACACCCCATTTTGGACCAAAGCTATTTTGAATGGTTTTTAGACCTTAAAACCCTCTCTTTCAAGACGTTTTTGAAATGAAGTTTTTACGATGTTCCGAGGCTCTCATTTTGTCAAATGTTGCGCTTTTCGGTAAACCAAGCAAGGACAAAGTGGAAATGAATGAAAGAGAGATGAAATCTTTGAAAAATCTTTCAAAACACCTTACTTAGGGGTTTGGAGTTGAAGAAAAGAGGAGAAAAGGGAAGAAATCCAGTTGGGGGAGAAAATGGCCATGAACCGTTAAGAAAGAGTCGAGCAGCCCTCGCCAAATCGGGCCTATTCATTTACATACTTGGAATCAAGATATGAGGCCACCACCGTTGGAAATAACACTTCCGGGGCTTTATTTTGCACTCAAGAATCTCCTAAATCCAATTCCGGACGGAGGAGATATAGTTGATTGAAGTAGGGCATCACTCTGGTTGGACCGAAATCTGCGTGGCTTCACCAAAAAGGGTATAACTTTTTCCACAGGAGGAATTTTAATGCAAGGTTTGTGCCATTGGAAAGATAACTTCCGGGGCTTTAATTTGGACACTTGAATGGCCACCATTGGACTTCCCAATCACTGGCCGGCCACCTTTCTTTCCGGCAGAACCATTTTTTGTTCTGAAAAGTAGCAGGCCGGCCAGAAAATCTAGCAGGCCAGCCACCTATTTGGTGAATGGCCTTTTTTGCCCTTTTGAGTTGGCCGGCCATGATCCTTGTCCCAAGTGTGTTCCAGCCATGTATTTTGTTTTGCACTTCACCCATGTCCGAGGGTTTGGCCTTTTGGGGGGGGGGAAACTTGAATTTGAAATCCCCCCCCTTTTTTTCCACTCCTTTGCCTATAAAACCAGCCCCTCCCCTTCAGTTTTAAGGGTTACAAAAAATTGGTCTAAGCCTCTTGCATTGACTCTCCCTCTCCCTCTCTTCCACACTTCAAAACCTTAAGCTTCCTACACCCTTTTCTCTACAAGCCATAGCACAATACCTCCAACATCCATTCCAGCAGCTTGAGGCTGTCTTCCAGAGGTTAAAAGCTCCCAAACTTGGTCCAAAGGTTGCTAAAGATTGGTTCTACAAGGGTGAGTCCCATTTACCCTCTTTTGTGCATTATTTTGATCTATATTCTAGCTCCTTGTGCTTACATTTTTGGGCTCCGACCCTAACTGGAAATAGTCATATTTTTACCTCCTTTTCATGTTTGATTAAGGGCCTTTCCCTGTTTGAGGCTTCCTTCTTACCCTTTGTGTTTAAACCCTCTTTTAGGCCTATTTTTGCATAGTATTTTAGGCTTATTTGTAAACTGTTTTGAGCTTGGTTATAAACTGTAAAGTTGTTTTTTTGAGCCCCTATTAAACATTGTTGAAGGGCTCTTCACTGTTTGAGGCTTCCATCTGTCACTTGCCTCTTTATCTCTCTTTTGGCTCTATTCTTGCATGCTTTGTTAGCCCCTTGTGCTTGTATTTTTGGGCTCTGGTCCGAACTGTAAATAGTCATATTTTGACCCACTCTTCATGTTTGATGAAGGGTCTTTCACTGTTTGAGGCTTCCTTTTTGCTCTTTGTGTTAAAACTCTCTTTTATGCCTTATTTTGTATAGTATTTTAAGCTTGCTTGTCCACTGTTTTGGGCTTGGTCATAAACTGTAAAATATCATGTTTTGGGCCCCTCTTCAACATTGTTGAAGGGCCCTCCTCTGTTTGAGGCCAGCAGCCATCACTTGCTTCTTTGTCCCTCTTTTGTCCTTTTTCTTGCATAATGTTTTAGGCCTGCTTGTATTTATTTTCGTGGCTTGGTGTAAACTGTAAAGTGCTTCATTTTGAGCCCCTCTTCAACTTTGTTGAAGGGATCTTTGCCATTTAGGGCCAGCAGCTGTTACTTGCTTCTTTATCTCTCTTTCGAGGCCATTTTTGCATGTTAGTTTAGCCCTACTTGTGTTCACCTTTTGGTCTTGCTTAAAACTGGAAATATGCTTTCTTTGGGACTTTCTTGATTCTGTCTTCATACTTCATATTCAAATAATGCATGCTTCGTATAGCTATAAGTCATTCCATGCGCCTAGTTTCGATTTTCGAGTCTCATCTCATGCATCGGGTGCCATGTTTCCATGTTTCGGGGCTGTTTTGCATCACATTTTGGTACTGAAATTTGCATGCTAGTATGCCATATTCCATGCCTTGCCGTGCTTTGGTAGAGTGGCATTCGTGCCTTAGGGTCGGTCCTCGGTTCGCGTGCATGTGTGCACGCATCTCGAGTGTCTCATTTTCATCTAATGGCCTCTTGTGTGAGTGTGGCTAAGGTCCACTCATGTTAGTGTAAGTCCATTATGCATTGTGTATGCCATTTCATTTCATAGCATTGTGTATACTAGATCGTATGTTAGCACATTGTGTATGCTATGTTATCTCGTGCATCGTGTATGCCATTTCATTGCATTGTGCATGTTAGGTTGTATCTTAGTTGCATTCATGCATATCATGCATATCGCATTGTGTTTGGGGCAGGAGTTAGCCCGAGCACGGGAAACGAGGTACGTTTCGTACTCCGAGTGACGGAACGTGTCTCAATTCCCAGTCGCCGACATTCCGGATTACCTATGATGGAATCTAGGCCTTGTTGTGTTTATACGTGCATTCATTTCATATTGAGTTGTGCAGTTTGACTCCTCGGCCATCATGCATCGAGATGCGTGATTGGTGGCACGAGGATCGAGGTATGCATACATATGTGAAAATACATTGCCATGCCCCTTTCCTGCTCTCTGTTGCAGCAAATCAAGAATCAGCAACCTTTCAGAGTTTGGCGTGCTTTCCAAGAATGATTGCAAAACAGAGGCTAATTGGGACATCCCAGTGGATTTCCGCGCAAGGCAGCCCAAACATACATTATTCATCAGAGTTGAGGCAGTCCCTGGCTTGCATGCCAATTTATAGCTTTCCTAGTTAAATTTGTTAATTAATTAGGGTTTTGTATTTATTCGGAACTGTATTATTTATTCGGACCCTCCGAGCGAGGGCACAATTGTAATAAGTGTGCGTGCGTGTGATGTATGTCTTCCAACCCCACGTCTTTCTCCTTTTTATTTACCAGCTTATGATGGTTAGATTAGGGCATGTTTCAATTAGCATACAGTATGATAGCATGTTTGCATTCATTCATCGGTTTTGCATGCACCGAGCTCGGCGCATCATACTAACTGCATCTGTATTTCAATTCCAAATTGAATACTTGTTAACTGTTGCATCTCATATGCCATGTTTAGAATAGCCGAGCCTGCTATAGTTGCATTTTTGCATGTGTTGCATTAGGCATTTCTGTATAATTAGGATCATGCATGGATTTCTAATTAGCTTCTGTTTTGGCTTGGAGTACTCAGTAAGTTTTATGCTTTAGCATCCTTGCATGCGTGTGAGTGACTGCCATGATAGCATGCTTACCATGAGGCTATATGCTTATGTGATATACCTGCTTGAATGCCTATGGGTGAAGGTTGGGTTATCTGAATTGGAATAATGCATTGACTGTGAGTTTTAAGCCCACTAGATAGTGGCAAAACCATGTTTTCTAAGCCCACCCGAGGGTGGCAAAATCTGCATTTTAAGCCTACTTGCGAGTAGCAAACCATCTTTCAAAAACAAACATGAAGTGCTTTGTTCCAATTCAGGTGACCCGGTCAATACTTGTATGCTGTGCGTATCACATAGTAAATCTAGGCTAATAAGCGGAATAAGAACATATAATGTTTTCAAAACTAGATATCATGGTTAGTAGAAGCCGATCTGTGATCGGGCGAGCGGGGGTGCTCACGAAATGACCTTCCCCAATCGTACCCAAGTTCCCGAGCCGAGGCAACTTTGGTGATGATGGACACGTGGCCTTAGGCACGAGTCAGGGTTTCCTAAATTTCCCAAAACAAAATATTTAGGTGGTGACTCTGTATCTGGCAAAGCAGTCCATGTTTGGCACTTCTTTCAAAAATCTGTTTTCTCAAAACGATTTGTCGGATTTGGATTATTTGGTTCAAGATTTAGAGCCGTGACACAATTTGAGTCCGAACTGTAGCGAGGTCCCCCGCGGGCTTGTTACAATGGTATAAACATTAAAGCACATTCCAATGTTTTTAACCAAAGCAGAGAGGTATAAGCGTCGGGACACGGTCCAAACGCTTCTAACCGAAGAGGTGGTATAAACATCGGGCGCATATCCCAATGTTTCTAACCAAAGTAAGGTGGTATAAGCGTTGGACATACGTCCCAAACGCTTCTAACCGGGGAGTGGTATAAACATCGGGCACACGTACCAATGTTTCCGACCAAAGCAAGGTATAAACATCGGGCACACAACCCAATGTTTCTAACCAACAAGGGAGGTATAAACATCAGGCAGACGTCCCAATGTTTCTAACCAAAGCAAAGGAGGTATAAGCGTCGGGACACGGTCCAAACGCTTCTAACCGGAAGGGTGGTATAAACATCGGGCACACGTCCCAATGTTTCTAACCAACAAGGTGGTATGTAAGCACCAGGCGTACCCGAATGCTACTAACCAGAACAAGGTGTGGTGTAAGCATCGGGCATACCCAAATGTTTCTAACCAAAACAAGGTGTGGTGTAAGCACCGGGCGTACCCGAATGCTTCTAACCAGAACAAGGTGTTCAAAGGACATGAATGATCTTACCTGGAGTTCCTCTGAATGAACCGTACATACAATATCGTCCGGTTGCACCAGCTTTGAATGAACCGTACATACAATATCGTGCCTGCATAAGAAAGAAACTTAACAGATACAGCAAAATAGGAATGCATGTTCTATGCAAGATTAACAGCATGTTCTATGCTTAATACCAAATGCATGTTCTATGCAAATGTGAGAAGTGCATATTCTATGCAAGCGTGAGAAGTGCATATTCTATGCAAAGATGACAAATGCATGTTCCATGCTCGATTAACAAATGCATGCGCTATGCAGAAACACAAGATGCATGCTCTATGCGAATAAGAGACAATGCAAGACCTCAAGTGAAAGGCATGTTCCATGCAATGACAAAAACGGTGCACGGTAAAAACGACTAGACTGCAACCTCCACTCTACCTCTCGGAGGAGTTGCAGGAAGTTAAAAGGATACGCCTCGCACGTGTTGAGTACCACACACTAAAAACACAGTTCGGAGCTTCCGTAGAGGCTACTTGAGCTTAAAAAATGAACTTTCCTTGCACTTTCTTGAGGGATCAAAGCACAAAACAACAGAACCACATCTAAGGAGAGCACCAGAGGCCTGCCGGCCACTCTGGGAAGCCACCGGCCACCCATCGGCCACAAAATAATTCCATCGGCCACAGATGGTGGTCATCGGTCACCACTAGTGGCTGGTCGGCCACCGATGACAGATTCGGGGCATTTTTTTCTCCTTCCGATCCACACTTTATACACATTTTCAAACATCCCATGAATGTCTGATTTGCTAAAACCTCTTTGCACACTCCGTTTTGAACCGATTAAAAAGTGATTTCGGTGCTTCCTTCTTGACTTCCATCACTCAGGGTTTGTTTCCCTCGAGTTACCCTTGATTTCAGTGCCCTCTTCCGAGCCCTGACCTTTTTTTCTTTTTTCCTCCCTCAGAGTTGACTTTTTGTTGACTTTTGGCATTCCCGCCCATTTTCCACATTTTCGACCATTTTCTTATCCTTCCTCGAGATGGCAAACGACATCCCACACGACGGAGCTCCTCCAGGGATGGAGATGGATCCAAAGTTCGAGCCATTGCCGCTCAGTATTTGACCGTTCGACCCAGCGACGTACCATCCTGAGGTACACGTGCTACCTCCCGGTAGCATCCGCCAGTTCAGGGGGTTTGTGCGAGGTGCATTGGAGGACCTCCTGCTATGCGAGCCGGAGTCACATTTATTCCATGGTGCTTCCGAGGTATACACTTTCTCTTTATTTTCTGCAATGTAGGTCACATTTTTTGTATAGCTCACACTGCCTTTTATCTATTTGTCCTGAACATATCCTTGCATTGTATTTCTTACACTGCCTTGCATCTGTTTGTCCTGCTTACTGGGGGATTCACATGCCATTCGAGGATATGAGACTACCTCCGCGAGGGAGTGGTATATGGAGCTTCCAAACATCGTCCGTCACATCATTGACGAGGCTGGCTTTGGCACATTTTGCATGGGGCTCTCACATCTCATTGCGAGCCGGCCTCTACTGGGCACTTTAGTAGAGAGGTGGTGGGATACCACCGATTCCCTCCACTTCTGTACAGCAGGGGAGATGACAATGACTCCCTTTGACTTCTCTGTGCTCACCGTCATAACGGTAGGGGGTCATCCGATTCCTTACGACACAGACATGGGCGAGTGAGAGGCCGCTCAGATCTACCTGCTTGGGATTTGCCCACCCATCTCCCGATCAGGGATGGTGCGATATACATGGTTCACTAATCATTTCAGAGGGATAACGCCGACGACCCGCGAGGAGACCGAGTACTACGCCCGAGGTTTCCTCATGTTTCTGTTTGGCATTACTCTGTTCACTGACCGGGCAAACACCGTCGGGCTCTACCTCATGAGGCGCCTTGGTGGACCTGTCTCGCGTCCGATTCTACGATTGGGGCGGTGCAGGCTTGGCCACACTATATGGGTACATGAGCTCCACCTTTCACCGGAGCGGGCATCTGCTAGGAGGCTACTGGAGAGCCTGGGAGGTATGTCCTACCCTTCTGCTTTACATTGCTGCTTTGCATTATCTGTACACTGCACACACGGTACGCTTTCTACTTTTCATTCTCTGTACACTGCACACACTGTACGCTTTCTGCTTTTCATTCTCTGTACACTGCACACACTCCATGCTTTCTACTTTTCATTCTCTGTACACTGCACACACTCTACGTTTTCTGCTTTTCATTCTCTCTACACTGCACACACTGTCTGTTTTCTGCTTTCATTCTCTGTACTCTGCATACACTGTCTGCTTTCTGCTTTTCATTCTCTGTACTCTGCACACACTGTCTGCTTTCTGCTTTTCATTCTCTAGACTCATCTGATATATACTCACTGTTATCCTTCCGCCTTCTGCAGCTATAGGTGTACGCCTATTTTTCGAGGTTCACCCCAGAGCCAGAGGTGGAGATACCACCTATGGTGCCATACTCGCACAAGTACGACGGGAGACACCAGAGGTAACTCAAATTTTACAGTCATTTTAGCTCTACTTCATATGCATCTCTAACAGCAGCTAACAATCTGTATATTCACTATTTGCAGATCACCTGGCAGCCGTGGGCAGTGATGCCTGACGAGGTCAAAGATCAATTTGCCGGCGCTCGGGAGGCTTCTCGATTCTGAATCTTGCTCGAGAGCTCAGTCTGTTGGGCGTGGTTCTTAGGGGAGCGATTCTTGCGACAGAGCCTCGGCCTACCCGAACTGGTTATTTCGATGCCGCCTCCTACATATATGAGGATCACAGAGAGATACACCATGCAGGAGATGATCGATTTCACCAGTGGTTGGGACGCCGACTTCTTCAGACTTAAGAGCGATTACACTGCCTTCACCCAAACATACCTCATGCCACCTCTGGCTGGCGCCCGTGGGGGGGAAAGAGCTAGAGCTCCAGCTGTAGGAGGGAGAGCGAGAGGATCCAAGGCGTCCCGGGCTCATGACAGGGGAGGTTCTCAGACGAGGCAGAGAGTAGGATGGCCAGAGCTACTAACTACACTGACTTGCTGGCGACCCACAGAGGAGGCTTACCAGATTTCCATTGAGCCTGCACCAGCTGGTCACGAGCTTGTCGGAGTTCGAGGCCCGACCCCGGTATGTACTATACTTTACATTTTGCACACTCAATTCATTTCAGTTATGCTTTATAGACCGCTGATCATCTCAAGACATTTACAGGCATCCATAGAGTACACCGGGCAGGCTCTCCAACTAGCGGCTTCTTTGATGGGGATGGTTCAGATGAGCCTGAACCTACTTAGTCTCTACATGATTCCGATAAGTTTCCTTCAGTTTGCACTTCATGCCATGAAACTCTCTGCTGATACATTAGCATTTCAACTGTAATCTGCCCCACACTGATCTGAATACATTACATTAACAACACTGCATTGATACACTACTCCCACACACTGCATTCAACGCTATACTCATCTTTGCATGCCATAACTGATGCATTTGACAAACTGTCATTTTCAGGTCCCTTTTCAGATGCTAGCCCCACCAGACGCCCCAGCGGAAGCCGCATCAGGACCTTCAGTGCCTTCTCCGACAGTAGGGAAAGAGAGATGAGGGACTCCGACACACAGTCGAGGTAGAGTTAGACGTACTCATGACGAGAGCGGTCCACCGGAGCCTATCTCGAATGATGATGAGACAGATGAAGACGAGGAGCCAGGGAGCCCACAGTCAGAGTCATCTGAGGGTGGAGGCAACGGCACCAGCTCGGGTTCTGAGGGCGGTGGCGATGCTGAGGATGGCTCTGAGGAGGGGAGCAGAGATGCTGAGGAGGGCTCCGAAGGGGGGAGTGGAGGCAACTCTGGTTCAGGCTCCGGCTCAGATTCAGACAGTGGCACCAATGGCGATAGCTCTGAGTTCGCCCTGCCGAGGAAAAGGACGAAGAGGGCCTCTCGATCTTGAGGTGGCTGGCGTCGATTCAGATGTTTTTGCTTAGTTTTCTTTTTGCTAGTAGTGTTAGCACATTGTACAGCCTTAGTCAGTTTTATTTTCTTAAAAACTTGTAATCTTTTTGTAAAAAGAAACCATGATCGGAATGAAAATAGCTTTTGATTAAAAAGTGTTATATTTTGCATTCTGAGCATTCATCGCATTGCACCATTTTTCACGAAAACAGGATTGATGGAAATTGAATATTGTATTGGCAACTGCTTAATTAGGTAATGAACCAACCAACACATAACAAACAGAGTACAACAACTCAATGAACAAAACAACAACTCGACAATCAAAACAAATACGACTCGATAAGCAAATTGACAACTTGATAAGCAAAACAACAACTCGATAAGCAATTCGACAACTTGATAAGCAAAACAATAACTCGATAAGCAATTCGACAAAAAATCTTAAAGAGAGACGGAAGAAATGCACCAAGAGTGGAACAAAACATAGGTTCTTAGCACTTTCAACACATGGATGGACCAGAGGGCAAAACAGGAGGCCACCGGTCATAAACAGATGCTGCCAGCCATCAAAAGTGGTTGTCGGCCACTAGTACTGGCCGGTCGGCTACAAAAGTGGCCAGTCGGCCACTAACATTGGCCGGTCGGCCACCAGTGCAGGGAACCTCCAGATTGCTACCACTTGTCTTCTATTCATCACCTTATCTTCTACAAAAACTCCAGCTTCGTGGTTTCTTCAATTCAGCTCTATGTTTGCTACAAATGGAGCCATTCTTCAATGAAAAACTCTCGACTTGGATTGCAACTTTAGATGGCTCAGAAAAGTTGAATTTCTGAGGTTTTGGGATAAATGCACTATTCCCGTTGAGTCGTACTCTATTGTGTTTTCTGTTCCTCCACGCCGCGGCTAGATGTTGGAATCTGATTATGCATGTTTTCAGCTTTGGTAGACAAGAGATATGCCCCACAATCGAAGAATTCCAGGCTTTGATGGAATCCCAGCATGACGAGGATTTCTTGCCCCAATCCCATTTTGGGCACATCCAAGCTTTAGGACGGATGTGTGGGCTTACTTTACACGATGCTCAATCCTTGGTTCACAATGGGGAGTTTGAAATTCCTAACTTGATTCATCGATTTTCCGACGCCGGCGACCGCAACGATCGTCTTTGCCAAGGTTTTCGGCAACATGCCCTTTGCTTGTGTATGTTGGCTCATTTCCTGCTTGCCCCTGGCTTCGGAGGGTCTAGCATTCGCTTGATTGAAGTTGCCCAGGGCTTGAAAGAGGAAAAGAGTTGCATTGGCTTGACACTAGCTGAGACTTTGATGGGCTTGGATGCTTTCCATCGCCAAGAGACAACCAAGTTTACAGGAAGTGCATTACTCTTGCAGGTAATGTTTCCACCCTTCTCACATGTATTTCTCACATCACTCGGCACTCAGGCTTTGTTTTTCTCTCAAAACCCTTTTCTCACTTTTTCTCTCCATGTACACCTCTCTATTCTTTAATCTCTCTTATTTTTCATTCCTCCCTAGGTATGACTCATGGATAAGTTGAAAGTAGTGGACGCTTGCCCTGCGTATTCGGCATGCGGCTATTTCTTTCACCAACAGCTTGTCGATTTCCCAAACGAGAGGTGGTGGTGCCATTGGATGTGCAACAGGTCTACTGTTGACATTGCTTGGCGTTGCCCCTAGTTTGATCTGCCTGAGATGAGCTACAACATGTCCCGGTAACTTGGCATTCAGTTTGTTGGTTTGACACACTGTGTCTTCTACTTTCTATTCCGATTCAGGCGTCAGTTCGGACACGACCAGACTTCCCAAAAGAGGGGGTAGAGTACCCGACTTCATTTCCAATCCAAGGCTCACAGCTAGCTTGCTATCCCACTGCTTGGAGAACAAGAGAACTTCTGGCCTCCACTCCCAATTTCAATTGTGCCCTTTCTGGCGAATGCACAGCTTGGCTTGAAGATGAGGCACAAACCGGGCCTACTTTAGCATCTGAAGCTTCCACAAGCTCTGGGAGGGGACGCAAGAACACCTGACTCAACTGTGCCCCAAGTTTATTGCTTTAATATGTACTTTCAAGTTTTCCTTTTAAATGTAATAAAAAGCAACTTCGATTTGTATCAAGAGTTGGAGAACTCTGCATTGAAATCAATGAAATTGAAGGTTGTGGGTACTGAAAATTTTCCTTCTAGCCCAAAAAATGGTCTAAGTTGTAAAAAGATTAATTTGACAAAAATCAACTTTTATTAAAACTTTTCAAAACCATTTTCGATAAGGGTCACAACTGGACACACCCGAAATCTATCCTTGAGATGTATAACTCTGAACCCCATAACTGAAAAGTTGCCCCTTGTCTGAATAGCACTGCACTGTACTGGAGATCACAACCGAACTCTTGGATGCAGAAAAGACAAAGATGACCAAAACAATCATATGGACACAGTTGATTTGGAAATGTTTATGGCTGGACTTTAGAACAAAGTTGTCTACGTATCCCAAAGATGGGAATCAAGCCTTACGTAGTTTGGTTCGGGTTCACTCGGGTATTAACACTCTCCTTTTGCGCTCTAACTTTTGCCAAGGCCGCCCTTTCTGGGTTTTCAACCTTGTGAGCTCAGTTTTTCTTATTTCAAATTTTTTGTGCTCTAAGTTTTGCCTAGGTCGCCCTTTCGGGTTTTTGGCCTAGTGAGCCTCTTAAGGGTAATATTTCTTCAACTTGTCCATGTTGATTGGTTGGGAGAATTCAAGGCCATCTAAGTCCATAAGAACGATGGCTCCACCCGACCAAATAGATTTGATGATGTAAGGACCAGTCCAATTAGGTCTGAACTTGCCCCTAGGATCGTAGATGGGAGCTCGGTTGTCTTTGAGCACTAAATCCCCTTCTTTCAAATTCCTGGACTTAACCTTCTTGTTGAAAGCCCTGGCGATTCTGCGTTGATAACCTTAGACATGGTACAGTGCTTTCAGCCTCCTCTCGTCGAACAACATTAGTTCCTCGAACCTGCTTTGCTGCCAATCCGCTTCTGCTATCTGGCACTCAGCCATAACCCGCAGCGATGGAACCTCAACTTCAATCGGCAGAACAACTTCCATCCCATAAACCAGAGAATACGGAGTTGCCCCAGTAGAAGTCCGAATTGATGTTCTGTAGCCCTAAAGAACAAATGGCAGCTTATCTGGCCAGTCCCTGTAGGTTTCCACCATCTTCTGGAGGATGTGCTTGATGTTCTTGTTGGCGGTCTCAACAGCTCCGTTGGTTTGTGGATGACTTATGAAAAGCCACGTTGTATTTTTCCAACAAGTCGATCACTTCTTTCTTGAAGTGAGAACTATTGTCCGAAATGATCTCATTCGGGATCCTATAACGACAGATGATATTATTCCTGATGAACTTGGCTACATGCGACGCTTTCAGCACTGCGTAGGATTGGGCCTTGACTCACTTTGTAAAGTAGTCTATTGCCACCAGGATGTACTCATGCCCGTTTGATCCCTTCAAAGTAACTGCCCCAATAACATCAATTCCCCAGACCAAAAACGACCATGGTGAAGTCATGTAGTACAGCTTCGACGGCGGGATATTCATGCGATTTGCATGGATCTGACATTTGTGGCATCGTCGAACAAAACCAATACAATCATTCTCCATGATTGACCAGTAGTAACCCTGTCTGAGAATCTTCTGAGCTAGCATCACTCCGCTCATGTGCGCTCCGCACTCTCCTCCGTGGATGGCCTCCATTAGGCGCTTTGACTTTTCAGCATCAACACACAGTTTATGTATTCCCAAATGGCCTCGTTTGTACAATTTACCCCCGCAGATGATAAACTGAGTAGCCATTCGCCGTATTGCCCTTTTATCTTTGGCATTTGCCCCTTGTGGATAAGCCTCATTTTCCAAGAAGTTCCAGACGTCATGATACTAGGGGTTCTGATCTTGTACTTCATCTATTGCGGCGATCAACTCATAGGCCAGCAAATACCTCTATTAAATAATGATTGGACGCATCCGGACTCCTAAAGGGATGTCTATCATGGAAGATGGAGTTGATAAGGCGTCAGCGAACCTATTGCTCTCTCTTAACAGATGGGTGAAGGTTAGCTTCTCAAACCTAGGAATCAAAATGTCCAAGGTTTGGTGATAGATTTTCATCCTTTCTTCTTTAACCTTCCAGTCTCCTTTTGCTTGAGACACAACCAGGTTCGAGTCCCCAATGACGTCCAACCATTTTGTCGTAGTTCCAGGGCGGCTTCCAAGCCAGCGATACATGCCTCGTACTCTGCTTCATTGTTAGATACCTTGAACCGGAGTTTGAAAGCTAAAGGTATGTGGGAATTGTCAGGCGCTATCTGTAACACCCCTGTCACATACCCGTACTGGTTAGACGCTCCGTCAAAGTACATAGTCCAAATCTCATCTTCAACCTGCAGAATGGCCTCATCTGGGAACAGATACTCTACTGCTTCATCTCCCTCCACTGGGTGATCGACTAGGAACTCCGCTACCGCTCTCCCTTTCACAGACTTGCGAGTCATGTACTTCAAATCAAATTCGGAGAGAAGAAGCAACCAACGGGCTAGCCTACCCGTAAGCGCCGGTTTCTTGAAGAGATATTTGATGGGAACTAATCTCGAAACCAGAATTACGAAGTGAGCTAACAGGTAGTGCCTCAACTTCCTGGTAGCCCATACCAAGGTCAAACAAGCCTTCTCCAGTGGAGTGTAACGGGTCTCATATTCCATCATCTTCTTGCTTAGGTAATAGATGGCCTACTCCACTCTATCCTCAGATTCCTCTGCAAGCATGCAGCCCATAGTCGTGTTCATTACTGACAGATACAAAATCAACGGCTTCCCTCGGCTCTGGCAGTAACAGCATGGGTGGGTTCTGTAGATACGGCTTAATTTGCTTAAAAGCAACCTGGATTGATCATCCCATTGGAATTTCTTTCCTTTCTTCAGGAGACCAAATAGTGGTTCACAAGTTAAGGTTAATTTTACAATAAACCGTCTTACGAATTGCACTTTACCCAGAAAGCCGCGCACCTCCTTTTTAGTCCTTGGTGGTGGCATTTCTAGTATGGCCTTGATTTTGGAAGGATCGACCTCAATGCCCCTTTATGTAATCAAGAACCCCAGCATTTTCCTTGCAGTGACACCAAAAGCACATTTCTGAGGATTTAGTCGCAATCGATATTCTCTGATCCGTTGGAAAAATTTCTTCAAGGCGGTGTAGTGGCCCTCTCTTTCCTTGGACTTGACAATCATGTCGTCCACGTACACCTCAACCTCTTTGTGGATCATATCGTGTAGAATCGCGGTCGCAGCTCGTTGATAAGTAGCCCCAGCATTTTTCTGACCGAACAGCATCACCTTATAGCAGTAGGTTCCCCACGGCGTGGTGAAGGTAGTCTTTTTCCTATCCTCGGGTGCCATCAAAATCTGGTTGTACCCAGAAAACCCATCCATAAAGGAAAGCAGCGCATGCCCTGCGGTGAAGTCCACCAATTCGTCGATGTGCGGTAGAGGAAAGTCGTCCTTCGGACTAGCTTTGTTTAGATCTCTGAAATCCACACACACCCGAATTTTGCCATCTTTCTTCGGCACCGGAACAATGTTGGCCAACCAAGTAGGATACTCAGATACTAGCAAGAACCCTGCATCTATCTGCTTGGTGACCTCTTCTTTGATTTTTAGAGCCCAATTCAGGCATATTCGCCGAAGCTTCTGCTTGACGGGTAGGGCCTCAGGGTTAAGAGGGATCCGGTGTTATACAATCTTAGGATCGATTCCAGGCATGTCTTTGTAGGACCACGCGAAAACATCTTTGAAATCTTTTAATAAAGCGACTAAGTGCTCGTGTTCCTCCGAAGGCAATGTAGACCCGATTTGGACCAAACGCAGATCCTTCTCAGTACCAGCATTAATTGAAGTGATTTCATCAACCAGGGGTTTTGCAAATCTCTCATCCTCTCGATCAATGAAATGTTTCAAAACCAGAGGAATTTCTTCCTCGTCATTTTTATCAAAGTTTTGAAAGTCCTAAATAATGCAGTAAACACGTGGCACAGAAAAGTACTCAGAAATAGCAGTGGTACCATTCGCATTCATAACTTCTAGTTCGTCCAATTTCTCGGTTACAATCGACTCAAAAGAAAAGGAAAAAGACGACCTGGACAAAATAACGGCATCCGGGTTATCAACCCCAGGAATACCAGACTCTGACTCAGAAGAACTAGAATCTGATTTCGACTCCACATACCTTGTGGAATCAGGTTCCGGTTCACTACCTGATTCAGAACTACTGGACAAAAAGCCCTCCTCGAACTGCCAAACGAGAGAGGATGCGATAGATGCATCCAGAATACCAGAAGAAGGGCCCACAGCCGATCGTTCTCTAATCATGGAAGCAAAGAAGTCACCCCCAAGCTTTCTGGTGTGATCTGAGGATCCAAGAGGAGACAAGCCAGCGCTGCTCCTATCTCGAGTTCAGTGCCATCGGACTCATCCTCTATGCACTGTTCAGTCTCAGCTGGTAGGTCAGTTTGCTCTTCTGCAACTTCATCCCCTTGCAATTATAGGTCGAAAAAGATCTCAAAGTCGGGAAAATGCCGCTTCTCAGAATTCAACCATGGCTCAGGAAAGCCACAAAAATGAGAAAACCTCCCCCTCCCAGACAAAACGGCCGTTCAGGGTTCCTTGAATAGGTCTATGCACCAACTCATAGTGCTTCTCAGTTTGTATAGCCTAGGCCTTTTCTGCCATTTTCTTTCCCTTCCTTACCCAATCCTCTTTGGTAGACGTGTAACCTAGACCAAAGGTATAAGGGTTATGTGGCACTTCGGCTAATACAGTGACGCCCTTCTGGCCGCTCCTTTTCAATCCCATTCCGGGTACATGTTGCAGCTTATTCATGAGGTAGACGGATTGCGCATTGACATATAACCCCTCATCAACAGTCAGAATATCTTGCACTACCCAGGCCTCGGCCAAGGTTAACCCAGACAAAAAGACATCCTCCTCGCCGTGTACAATTTCCAAGGCCGGTGTAGTAACTTCCGGCGGAGGCTGTATGGAAGAGTTCTCAAAAACAATAGGTACCCCCTTCCCATGGGGGTATTTCAGCATCTGATGCAGAGTGGAAGAGACAACTCTTACTTGGTACAGTCACGACCGTCCAAGGAGTAAATTAAAGGTGGCCGAAACATCCAGGATGTGAAACTTGATGTCCTGTTGTGCCGGGCCAACCTGAGTTCTGATCCGAACTATCCCTATCACTTCCCGACTTGTATTGTCTTAAGCCCGAATCACCTGGGCCGTTGGTGTGAAGTCTGCGGGTTTTAAACCAATAGCATTGGCCATGCGCGACGAACACACATTAATTGCAGACCCGGTATCAACCAAGACAACTAGTATCCACTTCTCTTTACATTCCACAGAGATGTACAGTGGCTTATTGTGCTCAAAGCTCTCAGGCGGCAATTCTTTATCCGTGAAAGTCAAAGTCGGTGAGGCGCCACTTGGGAAAACTAGTCCCACTAACTGCGCAGGGGTTGTGTCGATGGAGAGCTTAGCCTTATCCATTGCCGATAGGACGGCTTGTCTTTGCACCCGTGAAGTCATGAGCAAACCCCAGATGGATATATCTGCATGAATCTTCTTTAGCTGCTTCAGTACAGCTTCTTCTTCCAACAGTTTTTTTTTTTTTTTTTTTTTTCCTGTTTCTCAGCTTCCTTATCTTCCCTTGATGCTTCCGGTTGGTCCAGGTGTGGGGGCTTAAAGTACCACCCACTCCGAGTCATGTGATCGACTTCCTCGGCATACCATGTATCATCTGGTAGATTCTGTCCCCAATCCTCATCCGTGTGGGCGAGATGCAAATCCTCATCTTCCCACCATATTCCTTCGGCAACTGACAAACACACATCTGGTTCCGCTGTAAGTATTCCTGTATCCGCAACATAGTCAGTCCTCACAAGATCTTTGGCTTTTCTAACCTTCTGGCCAGTCTCAGCTATACACAAGCTACCCCATTCTTGGGCAAAATTCTTAGTATCGGTGCTCTCCGGCAACTTCCCTTTGTTGTCGACCGTTCTGGCTGTTGCAGACGTTCTTGTTTCCAATTGTCCTTGCTTTGGTTGAGACCCCTCATCAACATCCGGCTCATCACTAAGCCACCCTGTATTATTCGTTGATCCGTTCATATCAAACTAGCCGATTTGTACATTCCCCAGATCCTACTCATCAAAAAAATTACAGATTACTGATGTCCTCCTTAAGCTTAGCTAAGTTATCTAGCCCCTGGCTTGGCCCGTCTTCCCGGACTACATTAACCTCCATCCCCATCGGTAATTCCACCATCGGTTTGGCCTGGCTAGTTGGCACAATGTAACAGCAAGGGTTGTACACTTCTTCAGTTAAGCTCACGGAGCCCTCAGGCGTGCCTTCTTCTACCACAGCCACCACTATGGGTTCGGGTTGGGATATGGACGCGCTCATCATGCACAAGTCTGTGCTTTCTGGGATGAACAGCACCGGCTTAGGTAGGTAGAGGGAGTGATGTATATGCTGGGGTCGTATGGGACGGCCATTGTTTGGATAAGGTTTACATGCCTAGGTGGAGGAGGGGGTTGGTTATGTGGCGGGAGAGGATTTGTAGTGACGTTAGGCTTCTTAGGAAGCACTATCACTTTGTTGTCAATGAGATCCTGAATCTCATGACGAAGTCTAAAGCATAGGTCGGTATCATGACCATGTTGCTGGTGGAAGGCGTAATACTTAGCTGGGTTGTGTGTAGGAGGGAGGAGATCAGGCAACGGGCGCGGCTCTAGGGGCTTCAGATGCCCCTTTCTGATCAGGACCCTCAAGACCGCCGATAGAGACATGTAGAGTAGGGTGAAAACCCTCTAGCCCCGGGGTGGGTACTTTATAGGTTGTGGGGTAGTTCCGGATGTGCCGGTAAAGGGGGTGGCTATTTTCGGTGTGGTGGTGACCATACCAACATCAGAGGTCCTTGCAGCTGCGTTGCTACTCGTAGCCGCATTTGAACTGTGTGTAAAAGCCCACTTGGGCTGCTCTTTTTCATGGTCAATCAGACCCTGTTTCATCGCATCCTCTATCTGTACCCCTATCTCATGAAGGTCGGCAAATGTAGGGAGTGGTAAGACAATCATCTTTTGCAGCAGCAGCTTCGGTTGTAGATTACGAATGACCATTCTTATCTGGTCCTTCTCAGCTGTCCTGGTGGTCATTATGGAGGCCTTGGCCTCCATCGAGTGACGAAGTTGGAGAAGCCCTCCTTCGGCTCTTGTCGAGTAGCCTCGAGATCACGAGTTGTGACCTTGATTTGAGCGTTATAAGAATATTAGGCGACAAAGGCCTTGGCCATCTCTTCCCAGCTTCTCTTCACAGAATCCTCCAGTTTAGCACTCCAAATAGCCGTAATACCCGACAGGGTCCGGCCAAAGAGGGATAACTTCTGCAGTCTAGTTAGGCCCATCAACGCAGAATATCTGAAAATAGCCACAAGTGGACCATGGGATCACCCGAACTGTCGAAGCGGTCTACGTGTGGCATTTTAAATTTATCCGGCCATGTCACCGCCGAATCTGTGTAACTGTCCTCTATGTCCGAGATCGAGTTGACACCCTGAGCCCTCTTAAAAAGCTTCTCAAGCTTGCTCATTTTCAGAGCGGTAGGGTCGACCTCGAACTTAAAGGGGGTCTCTGTTGGGTATGCTGGTGCTGTGGAAGTCTGGGGTGGAATCGGATCCACTGGGATGTCCGCATTTTCCTAGACATTGGTTATGGGAGCAGGAGCTCTGGCTACTGGAATATCTACAGGAGGTGGATGGGATGCAGAAGTTGTTGCCTGCTGCGGTTGTTGTTGCTGTTGCTGTTGAAGCCTAGTAATCAGTTCAGCCTGCTAGGCTGCAACCTCTGTTTGGCGAGCGGTAACTTCCGCTTGGCGAGCAGCGTCCCGCTGCATGGCCTCGATGGTCTGTTGAAGTTGGTGCATCATATCCTCCATACTGTCTGAGGGGTGTTGATCTATCAGATTCGGTGCATACTCTCTTTTTGAGGTGGAAGTAGAAAATTGGGCCCAACTGCGCACAGGTGACGTAGATAGTGATCGCTGAATTGGCGACTGTTGAACCGGTGATCTATGCCTGACTGTCCTCCGTCTCGTAACGAGGGGTAGTGAAGCAAACACTGGTTATCCTCCAATAAGATCCTCAGATTGGTAAATCCTCCTGACTCTGGTCCAGAGTGCTCAGGGGGAAACTGCCTCATCAGAAGCAATTGTGAAATACTACCTTGCAAAAAGAAAATAAAGCAAAAAAAAAAAGAAAAGGAAACAACAATCAGCAAACGCACAGCATCTCGGCTTAGACAAAGACAACACACAGTTGAAATCATAAGCTGGACAATCTGTACTCAAACACTAATATCTGCCCCAAATTTCTGCCTCAAAACTGATACCCTCAAACTGATACCCAGACTTGCAACTGGTACATACATTCTTTCAGAGTCACACTCTAAAGGCACATATCAAGCAAGAGAGAGCCAAAACACTCCTATGCTGGGGTAGGGTTTCCCTGTCCTAGTTTCGTTAGGAGCTAGGGGTTCACTACACACACATGCGGTTTCAAACAATCCTACATTTGGGTGAGAAACCTGTCCTAGTTTGGAACAGTCTCTAAGGCTTCCGATATGCAACTAGGTCAATTGGTCAAAAAAGGTGCCTCAGCAAGACCACCTAATATACCTCTTGCTCCTAACACCGAGAAGTGAAAGGAGGATCAAACAGTACGGCGGTAGTCTAGATCCAAGGTTTGTGTTCCAATCGTGGTAGAGCCCGCAACTGGTCAGCCTTATGGCATGCTTTTCCAAGCAAGCCTCCAGCAAACCGTTCAGGAATAGCAAATGGCAAACACTGTGACTTAAGCGTACCAATGCAAATGCAAAATGCAAAGAAACACATAAGTGTAGATAAAACAATATATCATGAGTTCAAGTCAAGTTCTCTAAATCCTCAGCGGAGTCACCAGAAACTGTAGTTCGACTTTCTTCAGGCCCCCTTTCGGAGAGCTCGAATTGGTCCTACAGTTCGGACTCCTGTCACGGTTCTGAATCTAATCTCACGAAGTGCAATGTGAAATTGATAAACACCAAAGAGTCCAATCCGGCAAATCATTTTGGAAAATCGATTTTGAATCAAATAATGCCAAAACTGGACTGTTTTGCCAGATTACAGAGTTGCCACCTAAATATTTTATTTTTGGGAAATTTAGGAAACCCTAACTCGTTCCAAAGGCCACGTGTCCGTCATCACCAAAGTTGCCTCGGCTTGGGAACTTGGGTACGGGAGGGGAAGGTCCTGAAATGAGCACCCCCGCTCGCGCGATCAAGGATCTGCCGCTTCTAAGCATGATATGTTGTTTTATAAACGTCATGTGTTCTTATTCTGGTTATTAGCTGACTTTACTACGTGACGCACACAAGCAAGTATAGACTAAATCGCGGGAATTTGGAACAAATTCAACTCTTGTTTGCTTTCGAAAATGGTCTGAATTTGCCACCCTCAAGTGGACTAAAACGCGGATTTTCCACCTCAGGTGGGCTTAAAAACATGATTTGCCACTTCGCAAAGTGGGCTTAAAACTCACATTCGATGAATTGTTCCAATTCAAACAACAAAGCCTCCATCCACAGGCATTCATGCAGTTTAGCATATAAGCAAATAGCCTCATGGCAAGCATTCTATCATGGCAACACTTACACTCATGCAAGTATGCTAAAGCGTAGAACTTACTGTGTACTTCAAGCCAAAACAAAAGCTAGTTAGACATATGCATGATCCTAACTATGCTAGATGCCTAATGCAACACATGCAATAATGCAATTAATAGGCTCGGCTACTAATATGGCATATGATACAATTCAAACAACATGTGATAAACAGGTATTCAAATAAGTGTATTGAAATACAATGTAGTTCGAATCATGCGCTGAGCCTCGGTGCATGCAAAACAAATGAATGATGCAAACATGCAAGCATAAGGTATACTAATTGAAACATGTCCCTAATCTAACCATCGAAAGCGGGTAAATAAAAGGGAGAAAGACGTGGCGTTGGAAGACATGCACACACGCACGCACACTTATTACAACATTATGCCCTCACGAAGGAGGGTCCGAATGAATAAGCTAAGCTAAGTATTACAAAACGAACTAATTAACTATTCTAGCTAATTAATTATTACAACACAATTGAATAACTAGCTATGCTAAGCTAATTGAAATATTACAAAACGAATTAAATGATTAGTGTCACGACCCAAACCCGCCCCTATAGGTTTAGCACCATAACCGGCCAGTAATCCGTGGATTACCAAAGGCCTCTGAACAGATTAGCAAATAGTAAGGGGCTGCGGAAGCAATTATACAAAATAAACAAGGTCTAATGAGTTGTGATAACGTACATGAGACGGAACATTTCAAAACTTATATGTATATATGCATAAACATGCCAGTCTAGGTACACAATATTTACAACATGTACAACCCAAGACCTGTCTTTACAAAACATATACAGAGACTAGCATGAAATACAAAAACAGCCATAGCATTAGGCTTCGTACGGAACCTCCTCGGGAGGCATAACAGTTGGCTGACAAAACAGAACAGAAGGCCGTCAACTCTGGCCCTGGTCAGGTGCCGTCTCACCTACATACATAATATAAACTGTGAGCGAAAACCCAGTGAATAATAACAGAGTAAAGGTTTTCAATGAATGAGTTCGTACAGATTCAGAAATCATAAGTCAGAGTTGTATCAAATTCATTTGTTTGTCCAGATCATATACAGATAGAAATCATAAGTCATGATTAATTTATGTGATACATCCATTAGCATTAACAGAACAGAACAGAACAGAACAGAACGCATACGCGTAAGGTTATGAATAACCAGTTCCATAAAGGAACCTTCGGATCCAGGTAACAGAACAGAACAGAAGCTGAGCCCTCGTGACAGGGCCTCCGGTACGGGTAACAAAGTGCAGACAGAAATAAGTTCCATGAAGGAACCTCCGATATTGGGTAACAGCTAACAAATATCACATGATGCTAAGGATGTCACGAAATACATATCAGAAATTGAACAATCATTCATTGTACAGAACATATCATTTCAGAAAACATATCTTGTTTAATCAAACAGAAAGTAGATACAGTTTGAACATAACTTTACTAAGTTATTACTCACAGTTGGTCTTGAAACAAACAGACGGAGCAAACTTGGTCAAACGGTACGTGGCACGTGACCTACACAATACATAACAGATGCACACTTGAAACACACGTTCTAATTGTACAAAACTTACTTCGCTAGCTCTTAGTGTGTTTCTAATCTCTTATCCTCATTATGGGGTCTAAAACATGGCCTAGGAATGCCTAGGATGGAATGAGGGTGCAAAGATGTCTTGAAAAATATTTTTCAAAACTTGCTGAAAACAGGGGTCTCGCTCGAGCGCAGCTTTCTTCGCTCGAGCGAGCTTGCCAAAACAGAGGGGTCGCTCGACTATAGACTCCTTCGCTCGAGCGGTCTGTAAAAATGCAAAAGTATTGGTTATTGGAATTTTACGCTCGATGCATGCTCGATGCTCGCTTGAGCGTGAGACACACCCTTCGCTCGAGCGTAGGCCTCATCGCTCGAGCATGCGTCTGCGTGCACCAAAAACCTGAGAGCTTGCAATTTACGTTCGAGCCACCATTTATTCGCTCGAGTGGAGCTCTGAGCAAACGATGGTCGCTCGAGCGTGGAATCCTTCGCTCGAGCGAGGAAGCCAAATTCTGGAATTTCCAGATTTGCCTCCCAAGCTCAAACCAAGCATTCAACTACCCAAATCTCAACCTCTTGGGCCCATTTTCTGGAAAAACACTTTAAACTTATAGTATAACATGTTTTGAAGATCAATTTGAGAAATCAAAGCCCAAGGGTGAGTCAATTAAACACAATTGCAAACTAACTTCCAAGAAATATTAAAGAACAAAACATGCAAGTGTTCACTTGAATTCAATACTCCAAAAATGTAACCAAATGCAAGACTAAACTCAAAATCATGATGAACTCATGGACTATAAGTAGAATATGGTCTTGCATGCAAGAATTTCCATGAAAACACTTCATATTGTTATGATATAGACGTGCATGCATGATTTAAGCTCTAATTCAACATGTTACATCTAATTCTTGTCTTAGATTACTAATGTCACATGAATCATGCAAGAAATGACTTGAATTCACAATCAAGAAGGTAATTCTCCTACCTTAAGTCTTGAATTCCAAGCCTAGAAGCTCAAATTTGCAAAGCCTCTTCAATTCTCCTAAGCCCCAAGCCAAATCTCTAGATGAATCCTATTTTCTCCTAGCTCTCTCTCTCTAGTCGGTTTTGACAAGGAAAAATGGCTGAGGAAATATGTTTCAAAGTGTAATAAGGTTGGTCTCCAAATCAAGCCACTAAGTGGCATAATGGTAGATAAGTCCAACTAATGTAATTTACCTTTATTTAATCGTACCAAATCAAATTTAAATTAAATCTACCATAAAATTCTATAAATCCTAACTAACACGTAACACAAATCAATTTCGGAATCGGGCGCCGATAAGGCTTTCAATTCGCAGTTTAAAGTCAAAGACATGAACAGATCATTATGTCGTAAACAGATAGAAACACATAATTTATAAGACTCTCATGCATAAATCTAATCTCATTGAAATCACCTCCCAGACACCAAGGATTGGGGTAAGAAAGTTTAAGATTTATAAGACTCTCCCATAATTTCCTCCTCTTCAATACAGCATTCAGAGCATATATATTACAAATAACACAATGGAATGATTTAGATAAAATACCTGAAAGAAGAATGAAATTCCTGGAACTGGAGCAATCAATTAACTGAAAAATTTGGGTATTCCAAATGCAAAAGAGGCCACCTGCACTGCCCTCTGCACCAACCTTCATAAAACCCATTTCTTCTAGTGGCCATAAAGACTTTACAAAATTAATATCAACATTGTCTCTCTTCGTCTCCTGAAGCATTAGAACATCTACTCTTCTTTCCCTCAATGCTTTAATTCTACTCATTTTTTTAGGTCTGCTAAGACCCCTAATATTCCATGACATGACCTTCATTAAAACTAGCATCACAGCTCCTACCCACATTTATGTTGCCAGCAGCTTAAGCCACCTCACCTTTTCCTTCAACTCTTTCCAAATCTTTTTCCTCCAACTCAATTATTCTGGCCACCACTTCATATTTCTTTCCTTCACAGTTTAACCCTGAGGCATAATGGGTTATGATGTGTATAAAGTAAGGAAAAGTAGCAAACGGGCCACGTAAATTGCCATCAACGTGGTTTTGGGTTTGTCTAAGTTTGTAAATAGGCCAGAAGAAGATGAACAGGGAATCAAGAAATCATCAAACTTAGTTGAGTCTTTTTTATTTTTATTTTTAGGAGTAGTCTAGCTTAATTCTTAGGAGTAGATTATTTTAACTTGCAGGAGTAATTTTCAAGAGTTTGTGGCCTTGTAAACATAGAAGATTTCAAGTAGTTTTCAACAGTTTGTAACCTTGCAAATTTAGAAGATTTCAATAGAAGTTTTTTTGTATTTACTTCACTCTTTCAATTGGTAATTGTTCCATAGAAATCTTCGTACTTTTAAGACATTAGAATCTTTACACAGTTGTCTGATTTTCAATTTGATTGTTTGGTTAAAATTGTTATTAAGTCTCTGTCGATCAAGACCTAACACAAATTTTACTAACACTATTATAAAAATTAAAGGGGGATTTGGTCAAAACCTCCTCATAATAAAATTTTAATATATTAAGAATAAATACAAAAAGTTTTCCTTGAAAAATCCAACATATACCACTATTATCAAAATATTAAGCTTTAAAATAATATAACTTTTGATATAAATGTTGGTTTTTAATAAAATTAGTATTTTTAGAATCCTCTCATCAAGATCTATCAAATAAGATCTATATTGACTATTTCTAGAAGAGAAAAAAATTATTACCGTTGAAATTGATGGAAACAGTAATAGTAACGTATTATTTTGTTTGACAGTAACATATTACTCTGTTTGACAGTTATTCTGTTTGATAGTAACATGTTATTCTATCTCACAATAACATGTTACTCTGTCTCACAGTAATATGTCACTCTGGTTCACAATAACATATTACTCTGGCAATATTGGCTAAGGAAAAAAAAGAAGAAGATATTTTACTATGTCCTTACTCAATTATTTATTTTCTCCTTAGAGAGTTTATAAAGCAAAATAAATTTTGTTGTCCTTTTTACCAAATAATGATCCAATGGGAGGGTTTTGACTAAATTTCTCCAAATTAAACTCACTTATTTAAATTTAAGAATGTGACAATCTACTAAATTATCTAATTCAAATCTTCCATACATGTTTTCTCTAATAAAACATTATCACTTTTATAGACCTTGATATAGAAGATTCCATGTCCAGACAAATTAGGTTGGTTTAGAACAATTTATTTCAAGATAAAATCTTTTCAAATTATGTATCTTGGATTGTTCCAAGTTTATGCGGAATAATTAATAAAATATTTTCAATTTTATAAACCTTTATATAGAAGATGCAATGTAGATAAAATATTTTTAAATTATGTATCTTGGATTGTTCCAACTTCATTCGGAATCATTGATAAAATATTATCAATTTTATAACCTTAAAAAGAAGATGCCATGTCCAGACAAATTAGATCAGTTTAGTACAATTTACGGCAAGATAAAATTTGATGCCATGTTGAGATAAAAGTATCATTCTCTTAGTCTTTCGATATTTAGTTTATTTAAATAATTTGTGTCTGATAAACTGTAAATAAAAATTGCAATAGACATTCTAATGTAATTTTTTTCAAATAATAAATTACATCACATAGGTCTATGATTAGTCTACATTCTAATTTTTTGGTCAAACATCAAATTAGTCTGAACATCTCGTTAGTCCTTACACCACGCCAAAATAAGGCATCAACGGCGGATTTTTTAACGGCGGTTTTCGTTACCGCCGTTAAAGATACTATTAACGGTGGTAACGAAACCGCCGTTAATATATCTTTAACGGCGGTTTCGTTATCGCCGTTAAAAAAACAGCCGCTAAAGTATCTTTAACGGCGGTAATGAAACCGCCGTTAAAAAACTGCCACTAAAGCTCTCTTTTAACGGCAGTAACGAAACCGCCGCTAAAGCCCTCTCATTATCGCTGTTAATGACGGCGGTCTTTGCCGGCAGAGCTCCGGCGGAACTCCGGCGAGTGGTGACCACGTGCGGCCAGAGGTTGAACATGACCATCTACAATAAAGCAAAAGTAATGTTTAAATATTTATTTAGGGAATATATTGCATACAGAGTGGCTGTGGTGGAGTGGTTGGTGTGTGTGGATTAGAGGTCAAGGGTTCGAGACCTGGGGGGTGCAAGAAGAGAGAATTACATTTTAAAAAATTTGAACCTATTTACGGCGGTAAAGAATCGCCGTTTTTGGTCGACTTTTAACAACGGTAATTTACCTTTTACGACAGTTGTACCTTTTCCGACACAAGTATAAACGGCGGTCCTAAATTACCGCCGTTAAAGGCTTTAACAGCGGTTTTACATCCTTTAATGGCGGTAAAAAACCGCCGCTAAAGCCCAATTTTAGCGTAGTGTTAATTTAATATTTTACCTTTCTTGAAATTCAATAATATTTCATATAAAGAATATCGTGTCCGAAGAAATTATTAATTTAGATATCAATTATGATTAACCAAATATTAAATTATATGTTTTGATAGTTTATAAATCCAAGCCCAAATAAATATGGTCTCAATGATATAGTAAGCCACCCACCATATTTATAGATAAATATAAAAAAGGAAATTCTACATAAATGATTTTACAACTAGCGAATATATTCGCATCACGAAGTCAAAGAATGAAGAAATTATTTGATAGTCTAAGGTCATGTTTGATTCACAAGACTAATAGTGAAGTATTAATAATTCTATTAATTAGTGTGGTATTCACTATCCAATTGGATTAATATCCATTAGATTAATAATCCCACCCCTACCCCATTACTAATAATCCTACAAATTTGTTGGATTAATTATCCATCAGATTAATTATCCTAAACCAAAATGTTAAAACAAACATAAGATAATTGGGCCCACGGATTAATAATCCCAATCCCATACTCTAATCCACCCAATCAAACATGCCCTAAGTGTACGAGCATAGAAATAATCTTCTCGTATAATTCTGTTGATCAAGTTTACACTCCTCTAAATGTCGTCGTTTTGCCACCTGAAAACACAAACGTGAGCTAGCCGGCAAGTGTGTGCCGGAAACCTATCCGATGCCTAAGTCAGCAAATAGACAATAGACACAAAAGCTCTGTGTATTCCAGAGTAAGAATTGTGATACCTGTACATAGGTTCTGCTATGAGCTTTTATAGATTCAGCTTGGCACAATCCTAGTAGGATTCCAACTCTCTTTATAAGAGTCCTTCTATGAATCGCACTCCCAGTGAAGAGTGTCTATCCTGATAACACTCTACTCACTTCCCACCAAGTAAGAGGACCCAAACCTCCTGCCTCAGCTCGGTAGAGCACTCAACCGAGCTATTCTGGCCTTGCTTTACGCCGGACGAACCGAAGATACTATTCGATCGAGATAACCTTAAGCCCGGTACGTTACTAACATACCACTGTTCGAGATACTGATAACATCTTGCTCATCTGTTCCAGACCTCGGCCTAACGCGGCGTACACCTCACGACCGAGCTATTGAAGCTCTTAGCTCGGCCTGAAGCGTGTCCCCATGAACCGAGGTTCCTTCGTTCGGCTCAATTCTTAAAACAAATGGACCTAGCTTGGCCCAACTTTAAGCATATAAATTACCCTCTCAATTGCCCCTTAATTCTAACTGCCAAGCATGATTGGGATTATTATTTTCAAGCCGCGCTAAAATGCCTCAAACTAACCGAGCCGAAATACGCATCTGACCGAGTCCAAAAATGTTTTATTCAACAGGGCTATTTTTAGTTCGGCCTCAAAAACTCACGCTGGTTGAACAGCTTGTCGTCTCATGTCTGACATCGTGTCCTTACTGGGACACGTGGTGTGCGCTAATTGCCCTCTTAAACTGCAACAGCCGTATCCCACTGCTCAAGAACAAATTTGAAAAAGGCCCACCATTTTGCCTTTCACATAAATACCATCCCTTTATTTCGAACAGTCACCCTTTTACTGTTCATCTTCGTTCTTTAGAAAATCTCTGCATTCTAAGCTCCATACCCACACCTCCATCCTCGTTGGCCTTCTTGCTGGTTGGTTTTTGTTTTCACGCCTTCACACTCATAAGTCGTTAATGCCTCTTTTTGATGTTTGTTTTTATCTATATCTTCATTTTTGGTATTTAATCTCCATATACGTGTGTTTATATACACTAAAGTGTTGAGCAAATACCATAAACCCAAAACCTTATGCTCAAGCTCAAAAGCACACCAACTGGATTCAAAAAAACATGATGTTTAATCCAAAATCGTGCTGTAACCGAACTAGGTATTTGTTTAGGCGACTTTTAGGCTTGAACACGACCGAACTAAGAAATCGGTTATAACCTTGCATACTAACCTCAAACCGAGCTAGAGGCCTTGAGTTGGCCTTTCTTTCCGATCAAACTGAGAGCTCCCCGTCACCCAGATGTAGCCGAGCTAAGCTTTTACTATTCTTCTGTAAATTGACTATTTACTTAGCCCGGTCCAGTTGTCTGGGCATAACACTTTTTATTTCCCCTTTGCAGACTTGACTAGGTTGGCTAGGCACACCTTTGCACCCTACCCTTAGGTGGTTTTGTTCAACCGAGCCGACCAAAGCCTCAGCCGCGCCAAGCTAGGCAACTTGTGAACTTCATTTACAATTTTTAAGTTAATCATTAGTAAATATCGGTTTTTAGTTGATTCCCCTGGGGCCATAGCCGAGTTCCGAAAGGACTATCTGTAGACGCGCCCTAGGGCTTTGCTACTACAGTTCGGACTCCCTTTTGTTGTTGGTTCTTAATCTGAACCAAAGAGTCCAAATCTGGCAAATCGTTTTGAGAAAACAGATTTTTTTTGAAAAGAAGTGCCAAACATGGACTGCTTTGCCAGATACAGAGTCGCCACCTAAATATTTTTAATGGGGAATTTAGGAAACCCTGACTCGGTGCCAAAGGCCACGTGTCCGTCATCACCAAAGTTGCCTCGGCTCGGGAACTTGGGTACGATTGGGGAAGGTCAGCTATGAGCACCCCCTCTCGCCCGGTCCGAAGACCGGCCTCTACTAACCATGATATCCATTTTTTTGAAAACGTTATGTGTTCTTATTCCGGTTATTAGCCTAGAATTACTATGTTATGCACACAGCAAACAAGTATAGACTAGATTGTCTAATTTGGAAATAAGCATTGCATATTCGTTTGTTTTGAAAAATACTTTGGAATTTGCTACTCGCAAGTAGGCTAAAATACGGATTTCAACGAGTTGTTCCAACTCAGACAATCCAACCTTCACCCACAGGCAATCAAACAGTTTATCTCACATAAGCAATTAGCCACATGGTAAGCATGCTGTCATGATAGCACTCACACGCATGCGGTATGCTAAAACATGAAAATACTTACATCGTACTCCGTGCCAAAACAACAAACTAGTTAGCAGACATGCATGGTCCTAGTTTATGTCAATTTGACTAATGCAACACATACAGGATGCAATTAGAGTAGGCTCGGCTAACCTAATCATGGCATGTGAAATGCAATCAATTGATGCACGTATTCAATTTGGAATTGAAGTACAAATGCAGTTAGCGTGATGCGCCGAGCCCGGTGCATGCAAGACAAATGTATGGATGCACGCATGCATAGCATAAGGTATGCTAATTTAAACATGCCCTAATCTACCATCATAAGCGGGTAAATAAAAGGGAAGAAAGAAGTGGGGGATTAGAAGACATGCACACACACGCACCCACATTTATTACAGATTCGCCCTCGGTCGGAGGGACCAAATAAATATACAAATTAATTAACCTACAAGCTAATTAATTATTACAGACCACTTAATTAATTAACAAATTAAATAAGCTAAGGAAAACAGTAAAAGGCCTCGGGAAGCGGGTCCAATGCAATGCATGCTCGGTCTTGCTCGGAAGTGCACTGCCATGTATAGACTGCCTCTGTTTTCCCTGCTCTGCCCCTCTGAAGACTGCCAAAGTCTCTGAATTGCTTCCCTGGACATTGGAAGACACTACCGGCTGAGTAGAATTTCCACCGGCAGTATGGTGTGATCATCGGCAGAGAATGCATCGATCGACCACCAACTGATTGCCGGTCGGCACTCTGTGAAGTCGATCGGCAAAAAGTTCATGCAGAACCTGTTTGACAGCAGCAGAGGACAGAACCTTGCATGGCAATGTAATCCAAGCCATGTATGCACCAACTAAGCTCCTTATCATGTGTATGACTCAAAGGGGCATGGTCCTTGGTTCTCGGACCACCAATCGCGCATTTCAATGCGTGATGGCCCAAGAGCACCAAGTTGTGCATGTTGATTTCAAATGTAATGCAAACCAACAAACAAAAGGCCCAATTCCTATCACCAAATCAAGGAACAAGGCATGCATGCAAGATGCAATGCTACTTAGGCATGCAAGCTAAGGATGCAACATGAGAATGCAATGCACCCTAGACACTAGGCATGCAACCTATACAAGCAAACATGCAAGTCATGAGGCAATGCAAACCAATGAAAAGATGGACATAAACAAGATTTAGGCAGCCCCAAATAAGCCTAAAACAGTGGCCCTAAGCTAAGGAATTGGGACCAAACACACATACAAGCATGCAAGCAAGTTGGACCAACACTTAGGCATATTAAAGCAACTTTTAAGCACACTTAAAAGGCACAAACATGGACATATAACCAACATGTTAGACGCTAGAAACATGCTAGAAAAGGTGCCCAATCAAACAAGTCATGCAAGTAAGGCATGCTAGAGGGGTTAAAGCTTAAGGCATACAAGAGGTATTGCATGGTGGCTATACAAAGCAAGGCATGAATGACTCCAATGACTTAAAAAAGTCCCTTAGCACACCAAATCATGCAAATAAGCTTCACAAAGCTTGGCCAAAACACAAAAGCATGATAGTCTAAATGCTATGCATGTATTGAGGCAAATCATGGCATTACAAGATAGGTATGCAAAGCAAACATGGTGTACCAAAACCAACATACAACAATGCTATTTGATGGCAAAATAAGCATAAATGACAGCCAAGGCATGGTCCACATGAGGCTTAGCTAGGTGCTCATTAAAGAGGCAAAAATGACCCTTTTCAAGGACAATAAGGAGAGGGGGTGGCCCTCTCCTTCTTGGGACTTCAAGGCACCATCCTTACCACTGAAATCCCTCAAGATTTCAGTGGTGAGGAGGCCCAAACACCAAAGTCCCGGAACTCACTCAAAATGGCACAAAATGGGGCCTCTCAAGGCCTAAGAGGGGTCAAACACCTCCAAACCACAAAACACTCTAAAGCAACTACTTAGAGGTCCTAAAAATAGAACTTTTTTATGTTATACACTAAACACAAAAATAGTTACAAGATGGTCAAAAGTAGGATGCAAAAATGGGGTAAAAAGGACTAGTTTCTTACCCTTGAAGCCTTTCTTCAACAATGGTGATCTTGTTGCTCCTTCAAACTCAAATCCAGCCAAGAGCACTAAGAACAAACCTCTGGTCCTTCAAAAGCCAAGGAAAGGTGTAGCACTATGTGTTTGTGTGCAATAGTATGGACAAAAGCACCTAGGATACAAAAGAGAGAAAGAGAGAGATAGAATAGCTACAACTATCTAACCCTAGAACCAGAGCTTCCCTCTATATTTTTTCTAACCCTAATGCCAAGAGAGGAGGACTCCTCTTATAGGCAATTCCCTCTTGTAAGGCTTACAAAACAAGCCATCCAAGAGGGAAATCCCTCCATACACGTGTATGGAGGGGAGCAGAATGGGTGCCAGCTATCACAGCTGGCACAAAATATCTGCTAAAAGCAGATGAACAGTAGTCGGCTGCCCAAAATTGCCATTTTGACAAAATTGGTTGCCGACCGGCAACAAAGAATGCCGACCGGCAATACATATTGCCGATGGCAACAAAACACCAGCCTGTGGCATCTAGCCATGGCCGGTGGTGTGTGGGGATGCCTCACAAGGTATTCCCTGCCCCTCCAAGGCAAAACACAAGTGTTTGGTGCAAAACCAGACACTAAACAGTCGAGTTCGGAGATCCTGAGGCAAGGCGCATAGCCGAGACCTCCGAGAACTCCAAATGAACACAAACATGGATGATCACCAAGTGTTCAAACGGTGACGTCCAAGTCTTGAGGACGGTCAAAAATGGGGTGTCTACAGTTGCCCCTCTTTGACAGAACTCGGAAGTCATAACAATGACGGGAGTGAATGTCAAAGCCCAGAGATGACCCATTTTTGACAAGGCCGAAGACTTGGACAAACATGCAAGACAAACAAGGTATGCGCCCGAAGGCAGGGGCAAAATGCAAGACAATGCACGAAGCCAAGCATAACTTATGATCATGCAAAGAAAAGCTGTAACGAAGCATACATGCGACAGTTTTAAGCTAGCATACACCAAACTACACTACAATGCAGAAAGGATGCAAGAGAATTATGCAATTCTCGATACGTCTCACGCGGAGGATACAATACCTGTGCGGTTCTTCTGGTTCCACCAGCGGTAAATGAACCGTACATACAATATCGTACCTGAAAAGAAAACAACTTAACAGGTATGATATTGTTAGCAACATGCATGACAATGCACGAATGAATGCAAAATGATATGCAATATATACAAAACAATGTATAAACAATGCAAATGAAAATGCAATGCAATTGAAACAATGCAAACTATATGCAGAGCAATTGAATCATGATCCAATCATGAGCGATTCAAAACCACACGTATGTCAAATAGATTGATGGAGGTAACAAGTTCGTCTACCATAGAACGATCAACTGAACTATGAGTAATGTAGACGGACACAAGAACGAGTATTAGGTGGGATGACATAAGTAGGGTAACGACCCGCTGGAGAAAGAATGATGATCCTAATGCCGGATGCAAAATTACACTACAATGTAATATATACAATGGATATGGCGTGCAGCCAAACCAAATTTTGCCTAGGAAAGGCATGTACACATACAAGCCGCGGCCAACATAGAATGGTCCACTGAACTATGCTTTGACACGAGAAGTATAGGCACATACCAGACCAAGCTCAACATGGAAAGGCGCAAGCCATAGATGGAAGGTGATGCAATGGATGCATGCAATCTAAAATGCAATGGAAATGGATACAATGGATATGGCACGCGGGCCAAACCAAATCTTGCCTAGGAAAGGCATGTACACAAACAAGCCGCGGCTAATCATAGAACGGTCCACTGAACTATGCTTTGACGCGAGAAGTATGGGCACATACCAGACCAAGCTCAACAAGGAAAGGCGCAAGCCATAGATGGAAGGTGATGCAGTGGATGCATGCAATCTAAAATGCAATGGAAATGGATACAATGGATATGGCACGCGGGCCAAACCAAATCTTGCCTAGGAAAGGCATGTACACAAACAAGCCATGTCTAACACAGAAAAGGTGCCGCAACCCTCAAACCAACATACCAGCGTGGAATAGGCGCGTACACATGCAGAACTGTGTTTTAACGTGAAAAGTAAGGGAACATACCAGACCAAGCTCAACCTGGAAGGGCGCAAGCCATAGATGGAAGGGGATGCAATGGATGCATGCAATCTAAAATGCAATATCTACAAATATGCAATGGAATGGATATTTACAAAAAATGCATGACAATGCAGTATGATGCGATCTACTGGAGGAAATGCAATGGACGTATGCAAGCTACAATGGAAACGCATGACAATGCGTGTTTATTTTCTACAATGCATGACAATGCAATGTTTTACCATGTATGCATGACAATGCACTATTTACAATGGATGCATGACAATGCACCATGATGCAACGGCTATGATTGCAGCTTTCCCTATCTTACCAACAGGGTGATATACTAGGTTAGTTCAGTATCCAGAACTGAGGCGCAGACATGCTGCCTCAACCTATGGGGCTTCCATACAGATTTTAAGCCGAGGATACACCCCTGGGTATTTAAACCAGACTTTAGTCTCGGAAATCCCGAACCTTTGCGTTCTAGGCATAAGCCGTTCGAACTCTAGTTTCCACCGTCCCAGTTGGTCTTCTAGGAACTTACTGCAAACACAGGCAGGTGGCTTTACCAGACCACCGAAAGTCGTTCAGGCACGACAAACACCAAAGGAATTGCACCTTTAGAGGATTTAAGGTCTCCTAGACCGGGATGCAAAGTGTATGAATGACAATGCATGTTTTTTTTTTTTTTTGGAATGCAAATGATGCATGATGTTGAAGTGCGTAACAACGCAAGTCCTCGAAATGCATGACAATGCATGAAAATTCGATGCGCGGCGACGCGCGGCTTTAGATGCATGACAATGCAAATGAATTGAGAATGCATGAAGATGTATGATCTCAAGATGCGCGACAACGCGCAGCTATTGAGACGCATGACAATGTGACCGAGCGGGTTTATGGTCTCGCCAGACCGCACGTGTTTTTGGTCCCGCCGGACCGTGGTGTGTTTTCGGTCCCGCCGAACCCATCTTGGGGCAATGCGTGAATTTGAGATGCGGTGCACAAGACAGTGCGATGCACAAGATCGCGCGATGGAATACATGCCAAATGCAATGAGATGTGCAAAACAGCGCGGTGCGTTAGACAACGCGAGTGAAGGTCTTGCACCTCCCAAGGATTTTAGGTCTCCTAGACCGTGCGTGTTTAAGGTCTCGCCAGACCGGCGCGAACAAGACAATGCGATTGAAATGCGATGCACAAAACAGTGCGATTGAAATGCGATGCACATGACAGTGCGATTGAAATGCGATGCACAAAACAGTGCGATTGAAATGCGATGCACATGGGGCAACTTTTGAGTCTCGTAAAAGCCAAAAGGATACGAGAAGGATACACTTTCCACGAATTCGAGTGCCATGCGCAGAAGACACGATCCGAGGCCAAAACGGAAGCCGGTTGAGCGTCGGAAATGCACTGTCTTGCATTGTTTTAAGAAATGAAGGCTTTGGACCACTCATATAACCCAAGGAAAGGTGTAGGAGGCTTAAAAACCACTGTAGAAGACCACCGGATGCCCACCGGCCATCAAAATACATCACCGGCCGTCCATCGACCATAATACAATTTCATCGGCACAATATGTTGCTGACCGGCAAAGAGTGTGGCCGACCGGCAAAAAGTCCCTGTATCGGGGCAGTTTTGACATTTCGCTACGGGTGTTTTAAAATAGGGCCTCCAACCCTATTTTCTCCACCTCTCCTTGCTCGAAAATACTCCCCCTCTCTCTCTAGAATATTTTCGTCCCTCGATTTCCTCGTTTTCTTGCGTTCTAGCCTCGATTTCGTTGTTCGATTCGCGAATACCTTCGCGTTTCGAGTGTTTTGAACCGAACGAAACTTCGTTTCGGTGTCCCGTCTTTGATTTCCACCACTCGGGGTTTGTTCCCCTCGAGTCCTTTTCAGTGTCCATGCCATTTCCGCACTCCGGCTTTCCCGGCCATTTCCGACCCTCTCGGGGTTGACTTCTTCATTGACCCTTCGCATTCTCACTCGATTTTCAGTCTTCCGGCCACTTTCTTATCCTCTTCGCGATGGCGGATGATCTTCCACAGGGCGGGCCCCCTCCAAAGCTTGAGATGGACCCCGAGGCCGAGCCCTTGCCACTCCGTATCCGGCCGTTCGATCCGGAGACCTACAGGCCAGCGGTTCATGTGATGCTCCCCGATGGGCTACGCCAATTCCGGAGCTTCGAGAGGGGCGCGGCACGCGAGCTACTACTTCGTGAGCCAGAGTCGCACTTGTCCTTCGGCGCTTCCGAGGTAACTTTCTTTCTCTGCTTTACTTTTTGCAATGTAGGATACAAAACTGCCGTAGCTGGTTATGCTCTTTAACTGCTTTAGTTCAGATACCCTGACGTATTGTAGTTGATAGCAAACAAACTTGCAACTGATATCTGTTTAAGACTGGCACATACACACACAGTGCACTGACCTCGAGTCTTTCAAATCATCGGCACACACCGTATTTTACTGCAAACTGAACGGCACCCGGGACCTGTTTGAATCTAAAAAAAAACTTGCACACATGCTACGTTTGTACTGAACCTACTCGAACACGCTGACGCATCACACGTTGTAGTTCACTGTAAGCACACCGGCACCTGGTATCTATTTGGATCTGAAAACATGCATACATGTTATATTTGCCCTGAACCACCCAAACGTATTGACACATCATATGCTGTAGTTCTTTGCTAGTACACTGACACCCAATGTCTGCTTAAATCTGAAAAATGTGCACACACGTTACATCTGTACTGAACCACCCAAACGTATTGACACATCATATGCTGTAGTTCTTTGCTAGTACACTGACACCCAATGTCTGCTTAAATCTGAAAAACGCGCACACACACACTATATCTGTATGCTTCTTAAAACTGTATCTTGAATATTGCTTCGCAATTGTTGTTTTTGATTACAGGGGGACTCCCATACCATCCGCGGGTATGGGAACGTCATCGCCCGAGACTGGTACGTGGAGTTGCCGGACGCGGTTCTCCAGATCGTCGACGAGGCAGGCTTCGGCATCTTCTGCAGGGGGCTCTCCCAGCTTACCACCTGCAGGCCCTTGCTCGCTGCTTTGGTGGAGAGGTGGTGGGATACCACCAACTCCTTCCACTTCTCCGTCGCTGGGGACATGACGATGACCCCTTATGACTTCTCGATGCTTACCGGCATCGGGGTAGGGGGGGATCCGATCCCCTTTGACACAGATATGGATGAGTGGGACGCCGCCCAGCTGTACCTGCTCGGCACCCGGCCACCCCTTGCTCGGGCAGGGTTTGTCAGATACTCGTGGTTCAAGAGCCACTTCAGGACTGAGCCAGCCGTGGCAGAGGAGGCGCAGATGACCCTAGAGGAGGTAGATCAGTATGCGCGGGGCTTCATTATGTTTTTGCTTGGGACGACCCTTTTCGCCGATCGGGCGAACACCGTGCCTCTTTGCCTGTTGAGCGCACTGGTGGATGTCAGGCGGATCCGCCGCTATGATTGGGGTGGCGCAGGCTTGGCCACATTGTACGGTTATATGAGCTTTTCTTCCCGCCTCAGCGGACAGCTCCTTGGCGGATACTGGCGAGCTTGGGAGGTACATCTTCTTCCCCTTTTTACATTTCTGTTTTCTGCTTTACATTTTCTGTATTCTGCACACTGCACGGTCCATCTCTCACTGACTATATACTGCGCACGCGGCACACACATATACTCTGCTTTACACTGACTGTACACTGCACACACACTGTACAACACACGGCTCTGCCATTTCTCCTTTACTCTGTATTCTGTTTTATCTGCTAGTCATACTGATATCTGTTCTGCAGTTGTGGGTCTACGCCTACTTTCCTAGGCTCGCCCCAGTACCCGATGTGGAGATCCCGCTTGACGTCCCCTTTTCTCATCGCTTTGATGTGCGGTGTGTGCGGAGACCCCGGGAGTCTTTTATTTTCTTCCGCCGCTACTTCGACACCATCACCGCCGCGGAGGTATGTTTAACTTGTAGAGTTTGCTTAAGCTTTGCATAGCACTGTATTTTTGATAACAAATAGATGACAAACTGTATTTGTACCCGCAGATCACCTGGCAGCCTTGGGCTCCATTGCCGGCCGTGGTGAGGGATCACTATGAGGGCGCAGAGGAGACTTCCCGCCTCCGGATTCTGTTGGAGGGCCCGGTCTGTCGGGCTTGGTACCTGGGGGAGCGCTTCTTGCGCCAGACCCTGGGTTTACCAGAGAAGATAGTTCCGGGTCCGCCTCCCGCACATATGAGGCATACGGAGAGGTTCTCTCTCGCGCACCTGAGAGAGTATACCGCTGGCTGGGATGCGGAGCGTCACAGAGGCGAGGGCGACTACGTCGAGTACGTCCGGACCTACATTATGCGACCCTTGAGCAGTGGTCAACGAGCTGAGGGGGCGAGGCCAGCGGTGCCGGCAGCTGGAGCGGGAGCGTCGAGGAGAGCTCGAGTCCGTGGTAGAGGCGGAGTTCAGAGAGGGCGGGGGACCGGCTGGCCTGCTCCGCCCACTTTACTGACTTTCAGAGGGTAGGGTGGGGCGACCTACTAGATCCCCTTTTCTCCTCCCCCGGCTGATCACGAGTTGGTCGGTGTCCCCGACTTGCCTCCGGTATGTATTACTACATTCTTGTATAGTCGTTTCATTTCAGTTTATTTAATATTCCGCAGAATACTGATGTATCTGATATTTTTGCAGGCTTCCTCCGAGTACACTCGGCAGTCATTGGAGATGAATGCCTCCATGATGGGGATGCTACAGCGGACCTTCGACCTCCTAGCCCTTTACAGCATTTCGGTACGTTCTTTCTGACCACAGCCTCAAACCATACACAAACTGCTTTGCATAATCTGATGCACGACACAACACTGGATACCCAGCCCTCACGGCACCTGATACACTGTACTCACACACTGCATCCTGCACTGATTCACTGCTCACAGCATACATACACTGTACTCATACACTGTATTCTGCACTGATTCACTGCTCACGGCACTCACAGACTGTACTCATACACTACATTCTGCACTGATTCACTGCTTACAGCATACATACACTGTACTCATACACTGTATTCTGCACTGATTCACTGCTCACGGCACTCACAGACTGTACTCATACACTGCATTCTGCACTGATTCACTGCTCACAGCATACATACACTGTACTCGTACACTGTATTCTGCACTGATTCACTGCTCACAGTATTCTGATGTATTTGCCTTTTATGCTTTTCAGCCTCCCTCCCAGATCCCGCCGGTGGGTGGTGTTCCGGCTGGGCCCTCTATTCCTGCTCGAGGAGGGCGTGGAGATACTGCACGTCCCCGTACCAGGGGAGGGCGTACTCATGTCGGGAGTAGCTCTCGGGCACCCGTCCCTGATGATGACGATGACGATGATGAGTCCGAGTCCGAGTCCGAGGCAGGGGCAGAGGTAGAGGCGGGGTCATCTGAGGAGGGGACCGGAGGCGGTACTGACTCGGGCTCTGATGACGATGCTGATGATGCTCCTGGCCCTTCGTCCAGGAAGAGGACTAGGACAGACTGATAGCCCCGGAGCCATCTTTGACATTCGATACAGATTCTGCTTCTTCTTTTTTTCCTTCTTCTTTTGTACTTTTTCTTTTAGTTGGTAGCTAGAGTACCTTGTACTGCCGCAGGCAGGTTTTTGTTTTCTTCAAAACTATGTACTTGAAAAAGATTATATGAAATGAAACAAACTCGTTTTTGTCTAAAAAAAGTGTTGTATCTGTACATCTCATACTTTGCACTGCATTGCATCATATTACACCTCAAATGTAAATGATATTGATCTGCCGTCTGAAAATTGAGCACTTGCACTGTAATAATCAGATAACTGACCAGCTAATAGCAAAACAACCCAAGCAAACCACTGTTTCATTCTAAACACACAACCCATACTCCACTGGGGATTGATCTGTATACGGCCCGCAACCTAGCGCTTGGTTCATTCTGCACACAGCAAACACTGAACAAACAGTCCAATCTAACAAGACGGACTACGGAAGCTGAAACGATTGTAGTTGAAACACACTCGGATGCCCCAAATTCTCCATTTTCTTCTTTTGGTTTCGCATACAATGTAGAGAATGGCACGGCACTCTGAGCATAAACGATTTTTGAAATAAGGAGGGGTTTTCAACCTGGGTATCGAATCTAAGGCTGAACACAGCGAGAAAGACTCAATTGAAGAAAACAAAAAGACACACGACCTAAACGCAACGAGACACGCTCGGATGAGATTCAAGACACGAATTGCGACAAAACCAAAACAAAAGACACGACTCACGGACGTGTGAGAGACCTCAGACCACGAGGAGCCAGTTTCCCCGGGTTTTGTTCCCACCCTTTCTAATTTGTGACTCTCACGACACTCGGCCCTCAGGCTCGTTTTTCTCTCAAAACCTTTTTCTCCCTTTTCTCTCAACTTACACCTCTCTATTCTTCAATCTCTCTTTTTTTTTAGTCCCTCCCCAGGGTGGTTGATAGATGAAGAAGAAATCGTGGGTTCACACCCAACAACATTAGCTTGCGGCTGTTTTTTTTTTTTCGGCGACTTCCAGTCGAGGTTCCGGATAAGGGAAGCTTCTTCCGGCGAATAGGATGCCCTTCTGGCAAGTATGTTGACGGCGGCGAAAAGACAGAACACCTGACTCAGTTGTGCCCCTAGTTCGTCATTTTGTCCATTTTTTGTTCGTTTTCTTCCTAAAACAGTTTTGACCAAAATGAGAGTTGGATTAACATACTTGTCCGATTTTTGATTTGAAAGTCATGCAAGTCAGGCTGTGTGCACTGAAAATTTTCCTTTTTGGGTCCAAGAAGATGGTCCGATTTTTGGAAAATGAAATAGTTTTCGAGAAAATAGTCAACTTTAGTAAAAAAAATTTCAAAAACTATTTTTTGCAAATAGTCAATGCTCAACGAGCACGGCACTTACCCTCGAGATGCGCAACCTCGGATCGGAGGCAATGGAAAATTGCCCCTTGCTTAAAGGGGGAACATGGCAACGGAAAGTTGCCCCTGGTTTGGGCGATAACTTGTGGCAACGGAAAGTTGCCCCTTGTTTGGATGGTGCCGCAGCATGCTGTAAACTGTTTTTATCAATGACGACTGAACTCCGAAGACGACGGTCTGAACCAATATATGGACACAGTCACTGTAAGAGCAATGGTGGCTGGACTTCAGGATGAAGTTGCCTATGTATCCCAAACATGGGAATCAAGCCTACGTAGTTCACGGTTAAGGTACACTCGGGTATTTTAACCTTCACTTTTTCAGGCTCTAACTTTTGTCAAGGTGCCCAATGCGGGTTTTCGACCTTGTGAGCTTATTTTCTTTTCCTTTTTTCTTCATATTTTTTCACTTCTTTTCTTTCTTCTTTTCTTTTTTTTCTTCAATTTTTTTTGCATTTTTTTATTTTTTTTCTATTTGCATTTTTTCTCTCTTTTTTCCTTTTTTATTTTGCCTTGCTCTAACTTTTGCCTGGGTCGCCCTTTCGGGTTTTCGGCCCAACGAGCCTTTCAAAGGGTAAAAGTGTAACAAGTCCACGCCAAATGGTTTTTGAAATTGAAGCCCTCTGTATTCGGGAGAGTGACTACTGTGTTGATTTGCAGAAGAATCCATCACAGTTGTTTCACGAGCTTTTTCCAGTGAGACCTGACCTTCTTTATCTGATTTTGGTGCCTCTTGCTCGAGGGCAGCTTCGAATTGGGCCACGTAGGCCTTACATGGCAGTTAACTGTTGAACGTTTTGAACGGATTCCAGGTTCGCAACAGATAGATTGAATCTCGAGGCTGAGAGCGATCCTAGGCTGCACAATCTCAAGAGCAATTCCACACAAGTCTTCACAGGACCGCGCAAAACATTTTGTTTTTGAAAGTTTTTAAGAAAGCGACAAATCGCTCGCGCTGAAGATAGTGTGGAACCAGTCTGGATCAAACCAGGATCCTTCTCAGTACTCACGCTGACAGGCATGATTTCATTCATAAAAAGGCTTAGCATGCCTATCTTTCTCTCAAAAAAGATCAAAGTTTCGCAAAACCCGAGGAATTGCTTCCTCTTCGTTTTTGTCACCGCAGTGTTCAAAAAGGGTTTTTTTGAAAAGCTTAGGTCATTACAACGATGTTCAAGGCACAAGAGTGTATGTAGAATGTACTGCCGTTTCGTTCACATCCTCTGGCACAACTAGCTCAAATAGCAAATAAGCACAAGAACATGATAGCCGCAGCTGTTTCATTCAAAACTTCCAACTGCGACTGGCTCCTCAATAGAGACAGACTCAAAAGGAAAACAAAAGGGGTAACTACAAAACGGTGTTCGAGGCAACAACCCCAGAATCACCTGACATTCTATACAGGGGGCCGACTCGCTACAACAAGACAGACCTGTGAGCAAAAAGGACTGACTCAAGACAACGAGACAGACTCAAAATAAAACAAAGACTGACTCGACACCCAAGCCAGATTTTTCAAAACTAGCATTCACAGATGCTCAAAAATGCGTGCCAGACGCCACATCAAAAATACTGGGCGCCGCTCACAAGTGGTCCAACCCTGATCACATACTCACAGTATCTGTGTCCTCAAAATCCAATAACTGGGTAGTAACGGACTTGGCTGAGGTGGGCGGGAGGATAACCTCGTTGTCAATCAAATCCTGCACCTCATGACTGAGGCGGAAGCAGTTATCAGTAGGGTGGCCAGTCTGCTGATGGTACGCGCAGTACTGGGCGGCATCATGCGTGAGAGGGAGATTCTTCGGGAGAGGCCTGGGCTCCAAGGGTTTAAGATGCCCTCTTTCGGCCAAGATCTGAAGTGCCTTGGACAGACGCATGTAGAGTTCATGAAAGACCCTGAGCCCTCGGGGCAGGTACTTTGGAGCCTGATTATTCCTGCTAGATGCACTAGCGAAAGGGTCGGCAGGTGCCGCCTTGGCTTTCTGATATTTCCCAGGTGCAAGATTGGGAGTGGGAGGAACTGTCCTGGCATGGCGGGGCCTATCCCGGTTTTCTGGCTGACTGGAACTACCCTCAGGCGGAGTGGGGAAAACATCCCCCACAGCTTTTGTCACAACTGCAGATATCTGTTGCTTGTTCATCCCTGCGGCTTTCAGAGCCTCGACTGCCCACAGCAGCTATTCGATGGGATCGGCATCTGCCTTCATTTTGCCTTTGTCTCTGGCCTCAACCTGATCTAGGATTTGGGCTGGTGCTGGTACGTCATTACCATAGCTGGAGGCCATCTCCGGTTGACTAAGCTCAATCACAATCCGTCCGAACAGCGGGGGCTCCTGGGGTACAAAACTCCCGGCATATGGTGCGGCTGGTGGCGAAGCTGACATCCCGTAAGCGAGATCCGCCACGGTCCTCTGGAGATCACCTATCATCCCCATTAGTTCAAACGTAGTAGGCTCGCGAGCCTGATATAGCTGGGGGGCCCAGACCGGGTGTGCAACCGGCGATCTAGGTGGATGCGGCATGTCAACAGCGGTCTCACTTTGTAGAGTGATCCCTTGATCTAACGCGGCTGTCATAACCACGATCTCTTCTGAATTCTACGTCATCATGTGTCTTGCCTCGGCAAGGGGGGAACACTGACTATTCTGGAACTCTCTGAACTGAAAGGAAAAAACAGGCAGCATTGCAGCCCAAACGGATCAAACACAGGTGCGGCCGAACAACTGCACTCTACTACTGATCACTGTTCCCCAGAAATCACTATCTCACAAAGCACTGAATCGGATACCCACAGATATAACTGATTCTCGCAAACTGATACTGATGCCCTCAGGCTTGATACTCAACCTTGCAAACTGATATGTACGTTCCTTGCAGAGATACACTCTAAAAGCACATAACAAGTAAAAGAGAGCCAAAACACCCCTATATTGGGGTAGGGTTTCCCTGTCCTATTTTGTCAGGAGCTAGGGTTTCACTACGCACGCAGCGGTTTCAAAACAACCTATAATCGGGTAAGCAACCTGTCCTAGTTTTGAATGGTCACTACGGATTCCGAATATGCACTAGGTCGAATGGTCGAAAAGGGTGCCCCGGTAAAACCGGGGTTTGTGTTCCCATGCTGTCAGAGCCCATAACCGGTCAGCCTTATGGACATGCCTTGACAAGACAAGCCTCCGGCAAACCGTTCAGGAATGGCAGATGGCAAACACGGTGTCCTAGGCGCACCAATGCACATGCAATGCAAAGAGACACATAAATGGAATCAAAACAGGATATCACGAGTTCGAGTCAAGCTCTCTAAATCCCCAGCAGAGTCGCCAGAAACTGTAGCCGCGCCCTAGGGCTTTGCTACTACAGTTCGGACTCCCTTTTGTTGTTGGTTCTTAATCTGAACCAAAGAGTCCAAATCTGGCAAATCGTTTTGAGAAAATAGATTTTTTTTGAAAAGAAGTGCCAAACATGGACTGCTTTGCCAGATACAGAGTCGCCACCTAAATATTTTTAACGGGGGAATTTAGGAAACCCTGACTCGGTGCCAAAGGCCACGTGTCCGTCATCACCAAAGTTGCCTCGGCTCGGGAACTTGGATACGATTGGGGAAGGTCAGCTATGAGCACCCCCTCTGGCCCGGTCCGAAGACCGGCCTCTACTAACCATGATATCCATTTTTTTGAAAACGTTATGTGTTCTTATTCCGGTTATTAGCCTAGAATTACTATGTTATGCGCACAGCAAACAAGTATAGACTAGATTGTCTAATTTGGAAATAAGCATTGCATATCCGTTTGTTTTGAAAAATACTTTGGAATTTGCTACTCGCAAGTAGGCTAAAATACGGATTTCAACGAGTTGTTCCAACTCAGACAATCCAACCTTCGCCCACAGGCAATCAAACAGTTTATCTCACATAAGCAATTAGCCACATGGTAAGCATGCTGTCATGATAGCACTCACACGCATGCGGTATGCTAAAACATGAAAATACTTACATCGTACTCCGTGCCAAAACAATAAACTAGTTAGAAGACATGCATGGTCCTAGTTTATGTCAATTTGACTAATGCAACACATACAGGGTGCAATTAGAGTAGGCTCGGCTAACCTAATCATGGCATGTGAAATGCAATCAATTGATGCACGTATTCAATTTGGAATTGAAGTACAAATGCAGTTAGCGTGATGCGCCGAGCCCGGTGCATGCAAGACAAATGTATGGATGCACGCATGCATAGCATAAGGTATGCTAATTTAAACATGCCCTAATCTACCATCATAAGCGGGTAAATAAAAGGGAAGAAAGAAGTGGGGGATTAGAAGACATGCACACACACGCACCCACATTTATTACAGATTCGCCCTCGGTCGGAGGGACCAAATAAATATACAAATTAATTAACCTACAAGCTAATTAATTATTACAGACCACTTAATTAATTAACAAATTAAATAAGCTAAGGAAAACAGTAAAAGGCCTCGGGAAGCGGGTCCAATGCAATGCATGCTCGGTCTTGCTCGGAAGTGCACTGCCATGCATAGACTACCTCTGTTTTCCCTGCTCTGCCCCTCTGAAGACTGCCAAAGTCTCTGAATTGCTTCCCTGGACATTGGGAGACACTACCGGCTGAGTAGAATTTCCACCGATAGTATGGTGTTATCATCGGCAGAGAATGCATCGATCGGCCACCAATTGATTGTCGGTCGGCACTCTGTGAAGTCGATCGGCAAAAAGTTCATGCAGAACCTGTTTGACAGCAGCAGAGGACAGAACCTTGCATGGCAATGTAATCCAAGCCATGTATGCACCAACTAAGCTCCTTATCATGTGTATGACTCAAAGGGGCGTGGTCCTTGGTTCTCGGACCACCAATCGCGCATTTCAATGCGTGATGGCCCAAGAGCACCATGTTGTGCATGTTGATTTCAAATGTAATGCAAACCAACAAACAAAAGGCCCAATTCCTATCACCAAATCAAGGAACAAGGCATGCATGCAAGATGCAATGCTACTTAGGCATGCAAGCTAAGGATGCAACATGAGAATGCAATGCACCCTAGACACTAGACATGCAACCTATACAAGCAAACATGCAAGTCATGAGGCAATGCAAACCAATGAAAAGATGGACATAAACACGATTTAGGCAGCCCCAAATAAGCCTAAAACAGTGGCCCTAAGCTAAGGAATTGGGACCAAACACACATACAAGCATGCAAGCAAGTTGGACCAACACTTAGGCATATTAAAGCAACTTTTAAGCACACTTAAAAGGCACAAACATGGACATATAACCAACATGTTAGACACTAGAAACATGCTAGAAAAGGTGCCCAATCAAACTAGAGGGGTTAAAGCTTAAGGCATACAAGAGGTATTGCATGGTGGCTATACAAAGCAAGGCATGAATCACTCCAATGACTTAAAACAGTCCCTTAGCACACCAAATCATGCAAATAAGCTTCACAAAGCTTGGCCAAAACACAAAAGCATGATAGTCTAAATGCTATGCATGTATTGAGGCAAATCATGTCATTACAAGGTAGGTATGCAAAGCAAACATGGTGTACCAAAACCAACATACAACAATGCTATTTGATGGCAAAATAAGCATAAATGACAGCCAAGGCATGGTCCACATGAGGCTTAGCTAGGTGCTCATTAAAGAGGCAAAAATGACCCTTTTCAAGGACAATAAGGAGAGGGGGTGGCCCTCTCCTTCTTGGGACTTCAAGGCACCATCCTTACCACTGAAATCCCTCAAGATTTCAGTGATGAGGAGGCCCAAACACCAAAGTCCCGGAACTCACTCAAAATGGCACAAAATGGGGCCTCTCAAGGCCTCAGAGGGGTCAAACACCTCCAAACCACAAAAAACTCTAAAGCAACTACTTAGAGGTCCTAAAAATAGAACTTTTTTATGTTATACACTAAACACAAAAATAGTTACAAGATGGTCAAAAGTAGGATGCAAAAATGGGGTAAAAAGGACTAGTTTCTTACCCTTGAAGCCTTTCTTCAACAATGGTGATCTTGTTGCTCCTTCAAACTCAAATCCAGCCAAGAGCACTAAGAACAAACCTCTGGTCCTTCAAAAGCCAAGGAAAGGTGTAGCACTATGTGTTTGTGTGCAATAGTATGGACAAAAGCACCTAGGATACAAAAGAGAGAAAGAGAGAGATAGAATAGCTACAACTATCTAACCCTAGAACCAAAGCTTCCCTCTATATTTTTTCTAACCCTAATGCCAAGAGAGGAGGACTCCTCTTATAGGCAATTCCCTCTTGTAAGGCTTACAAAACAAGCCATCCAAGAGGGAAATCCCTCCATACACGTGTATGGAGGGGAGCAGAGTGGGTGCCAGCTATCACAGCTGGCACAAAATATCTGCTAAAAGCAGATGAATAGTAGTCGGCTGCCCAAAATTTCCATTTTGACAAAATTGGTTGCCGACCGGCAACAAAGAATGCCGACCGGCAATACATATTGCCGATGGCAACAAAACGCCAGCCGGTGGCATCTAGCCATGGCCGGTGGTGTGTGGGGCTGCCTCACAAGGTATTCCCTGCCCCTCCAAGGCAAAACACAAGTGTTTGGTGCAAAACCAGACACTAAACAGTCGAGTTCGAAGATCCTGAGGCAAGGCGCGTAGCCGAGACCTCCGGGAACTCCAAATGAACACAAACATGGATGATCACCGAGTGTTCAAACGGTGACGGGACGGTCAAAAATGGGGTGTCTACACTATCAAATTCCTGACAACGTCCACCTCTCTTTAGCCGAACTAGATACCACGCCCTAGGGAAAACCGGGCTTCGTTCCTTTCACCGTGATATCGATTGTTTAAGCCGGCCTTCGGTTTCTTGTTCAACCTCTGATATGTGAATTCCTTAGGCAAACAAGGCTCTGCCCAACCCAACTCTCCACAAATACTTATAGGATAATAAATGGCATCGCCAAGCTAAACCGCCAGCTCGGCCTCAACCTCGGATTAGCTGAGCTATTCTACCAATATTCGTACAGCCAAAATGATGATGGTTGGGTGTATTATTTAAGGGTAAGAAGAAGCCAAGAGAAAATTATAAAAAACACACCGGATAAAGATATAAATGACGACAACGACTTCTTTTGGGTTTCTGGCAATTTTGAGGACCAGGAAGCCCAGATACCAGGCTACAATATTAACTGGAATAAAGGGACTGCCGGTATAAATACCTCGGTTTAGTTTTCTATTTTTGCTTTGCTGTTTCAGGTTATAATTTTTCGTCGTGCTAATCACTGCCTTTCTCTTTGTGCAGATTTGAACCAGCTAAAATCACAATACCAATACGCCAACCAAGATGCTCTTCGTGCCGCGGTCTGGTACCGTCAATGCAATTGGGCCGAGCTGCTTAACTTTGAATCGACCTACCGGTATAGCGGCAGGAGGAAGACGAGAGTGGCTGACTTTCTCCTAGAACCATCACCAGAACCGGACCCAAACTTGCCCCAAATACACCTTATTCCCCTCACTGAAGAACAAGAAATGGCCAAGCGTTGTGCTGTTCATGCCCTGATTACCGAACAAACACCAACTCCGACTGGCGGGGTTCAAACCGAGGTACCACAAGCCGGTCAAACACACAAGGCTGTGGTGGCCCTTCCAACAACTTGAGCCTTGTCATCTCGGCCAAACAAGCGTGCGCGCATTACTTCGACTGAGCCACAACGATTAATCAATGAGGAGGACCGCGTGCTTCCTGAAACAATGCCGCCGAGACCTGAGCCAATGCACACTGACCGAGCTAGCCCTTCAGAATGGGCACCAAAAATAACTTACAAGAACCGAGCTATAACCACTATAGACTCAGTGGTGGCTGAGAAGGATCACACGCTGGCCTTCAACCTTGCCAAAAATGTGTGTCTGCCACAAGACATGGAGCACCACAATCATTTAACCGAGCTCAAGGCCATCCGTTCGGCTACTAAGTCAATGGTGCTGGTATGTGCTCCTTCTATTTGTTTTCCATTTTACACTGTATGTTTGCTCGGTTTTAGTCATAATCACTACCTCTGCCTCTGCAGGCCATGCAGAAAAACCATATTGCTCATAAGCGCGTGTTGGAGCTGAGCAAGACTACACGACTGGCCGTGTCAGACGCCAATGTTAAGACGGCCGAGCTGAACGAGGCCAAACAAAAAATGATCGAGCTCGAAACTCAGAACGCACGACTTACCGAGCTGGTTAATGCGGCGGAAACGGACAAGCAGAAGGCGCTGGTCGAAAGGAAAGACCGCTATCTGCGCGAACTGGCTAAGCTCGAAAAGAAAAAAGATAATAAGATAACCAAGCTAAAAAAGAGCGTGGAAGACGCTGAAGACGGTGGCCACAAAGAAGGAAAGGCCACGTATATCTTGCAGTGTGAAGCTGCAAAAGATATCTTTTTCAAATATGGGTGGAAGGCAGCTGTCATCAAGCTCGGTCATGGGCAAGAGACCGAGGTCTTTCAGAACCCTCTCTCTCACTTCATCCCAAGTTACATGGCGGACCACGCCAACGCCATTCAACAAAAGCTTCTCCAAGAGGGGGAGGAGGAAGAAGAATCCCTTGTCCCAAACAACGCCCCACCTATAATCAGTGATCACGGTCTCCAGACCAGTTAGACAGCTCGGGTGGAGCCACCGGTGGCAAGTACGGTTGAGGGTGCTCCTGTGACTGACCTACCCACTAGAACCGGCCTACCGAGTGGCTCAGCTCAGGTTGACCTAGATGCTGACTTGGACGATCTCTTTGCTTGATTTTGTTTTTTCTTTAGGTATTGTAACCGAGCACAAGCCCCTCCCTTTGTAATGAACGTGTTGAAATAGAATGAAATCTACTATTTTCCCAATTGTTTGTTCGGTTATTGTATTTCAATATTTTCAATGTTTTGCATCACTTCGACTGCATGTCTAGCCAAACTAATTAGCTTGGCCTTACCTGATCCTGCCAACCTGCTTTGGCCGAGATAGTTATCCCGGTCCATGAGCTTGGTATAATGTTGGTCATACCTGCCAATTGTCTTCAGCCTAGATCTTTATCTCAGCTGAAGAGAGTTAAATGTTTGTCAAACCTACCAACCTTCTTCAGCGTAGATCCTTATCTCGGCTGAAGAAGAGAAAATGTTGGTCATACCTGCCAACCTTCTTCAGCCTAGATCATTATCTCGACTGAAGAAGAGAAAAATGTTGGTCATACCTACCAACCTTCTTCAGCCTAGATCCTTATCTCGGCTGAAGAAGAGAAAAATGTTGGTCATACCTACCAACCTTCTTCAGCCTAGATCCTTATTTGGGCTGAAGAAGAAGAAAATGTTGGTCAAACCTACCAACCTTCTTCAGCTTAGATCCTTATCTCGGCTGAAGAAGAGAAAAATGTTGGTCAAACTTGCCAACCTTCTTCAGCCTAGATCCTTATCTCGACTGAAGAAGAGAAAAATGTAGGTCAAATTTGTCAACCTTGTTCAGCCTAAATCCTTGTCTCGGCTGAAGAAGAGAAATAAATGTTGGTCAAACTTGCCAACCTTTTTCAGCTTAGATCCTTATCTCGGCTGAAAAAGAGAAAAATGTTAGTCATACCTGCCAACCTTGTTCAGCCTAGATTCTTATCTCGGCTGAAGAAGAGAAAAATGTTGGTCATACTTGCCAACCTTTTTCAACCTAGATCCTTATCTTGGCTAAAGAAGAGAAAAATGTTGGTCAAACCTGCCAACCTTCTTCAGCCTAGATCCTTATCTCGGCTGAAGAAGAGAAAAATGAGAAAAATGTTGGTCAAACTTGCCAACCTTCTTCAGTCTAGATCCTTATCTCAGCTGAAGAAGAGAAAAATGTTGGTCAAATTTGCCAACCTTTTTCAGCCTAGATCCTTATCTCGGCTGAAGAAGAGAAATAAATGTTGGTCAAACCTGCCAACCTTCTTCAGCTTAGATCCTTATCTCAGCTGAAGAAGAGAAAAATATTGGTCATACTTGCCAACCTTCTTCAGCCTAGATCCTTATCTTGGCTAAAGAAGAGAAAAATGTTGGTCATACCTGCCAACCTTCTTCAGCCTAGATCCTGATCTGGACTGAAGAAGAGAAAAATGTTGGTCAAATCTACCAACCTTCTGCAGCCTGGATCTTTATCTCGGCTGAAGAAGAGAAAAATGTTGGTCAAACCTGCCAACCTTCTTTAGCTTCAATCCTTATCTTGACTGAAGAAGAGAAAAATGTTGGTCAAACCTGCCAGCCTTCTTCAGCCTAGATCCTTATCTCGGTTGAAGAAGAGAAATAAATGTTGGTCAAACCTGCCAACCTTCTTCAGCCTAGATCTTTATCTTGGCTGAAGAAGAGAAAATGTTGGTCATACTTGCCAACCTTTTTCAGCCTAGATCATTATCTCGGCTAAAGAGAGCTAAATGTTGGTCAAACCTGTCAACCTTCTTCAGCCTAGATCTTTATCTTGGCTGAAGAAGAGAACTGAATGTTGGCCAATCCTGCCAACCTTCTTCAGCCTAAATCCTTATCTCGGCTGAAGAAGAGAAAAATGTTGGTCAAACCTTCCAACCTTCTTCAGCCTAGATCCTTATCTCTGCTGAAGAAGAAAAATAAATGTTGGTCAAACCTGCCAACCTTCTTCAGCCTAGATCCTTATCTCGGCTGAAGAAGAGAAAATGTTGGTTATACCTGCCAACTTTCTTCAGCCTAGATCCTTATCTCGGCTAAAGAGAGCTAAATGTTGGTCAAACCTGCTAACCTTCTTCAGCCTAGATCCTTATCTTAGCTGAAGCAGAGAACTAAATGTTGGCCAATCCTGCTAAACTTCTTGATTGCCCCTAGCTGGTAATGACTAAGAACAACTTTTACAGTAGAAAGAATTATGCTGAAAAAAGTATTTGTTTTATTTGAAAAAGGAAAAATTACAAGTATTTAAGGAAAAGCTAAAAATAAAATAGTTTGAGATTGGCAATGTTCCACGGCCTAGGAATAGCTTTGATGTCTCCATCTTCCAAGTGATATGCCCATTTTCCTACTAAATCGACCACTTTGTATGATCCTTCCCAGTTAGGTACTAAATTGCCATTTCTAGGTATCAAAGTGTTGCCCATTACTTTGCGCAATACCCAATCTCCAATCTTGAATTGCTTCGGATGCACTATTTTGTTATATTTTCTTCATAACTCCTACTGGTATGAGGCAATGTGAACTAGTGCTCTTTCCTTTTTCTCTTCTCCAAGGTCGAGTTCCAAAGTTATGGCTTCTTCATTCAAATTTGGGTCAAAATTTTCACTTCTAATAGTAGGGAGGCCTACTTCCAGTGGGATTACTGCCTCCATGCCATAGGCCAAGGAAAAAATCGTTTCTTCAGTTGACCGCCAAGGTGTGGTATGGTAAGCCCATAAAACATGAGAAAGTTCATCTGCCCACTTGCCTTTTGCTCTCTCCAACCTCTTCTTCAAACCGTCTAAGACGACTTTGTTGGAAGCTTCTGCCTGGCCATTTGCTTGAGGGTATGCTGGTGTAGAATTGTAGAATTCTATCTTGTACTCTTCGCAAAAGCCCCTGAAGATTTTGCCATCGAACTGAGTGCCATTGTCAGATATAGAGCCTTAGGTATGTCGAATCGAGTGATGATGTTCTGCCAGACAAATTGTTTAACGTCTTTCTCCTTTATAGATGCGAGTGCTTCTGCCTCTACCCACTTTGTAAAGTAGTCCATCACTGCGAGGAAGAACTTTCTGTTGCTGGGTGCAGTTGGAAGTGGTCCCACTATGTCGCGGCCCTACATTGCGAAGGACCACGCGCTAGTTAATGGTAGAAGCTCTCTGCCTGGTTGATGTATTTGTGTGCGAATTTTTGACATTTCTCGCACCTTTTGACATACTTCTCTGAATCTGCTTGCATGTATGGCCACCAATACCCTTGTGAGATTGCTCTGTAAGCCAATGATCTTCCCCTTTGGTGGCTTCCGTATACGCCTTCATGTATCTCGAACAAAAATGCCTCGACCTTGTTGGGATGGATGCATTTCAGGTAGGGTCCTGTGAAGGATTTTTTATACAATGCTAGTGATGGAGAGAGCCAAAATCGCTGTGATTTTGCTCTAATTTTGTTGGCCTCTTTCTTTTCTTTAGGAAAGATGTCATCTTTTAAAAATAATATGATGGGATCCATCCAGCATGGGCCTAGTTCGGCACAACATGCCTCGGCTGCATCGGGTTTCTCAACACTTGGTCTAGGTAGGAAGTCGATCAGTAATGGGTGTGGGATAGATGCATCTGCCATTAAAGCAAAACCTGCCAGCTTGTCTACTCTACTATTTTCTTCTTGGTCGATTTGCTCTATCCGGACTACTTCGAACTTCATGATCTCCTTTCTGACTAACTCTTGGTACTTTGCCATCCTCTCATCTTTTGCCTCGTAGTCGACTGAAATCTGGATTACTACTAGCTGGGAGTCATTGTATACCATCAGCTCGGTGGCCTTCATGAAAAGTGCTGATTTTAAGCCTGCTAACAGTGCTTCATACTCTGCCTCATTGTTGGATACTGGGAAGCCAAGGTTGACTGCCTATTCAATTGTTAGGTCATCTAGTGAGATGAGGACTATGCCAATTCCTGCATCGTGCCTATTGGATGCTCCATCCACGAAGAGTTTGCACATCTCCCCGACGAATAGCTTCCAGCAAGTAGAAGGATTGGATGACGTCTTGGGATCATGGGTGTTGCTGATGTTTTCTTCCAAGTCCATGTCTGCTGTTAAGGTTTGATCTTCACTGTTTGACTGCCTCAAGTCTCTGACTGCCTCAAGTCTTTACTGTTTGATGAGTTCCTGCTGGGAATAGCATGGTCCGTTCCTTCCTTCTGGTTCTCGAGTCTTTACTATTTCATACTATTTATCATTTGATATTTATCAATTTTTTTATTTCAAAATACTAACAAAAAGTATTACATCCCACAATTTCAACTAATAAGTTGGGGCGCCATGTGGCCTTCAAGAAGACCGCCACATAATTTTTTCAAAAGAAAATTATTTCATAAATAGCTTAATGTTAACAAATGTCTAAGGCACTAGTTAAGGTGCATTTAATGTAGTATTAAATTAATATTTTATATTTTCATGTATGAAAACAATTAGGAGTAATGTTATAGATCCTAAATAATCTATCAAATGCTTTACCAAATCTCTTACATGGGTGCGGGACTCACACACATGTTAGTTTGTGTGGATCCTATACCCATGTGAGAGATTTGATAAAACATTTGATACATTATTTGGGATCCCTAGCATTTTCCAACAATTATTATTTAATATTTTACAAATTTCGAGACTCATTAAATATAATAAAATATTATTAATTATTCATTAACTAATATCGCCGGCAATTTGTTAGCATGGATCTTATAAATATCATTAAAAAAATCAAAAAATTGTGAAAAAAGAAGAAAAAGAAGAAGAAGAATAAGAAGAAGAAGAAGAAGAAGAAGAAGAAGAAGAAGAATAAGCAGAACGACGTGGGTGAAGAAATTATGGTTCCGTTTGATTTAGTTTTGGAATTACGATTCTCTTTTTGGAGTTGTGATTTGAGTGTAAAATTGTGAGTTGAATTTTAAAAAGAGAAAATTTGTTTAGTTATGAATTTTGAAAGGAGCTTTGAAAAAAGTTTTTGAATTTTGAAAAGAATTTTGAGTTGTATTTTCAATTTTTTAGACATATTTTTTTAAAATATTAAAAAATATTTAAGAAAATTTTATTTTTTTGTTTTAAATATATAATTTTTATTTAAATATTTTATTTTATTTTGTAAATATTTTAATTTTTAATTTTAATATTTTGGACTCAGAATACAACTTTACACTCAAATCGTAACCAAATATATAACTTAAAACTCAATTCAAAAATTATTTTTAAAACTCATAAGCAAATACATAACTCGAAACTCCTCACTATTTTCAAAACTCTATACTCAAATCATAACCAACACATAACCAAAAAATTAAAATATTTAAAATATATTTATAAAATAAAATAAAATATTTAAAATAAGAAATAAAAAAATATTTAAAATAAAATTATATAATTAAAATAATAAAAATAATTTTTCTAAAATTTTTTAATATTAAAAAAATACAGCACATAAATGTGTGGAATATAGTGCACATTAAAATAAATAAATAAATATTTAAAATATAAAATATTGACCCTAAAAAAAATAAAATTAAGAAATATTTTTAAAAAATAAATTCATAAAAATTTAAAATACAACTCAAAACTCATAACCAAACTAATTTTCTCTTTTCAAAACTCAATTCAAAACTCATAACTCAAAACACGATTCCACACTCAAATTATGATTCTAAAAATAATTTTCAAAAGAAAAGAAAAAATAATTTTTTGAATTTTTCCCTTTAAAATAGAGTTTTGAAAAATGTTTGGCTTTGAGTTTTGAAAAAAAGTTTTGAATTATGAGTTTTGAAATTAATTTTTAAATTGAGTTTTGAGTAATTTTGAGTTATGTATTTGGTTATAAATTTTAAAAAGTGATTTGAAAATTTGGCCTTTGAAATCATGATTCCAAAGGCAAACCAAACACAATCTATATTTTCCTTTAGAAACAAATCTTTGTAGTGTGCTCCAACATGAAGTTGGCTAAAACACCAGATATCCTATTAATTTTGTATATTTTTTGAAGAGATAATAGGACAAGTGTTCTACTTTGAATAATGTAAAATAATGTTTCAAGACCACTAAATAACTTCTCGACATGGCTATGCTCAATCATGTCATGTGGTTCTCAAAGGATGTTAAATAATTGGAAAAATTGCAAATCAATGGAACAGTGGAAAAATAATTGCATTATAGATGAAATTTTTTCTTGTGCAATTATGACACACAAAGAGTTGCACCAGACATAAGAAGGACTTGCACCATGCACATAGGACATTTGCACCAACATAAAAATATAAATATTATTTCATTTTCTACTGTACTATGCCATAAATGTTATTTCATTTTCTCTCGTCATAACTCCGTTTTGTCTCATTTTCACGTCGTTAGATTCACCTCATGGCCTAATTTTCATTCCACCCCTCATACACCTTGTTCCACCTCTTTTTGCATGTTGTTGGAGCTCTGAAAGTTGGCCAAAAATAATCTCTCTCTCTCTCTCTCTCTCTCTCTCTCTCTATCTTCTATCTCCATGCTTCTTCCTTCTTCTTTTCTTTCCACAATTATTCTCTCTTTTCCTCTTTTTTCATGGCCTTTCCCCCCACTCTTATGTTTCTTTCCATTCTTGTAAGTCATATACATTCATATTCGATGACACCGCCACTATTGGAGGTTCGGTGGCCACCATGAGCTTGGTGGAAGGGCCATGAAGGAAAAGGGAATAAGTGAATAATTGTCGAAAGGAAGTAGAAAGAAAGAAGGATGAAGATAGAAGAGAAAATTTTTATGTTTAGCCAACTTTTGGAGCTTTGATGGCATGCAAAAAGAGGTGGAACAAGGCACATGAGGGATGAAATAAAAACAAGACCATGAGGTGAATCTAACAACACAAAAATGAAGCGAAACAGAGTTACGATGAGGGAGATACAAGTGCTTGAACATGCGGGTTTGAATATAAAAATTTTGCCCAAAGGAGAAAATTCTTATTTTTGGCCAACTTTTAGAGCTTTAACAGCATGCAAAAAGAGGTGGAATAAGGCTTATGAGGGGTGGAACAAAAACTAAGCCATGCGGTGAATTCAACGACGCAAAAATGAGGCGAAATGGAGTTACGACGAAGGAGATACAAGTGTTTGAACATGTGTGTTTGAATCTGAAAAATTTTGCTCAAAAAGAGAAAAATTTTATTTTTGGCCAACTTTTAGAGTTCTGATGGCACACGAAAAGAGATGCAACAAAGGCGTATGAGGGGTGGAATGAAAATTAGGCCATGAGGTGAATCCAATGATGCAAAAATTAGGCGAAACAAAGTTACGACAATGGAGATACAAATGTTTGAACATGTGTGTTTGAATCTGAGAATTTTACCTTAGTTTAATCAAACGGATATGGATGGAGGGTTCACATTAAAACACAGAAGAAATTACAGGGTTTAATTTGTCAAAATTAAAACCCTAAGATTTAAATTAAAAAACACTCAAAATCTTGACATTATTTTTCATAATTTGCCTTTTTTCTTTTTTTCTTTTTTTCTTTTTAAATTTTATTATCCCACTAATTTGCAATTTCTCCTTTATAATTTGAGTGCTTAACACGACAGGTGTCCAGATAGCAGGAGGTTGCTACAATCGTGATTCCACTTCCCCCATGACTCACTGCCCCATTTAAATGCAGAGTGAAAAACTATATTTAAGTACAGGGTAATTTTATTAAATAAAAGAAAAAATTACAAATTTAAAAAATAAGGTTCATATTTAGGAATTATCTATTTTAATTAATTTTTTTTTGACTTTTATAAAACAAATATACAGAAAAATAAAGAAAATAATATAATAACTTATAACATTTTTTTAACTTTTTAACTAAAAATCAAAATCTCCAAACCGGCCTTAACATACTTAGGTGGTGTTTGGTTTTCCTTTTAGGCTAAATAAGCACAAAAGGACAAAAAAAAAATCAAAAAATCACAAAAGGACAAAATAAGTAAAAAGACAAACAAAAAAATACACCATTCCAAAACCAAAAAGCCAAACAAGAATACCAAACGATTAAAAAAGTCCCAGGCTAAAAAAATCAAAAAGCCAACTAAAAAAGTCATTGCCAAACGAAGGCTTAGGCTACGTTTGGAAAAACAAGTTAGGGGCTAAAATAACCCCAAATAAGAAAAAAAAAAAAAAAGAAGTCAAAAAGCCTAAAAATGAAGAAATGAAGCATCACGTGGTTCACATACTGTCAACACAAGAAGTTAAACGATAATTTTGCCTCCTAAAACACGCCATGTCAGTAAGGACTTTGTTATTTGAGAAAAAAAGATTTTATTAGGATAGGGGCCATTTAGTAATTTCTCATTCAAATATCATTTCAAACATATTTTTCAATACAGTAATCAACCAAAAAATTCAACTCATCTTCCCAAACACAAAAACTAAAATAGCCAAATAGTCAAAAGTCAAAAAAATAAGAGAAATTTAGCCAAAATCCCTTCATTGGACCCTTGTTTGGTGAAAAGAAGTGCTCAATTTATTTTGTTTCATAAACCCCCGAAGGAAAAAACACATAATTGAGTAAGAATAAAGTAAAATATTTTTTTTTCTTGAATAATATTACCAGAGTAACATGTTACTCTGAGACAGAGTAACATGTTACTGTCAAACAGGATAACATGTTATTATTACTGTTTACATCAATTTCAATAGTCATAATTTTTTTTTTAATTTTCTTATTTAAGAATTTCATGGTCAACATGGATCTTATTTGATAGATCTTGATGATAGAATTTTAAAAATAGTAATTTTATTAAAAACTGACATCTACATCAAAAGTTATATTATTTAAAATTTAATATTTTGATAATAATAGTATGTGTCGAATTTTTCAAGAAATTTTTTTTGTACTTATTCTTAATGCATTAAATTTTTATTATGAGGGAGTTTTGGTCAAATCCCCCCTAAAAAACTCCTACCCAAACACAACCTTAAAAACTTTTACATAAACTTTCCTGAATTGTTTAATTTAGCAATTTTTTTGGTGATTTGGACTCCGATTTTGCAGAAAACAATAGGGGTGAGCATGGTCTGGATTGGATCGGATTGGGGTAAAACCAGGACCAATCTGTTATCTACGGTTCCTGAAAAATTGGAACCAATCCAATCCGTTTAAATCATGGAACCAATCCATTTAAATACGGATTGGATCGGTTTAGGACCACGGATTCACATATTTAAATAACAAATATATATATATAACACTTTAATTTCATAAAAATATAAACATAGCGCTATATTAGTTCCACAATAGCAGCATGTTTTTTTTATAATAGCGACATACTGTTCTAGAATTTAAACAACCATAAGAAAACTGGTTTCACCATAAGTATTTAGACCATTACAAATTAAAACTAAAAACTAACAACTAACAAACAAAAGTAATAAAAGAAGCTATTATATGGTTTTAGGTTTGAGTTTAGATTTTATATAGAATAAGAAAAGATACTATGGGGGAGGATGTATAATAAAAATATAGACTATTTGTATACGGTTCGGATCGGTTCCAATCCGGAACCGTGGGGTTCAATCCGGAACCAATCCGTGGACTACGGATTTTTAATTTTTCAATCCGGAACCGAACCACGGATTCAAAAAACTAATCCAAACCTATCGGATTGGACTGGACTGGATCGGATTACGGATTTCACGGATTCCTTGCTCAGCCCTAGAAAACAAAATACTTGTTTCTACTACTGCACAAAGTTATGTTTGATTATTTTGATAGATCTTCGGTATGGTTCTCGATGGGTAGACTTCCAGAATATTCATTAAAATATATTTCAGCATGGATTTGATTTAGCAAAATATATTTTAATGTTTAAATTTATAATACATATCTTACATATCTTCATACACATTGAAGGGGCTAAATATGAAATGGGTCAGATCCAAGCCTTGGGCCGGTCCAATCTTCTAAACACAAATCCAAATGGGTTAGATGAACATGGGGGCAACCCAACTAAGCCCAATTCCATTACCAACAGTACACCCAAGTCCTCAAGCACTTGGGCCCAACTTGCAGTGGAAAGGCTAGTCTAGCCGCGATACTGGGCTGGGCCGAGCTGCAGGACTCAAACCATGGGCCGAACTGATGGGCTGAACCCATCATCAGAACCGAAGTGGGCCGAGTCCATACAAAGATATCCGAATGGACCAGCCCATCTCTACAGTAGTCCTACAAAGGGCCGAGCCGAGGCACAATGGTGCCGAGCTGAGGGAACCTCTCAAAGAAAGGTAGAAGCTGTGAGTATATGGATGTGTAAGTTGCCACCTCAGCTGGTCGCCTACACCTAGAATCATGGAAATAGTTAAACAAAGGAATGTGGTTTGTTATCAGCATGACTACAATGAGTATATGCACCTCATGACAACTACCAGATGGTCCCCCACCTTGGGCAATGCTAAAAGGAAACTTGGCAGCACCAGAGCTCCATGAAACCATCTTGGGCAACAAGCAAGAATTTCTATATAAACTACATGAACTTCACATTGAAAGTAACTGATCTAAACTGAACCTTACTTACTGAAACTCAACTCTCTACACTTAGAGGGCACCTCACTTCTTCTCCAATTACTCATTCCCACATCGGAGGGGTTATCCAGCCAACCCCGGCCGAGCAGCTCTTACGGTGTTTCTTGCTGCAGGACCTCAATTCTTGGATAGTCCAGTCGATTACGGAGCTCCAATCCACTTTCATCTAGTGCGGTATCCGGTACGCACAATTGGAGCGGTGAGCGTAGACGCTTCGTCTCTGAGCTCTGCACTCGATTCCAGCAATTGAGGACATCCCACTTTCGGCACATACTCCACAGACAGAGAAGACAAAGGACAAAGGCTTATCACTCCTAATAGTCTTAGAAGAACAAACTGGAAACAATAACTGGACTCCCGAATCTGTTAAGCATCGATTGCCCTTCGATGGACGTTCTTCTCATCATTTTCTTCTGGAAAAGGATTACAGAGATCGAATCATAGACTCCATAGGGATGGAGATACAGGAGTTGAAAGCACAACTCAAAAGGGTGTTGGGCAATCTGATGGAGAAGAGGACTGACGTAGAGCCCTCTCGCCCGCGACAGAGAAGCTCGTCCAGAGAACCACCAGTGAAGAAGATCCCCAGAAATGAATCTGGGCAGCAGAGCCAGCCAATCCCGGTACAAAGTGAGGCGGCGAGTAGCCACACCCGTGGCTTACATCGAAGAAGGGCTAAGAGGCAGAAGATGGTAAGCCAGCAGACTGAGTACCCTCCTCAAGACCTTCGTACTTGGCTGATTGGCAACAAGCAGATTGAGTAACGTCGGGATCATCTAGACCGTACCATCTACCAGAGAGAGCACCAAGCGTTGGATAGGCTTGTCTCTTCCTCATTCTCCCTGGAAATCGTGGCCATGAGACCTCCCAAGAAATTCACCCCGCCAAAGTTCACATCATACGATGGGAAGTCAGACCCATTGACGCACATCAGCCATTATAGACAAATGATGTCCTTATGGAGCCGAGACGAAGCACTGATGTGCAAAGTCTTCCCATCCAGCTTGGGAGAATCCGGGCTTCGATGGTTCGATAGACTCCTCGCTGGATCAATTTACGACTGGAAGTAGCTCTCCGAAGAGTTCTTAGCCAAGTTCGTCTCCAACACTAAGATCCCGAAAGAGTCGAATACATTGTTCGGCCTCCGAAAGGAATAGGAAGAAACGTTGCGCAATTATGCTAGGAGGTATTGGGAAAAGTGCAATGACTTAGAGGAAAATGTTTGCAATGAGCAGATGGTTGTTATGTCCTTTAAACATGGTCTGTGCCCGGAAAGTAAGTTGAGACAGTCACTTACCAAGTGCTCGGCCACAGCACTGAAAGATTTGCGTGCCAGGATTGAGCAGTACGCTCGCCTTGAAGATGACCAGATCCCCATCGAGGTAGCATCAGCAGAACAAATAGCTCAGCATAAAAAGAGAACGGACCGAGGGGAACACAGGGGACTCGCAGTGAATGAGGTAGATAAGTCCAAATCTCACGAAGCAGTCGTGACCATATTCAAAGAACCAATCTATCGTATCTTGGAAAAGATCAAGAGGGAGCCCTTCTTTATTTGGCCGTCGAAAATGTTGGGAGATCTGGCTCGGCATAATCAGAAGCTCAGATGCACTTATCACCAAGACAGGGGGCATATGACTCAGAATTGCAGAGCACTGAAGCAACACCTAGAAGATCTAGTAGCAGCTGGACACCTCCGAGACTACATTGATTAAGATAAAGCAATGGTCGAACCGGGGAACCCACCACCAGGACAGAACATCGAGCACCCACCTCGCCTGGTAATAAATGTAATCCATGGAACAACGACCCAGGAGCGTGAAGAGGCACTAAAAGAAGAAATTGCTAAGGCTGTGCAAATTCAGCAGGTCATATCAATAGAGCCTGCATCGAAAAAGGTACGCGCAGTACCCAAGTCCCCCTTGTGCACTGTTTCGTTTACTAGAAAGGATTTAGAAGGTATACGACACCCACATATTGATGCACTCATTATAATTGTGGGAATTGGGAAACGGTTTGACATAAAACGAGTCCTGGTAGATCAAGGCAGTGCAGCAGATATATTGTATTATGACTTGTTCAGAAAGCTCAGTCTCTCTGAGCAGCACCTCACCCCGTGGCAGCTCCATTAGTCGGCTTCAATTCACAGCCAGAATGGCCACTTGGCAGGACAGTGCTGCCGGTTGTGATAGGAACGAAGACCCTCCAGATAGAGTTTTTAGTTATTAATACACCTTCTCCTTACAACGCCATACTCGGCCGTCCATGGATTCACCAAATGGAGGCGGTCCCTTCAACCTACCACCAGCTCATCCGTTTCCCAACGGAACACGGAGTAGAGCAGATCTCAGGGGACCAAGTTGCGTCCAAACATTGCTTCATAGCAGCAATGAAGGCTAAACAACTTTACAACCGGGTACAGACAGTGGAAGTGGCCGAACAGCTAGTCTTGGAAGATGTAGGGGGAGCCCTAGAGGAAAAGATGGTAGAGGATTTAGAGAAAGTCCTGGTAAAAGAGGATGATCCAGAAAAGTACTTCCTTATCGGTACCTCGTTAGGCGCTGATGAGAAACTTCAGCTGCTGGAATTGCTGACGAAAAATATAGAGGTATTCGCATGGTCAACATATGATACTCCAAGGTTAAACCCAGAATTTGCTTGCCACAAACTCAATATCAACCCCTCCGCCCAGCCTGTCGTGCAGAAAAGTCGGAGATCCTCAGTTGAGCACACTGAAGCGGTAATTGCCGAAGTCAAAAAGCTCCTAGCATCAGGAGCGATTAGAGAAGTTCAGTACCCACAATGGCTATCCAACACAGTTGTAGTTAAAAAGAAGAAAGGAACATGGAGAGTCTGTGTTGACTTCACATGCTTGAACAGAGCTTGTCCCAAGGACAGTTTTCCTCCACCTCGTATCGATCAGCTAGTGGATTCAACAGCAGGGCATGAACGTATGAGCTTTCTGGACGCTTATAGCAGTTATCACCAGATACCACTGTTCGGCCCAGATCAGGAGAAGACATCATTTATCACTCCAAGGGGCACTTATTACTACAAAGTAATGTCGTTCGTCCTCAAGATCGCCGGGGCAACCTACCAGCAAATGATCACTCGAATGTTCAAGGACCAACTTGGAAAAACCATGGAAGCTTATATAGATGATATGATAGTAAAAAGCAAGCTCACTATAAACCACCTTGCAGACTTAAGAGAAGTTTTTGACATCCTGAAAAACCATAAGCTTCTTCTTAATGTCTCGAAATGCGCTTTCAGAGTAGGAACAACGAAGTTCTTAGGGTACATGGTCACTCACAGAGGAATCGAGGCAAATCCAGATCAAATCAAAGCAATACAAGAGCTTGAAGTACCAATAAAGGCTAAAGAGCTGTAGAAGTTGGCTGAAATGGCAGCCTCCCTGAATCGGTTCATCAGCAAGTTTTCAGATCGGATGAAGCCCTTCTTCCAGCTACTGAGAAAAAAGGCAGCGTTTGAATGGAGTCCTGAGTGTACCGAAGCATTGCAAAGTCTCAAAAGATACCTCAGTACACCACTTCTTTTGTCCACTCCAGAACCAAGGGAGGAGCTGTACTTATATTTGGCAGTCTCAGATCACGTCGTAAGCGCGATATTGATTCGAGAAGTTAACAAGGAACAGAGGCTAGTATGCTCTGTAAGCAAGACTCTACTAGATGTCGAGACACGATATCCACCCTTCGAAAAGTTAGCTTACACATTGCTTATCGCCTCAAGAAAGTTGCAACATTACTTCTAGTGACATATTATCAATGTCCTCACTGAATTCCTCCTTAGATCTGTCTTCAGTCGAGCTAATTTCTCTGGCCGAACAGCAAAATGGGCGGTAGAACTTGGTGAGTTTGACATTCGATATCAACTTAGGACAGCAATCAAGGCCTAGGTCTTGGCAGATCTCGTCGTAGAATTCGCTCCCACCCAGAGTGTCGAGCCTGAGAACTCTAGTTCGGCATAGACGTCACGCACCACCGAACTGAGAAAACAATGCGCTTCAGAAGCATGAAAACTCTTTATTGGAAGCATCTGGCAGCTCTATGTCGACAGATCATCCAATAACCGAGGTTCGGGAGCAGGGGTAGTACTTATGTCACCAGAAGTGTTTATTTGGGAGCAAGCTCTTAGGCTTGGCTGGAAGGCTTCTAATAATGAGGCAGAATACGAAGCATTGTTGGCTGGTTTACGCAGTGCCAGACACTTCAATACAGAGCAATTTCTTGTTTTTAACGATTCACAATTGGTGGTAAACCAGCTTTCTGGGGTCTATGAAACACGAGACGAAAGAATGGCTATGTATGCAGGCAAGGCCAATGATCTACTCAAAATTTTTTGATCCATACGAATGGAACGAATCAGTCGGGACAAAAACAGCCATGCTGATGCTCTGGCCTGCCTTGGCTCATCAGTAGATACCAAAGATGCTAGAAAAGTTTGGGTTGAGTTCGTGCTAGAACCAAGCATTGCATCTCCAGTCCTCTGCAGCAACCTAGAGCCAAGCTGGATGGATCCGATACTTGCTTTTTTGAAATCTGGCACTCTCCCCGAAGATAAAAACAAAGCCAACAAAATTTGACATAGGTCAGCTCGGTTCTGGGTCTCACCATCTGGAAAACTATACAGACATTCCTATCTCGGTCCTTATCTTTTATGTGTGCATCCAAATCTAGTCGAAAATGTTCTCTATGAAATTCATGATGGGATTTGTGGATGCCACGTTGGTGGAAGGTCACTGGCGCACCGAGCCCTCACTCATGGATACTGGTGGCCACGGATGAAACAAGATGCACAGCAGTACATTCAGAGGTGCGATAAATGTTAGAGGTTTGCCCCACTAATTCATCAGCAAGCCAAAACTCTCACTCCACTCACCAGCCCATGGCCCTTTGCCCAATGGGGTCTGGATATTATCGGACCGTTGGCACGAGGCACTGGGAATAGGCGATTCTTCATCGCTGCAACCGATTATTTCACTAAGTGGGTTGAAGTCGAAGTACTGTCAAGTATCAAAGAAGTAGACACAAAGCGGTTTGTCATGAGGAACGTCGTGGTCCGTTTTGGCATCCCGCAGGTACTAATTGCAGATAATAGAATACAATTTGATGGAAAGATCTTCAGAAAGTTTTCGCCGACCTCAGAATCGAATATCGGAACTCTTCTCCAGGCTATCCACAAAGTAATGGGCAGGCAGAAGCGTCGAACAAAACCATCATCAACGGAGCAAAAAAGCGACTCGAACATGCAAAAGGAAAATGGGTTGAAGAGTTACCCCACGTGCTATGGGCTTACTGAACCATAGCACGACGCTCAATAGGGGAAACACCTTACTCCCTAACTTGTAGAATGGAGGCCATTATCCCACTCGAAGTAGGTATCCCAACCCTCCGGTCTGAACTGTTTGAAAGCACAAGTAATGAGGAAGCTATTACACAAGCACTGGATATGGCAGAAGGCCGAAGAGAAGCAGCACTAATCAGACTTGTAGCATATCAGCAGTGTCTCATCAAAAGTTTCAACCAAAAAGTTTTCCCAAGGCAATTCACACCTAGAGAATTGGTTTTGAGGAAAGTTATGGATCACAAAAGGGTGCCTGGCGACGGAAAACTTGGACCTAACTGGGAAGGTCTATACAAAGTCACAGTTGTTGCTGGAAATGGAGCTTATTACCTAGAGGATCTCAAAGGCAGAGCCATACCTTGGCCCTAGAATGTAGCAAATCTCAAGAAATACTATCAATAGAATTATACCCCAACTTCTCTATCAGAATATAAAGACATTTATCTTTTGACCAATGCAAATGCCTTCCAACTTCTCTCAAATTTATCAAATTTTTGTAATTAGCTTTGGTGTTCATCAAACGGAAATAGTTTTGATGTTTATCAATTGGAATTAGCTTTGGTACTTACCAAACGGAAATAGCTTTGATGTTTATCAAACAGAATTAGCTTTGGTGTTCACCAAACGGAAATAGCTTTGATGCTTATCAAACAGAAATAGCTTTGATGTTTATTAAATGGAATTAGCTTTGATGTGTATCAAATGAACTCAGCTTTCGTCTTAACCCAAACGGACTTAGTTTCAGAACAACTGAACGGAATTAAATTTTAGTTAGCACTCAAACATGCCAAGTGGAATTGCTTGGTGGAAACTGCACTAACATATTTTAAGTAAACACCTCTGAGTCCACAGAACTTTTTAAGTATCATCACATCAACACTTCAGTATTGCTGTGTACAAATAGAGATGGAACAAACTTGGCTAAATTCTATCAGGAGCAAACTTCTAGCACTAGTCTTACTTAACTCCAGGTGGGGGCAAACAATTGTTTTTTCAAACCGACCTGGACCTGAGTAAGATACCTCTTTATACCTTTACCCTATTCAAATGCACTTATGCTATCAAAGTTGCAACATACTTAAGCAGCTCTACCTAAAGAACACAGTCTTCAGTACCGATCTTACTTAGCTCCAGGTGGGGCAAACAATTGTTTTTTAGAACCAACCTGGACCTAAGTAAGACCCTCTTTTTTCATTACAAAACTAAGCACAGCCATGTAACATATTCATTAACCAGACCGAGCATCTATTCGGCCCTGAGGTCCTAACAATGCTCGGCCGGGGGCAAACAGTACAGATAACATTCAGACATAGAAGCAAGAAAACATCAGATTGCAAAATCAAAAGGAAAATTCCATCATCCAACAAAGGCACAGCTAGCCTAACAAACAGCAACAAAAAAGAAGAAAATTGTCTTGGCAAATATAAGGAGACAACTCATCAGGAAGACCGAGCCAGAGTACATCAGAAACATGAAAATGAAAGAAAGTGAGAAAAAGCAAAAACGTTGAATCATTCCAAAGAAGACTTAGCTTTCATCAACAGAAGGAACCTCAGGAGCAGCGTCCATAATCTTGTCCAGGCCATCTTGGGGAGGAAAAGTAAAGGCAGCTCCAACTTCTTGAGAAGTAGAACCTTCATTAACCACATCTCCTACGGCTTCAGTCTCCAGGGTTCCACCCCCTTCAATGTTCACTGCCTCATTGGCAACATCGCTCTCCTGAGTCTTGATCGCAGAATCAGTTTCCGGGGTAACCTTAGCCGGAAGAATTGCAGGAGTAGCAGCAGTCTTTGGTCCCAAGGACCTCGAGGGAACAAGGACATCTTGAAACAAGGGAGACCCTTCAGGAACCTGAGCAGCAGCCAGAGCGCTTGACCAACCCTTCAGAAAGAGCTTATCCCGCAGCACCAGCACCTCTTCTTTGTAAGCAGTCCCAGCCTCATCCCAACCTTGCTGCCAATACTTGGCCTCCAATGCAGAACGTTCAGTGGCTATCATCGCAATAACAACCTCCAGCTCTGCCACTTTCCCTTCGAGTTGGGCCTGTACCCCAATGGCAGCTTCCTTTGACTTTTCAGCCGAAGTAACAACCTTGCTTAGACGGAACGCCTCCCTCTCGGTAATTCTACGTCCTTCTTTCTTGGCCTCCAGCTCACCGTCAGTCTCTCAGCATTCATAGCGGCCTCCAATACGGTCTTCTCTAGTCCCTCCGCTCTGGTGATGGATAGATACATCCTCTGAATACACTATGACAAATTGCAAAGTATTAAGGGAAAGAAAACAATAGCATAATACCAACAAAAAAAAAAAAAAAAACAAACAAGAACACACTTACAGCAGTCATCATTTGAAGGGTCCCCTTCAGAACTGGAATATCGCGGGGCCCGTTATGATCAGCCATGTCCACCGGCATCAACAGGGTCTTGGTCAGGTCAAAAGCAAAATCTTTGGAAGCAACAATTGAATCTGAAGTAGAAATGGGCCTGCCTTGATGCAACATTGGTGGCTCCCACTTCTCAAATGGCTCGTTCTTAATAGGATCTTCAGAAGCTTCTCCAACTACCGCCTTGCCAGTCTCCCTCCTTCTCTTCTTCACTCTTGTAGCAACCGAAGCAGAGGGTTCAGCAGCAATAACGTGAGTTCCAGAAGCTCCAACCTCCAATTTCACATCCATGAGGCTTTTCGTTTCGGCCTTTACTGAAGGAGCCTCCAAAGCATCAGAAGAGCCAAAAGCCTCGGCCTCCAAATCCACTAGCACTCTCCTTTTCGACATAAACCCACCCCCTGTGAAACTAGGGACAGGAGAGGGCGTCCTCTCAGACAGTACACCCTGGCTTCGGCGACGATTCGTAACTAGAGGGGTAAGGGAGGTATTAGTTTCAGTGTCAGAATTTAGAAGGGATGCAGCAAGCCTTGCCTTCTTTGGAATGGTGGAGTGGTAAGTCGCTTGGTAATCCAAGAGCTCGAGTGCGGGCCTCTTTTTGTACCTCAAAACGGCTTTGATGGCCTCAGTGTTCTCCCGGTTCGGCCTGCGCTGAAAACGGGAAGCCTCTGCAAAAAAGAAGGGCAACATTAGAGCAACATTCAAAACAAGGCAAGAAATACAAAAGACACTAGAAGGAAGGAATCGAACCTGGCTAGCCATCCTTCTGGGGCATCCGTTCGGACTGGAACTCAGTCCCAGCAGGGAATTCCCAATTACCTCCAACTTGCAGAAAATCATCATTATGTTTGTTTGAAGCAGGCAAACCAGTCACCAGATGGCAATGGATCGAACAGACACGAAGGTAGTACGTGTTGTGATCCTTGTTGTGTGAAAGAGTGTAGCAACCTAAAATGTCCCAGATGTCAAGATTCAAACCCAACCGCTTGTTAAGAGCGGACACACCGTAGATGACTTGGAACAGGTTAACAGACACCTGTATAGGGGTAAGCTGAACTTGGTGCAAAAATCGGCGCACCAGAGGGTCGAGGGGAAACCGAACCCCTACCTCAACAATAGCCGCAATCGGAAAGGCGACAGTACTCCTAGTGCCCATACGCTTGGCATCAACCTTTGCTAGCGAAAGGGTCACATCATCAGGCATATTATAGTCTTGGCGAAACATGGCCATAGCCTCAGGGGTATCAACTAATGAGCGAAACTTCCCCATTAAATAGACCTAGTGGGACAGAGACAAAACTCAGAGAACAAGATGCTGGAGACAATGGCGCAAGGGCCAAACAAGACGATCAAAACAGAAAAAGATAGGAAAAGAAGAATCAGAGGAGAACTTATAGAGATCAAAACAAAGGAGAACTTACAGAGATCAGAACAGCAGTGGCGAGCAGACGGCGCTGAAACAAGAACGGCAGCGGAACGTCTAGATAAAGCACCAACGATACTGGCTTAGAGGAACGAAAAGGGTTTTGAACTCTCTAAAAGATTGAAAACAGACAAAGGGGTTAGGATTGATAGCTCCAGAGCATTTATTGCACCAGCCAGCGTGAAGGTACACGAAGCACGACCATTGATATGGAATCGGCGCACTATCTCTGCGCACAAATACCATGCCGCCACGTGTCACCATGAAAGGACACATGCAGGGGGTATGTGTCAGGATTGAACCGTCACCAAGGCCGAGCTAGGGCGGATTCGAAGCGACGCGACGCGACGCGACGCTTGGAGTATAGAACAATAGCTCCCCCCAAGGGGAACCTTAGCACGAGCTAGGGGGCAAATGAAGGGGCTAAATATGAAGTGGGTCAGATCCAAGCCTTGGGTCGGTCCAATCTTCTAAACCCAAATCCAAATGGGTCAGATGAACATGTGGGCAAGCCAAATAAGCCCAATTCCATTACCAACAGTCCACCCAAGTCCTCAAGCACTTGGGCCCAACTCCTAGTGGAAAGGCAAGTCCAACCGCGATACTAGGCTGGGCCGAGCTACAGGACTCAAACCATAGGCCGAACTGATGGGCTGAACCCATCATCAGAATTGAAGTGCACTGAGTCCATACAAAGATATCCGAATGGGCCATCCCATCTCTACAGTAGTCCCACAAAGGGTCAAGCCGAGGCACAAAGGTGCCGAACTGAGAGAACCTCTCAAAGAAACGTGGAAGCTGTGAGTATATGCATGTATAAGTTGCCACCTCAGCTGGTCCTCTACACCTAGAATCACGAAAACAGTTAAACCAGAAGAATGTGGTTTGTTATCAGCATGACTGCAATGAGTATATGCACCTCATGACAACTTCCAGATGGTTCCCTACCTTGGGCAATGCTAAAAGGAAACTTGGTAGCACCAGAGCTCCATGAAACCATCTTGGGCAACAAGCAAGAAGTTCTATATAAACTACATGAACTTCACATTGAAGGTAACGGATCTAAGCTGAACCTTACTTACTGAAACTCAACTCTCTACATTTAGAAGGCACCTCACTTTTTCTCCGATTACTCATTCCCACACCAGAGGGGTTATCCGGCTAACCCCGGTCGGGCAGCTATTACGGTGTTCTTTGCTGCAGGACCTCAATTCCTGGATAGTCCAGTCGATTGCGGAGCTCCGATCCACTTTCATTTAGTGCGGTATCCGGTACGCACACACATAATACATTTTACATAATGTGATGGAAGCCCTTGTGTCACCGCTAACGTCAGCTAAAGATCCATTGCAATCAAAACCCATGTTTATCAGATCTTTGATCATGATCTTTATGTTTATGCTCTTGAGTTGGGTCCAAAAGACCATGTCTAGGATATAATTCCTAGTTATTATTTAAAGAAATAAAAGAGTAATAGCCTCATTTGGAAATAGATTATTTTAGTAACTTTTTACTTTTTTAGCTAAAATATGAGTTTAAAAAATTAGTATATTTGAAAAGACTTTTTGATTTTTTACGAAAAGATGTGCAAAAAGTAGAAAGAAAAAGAAATATTTGACTTTTTGGTATATGTTTTTAGCTTTTTAGTTTTTTTAATGACTTTTTGACTTTTAAAGTAAAATATTAAGTTGCCAAATGAGCTCTTAACAAACCCTTTTTAGTTACCTTGAATGAACTATTTGGCATAATATCTATATATATATATTCTTACATATATTCTTACATGTAAATCATACAAATGGAAGTAGTTGTTCTCTCAACCACTATTAGACCAAACAATGGAAGCTTGCTAAAACATATTAGATGACATAAAAAGAAATAGTTTGGGTTGGAACACTTATTAACTTGGGACAATACTACTAAGAACACTAACAAAGATACCAGTAAATGTAACATGTTGGTTCTACTGCTTGTATCAGGTCCACTTAATATTCTGCCTAATCTGTATGTTTGTTGGTACATTTGTTATTGTTCCTAACTTATTATTGAATTTGAAGCACATTAGTTACTAGTTACTGTGGATATGCCTCAATAATTGACTGTAAAGCTGGAATTTTGATGATGTTGTAGTGCACGAATCCTCTTTTATTTGGTATCTTTTTCCATTCAAGCTCAATCCTCTCGTCCCCACCTTCAAACAAAGTAAGCATCACTAGGTCCATTGCCATGCCTATGTCGTCATATAGGCCATTGCCATCGGGCTGCAAAACCGTATCAACTATAATAGTCTTTTCAGTTTTCTCTAGTATTGCTTTTCTGCAGTTTCTTAATATCTTGACACAATTTTCATCACTCCAATCGTGTAGGATCCACTACATTTAAACAATTTTCTCATGCCAACTCATTTGTCATACATATATAACAATAGTTCGTGAAATAAACCTATTAGTTACGCTTAGAATTGCAAACAAATCTAGTTAAGTAGGATTATATATAAGCTGGGTTTGTTTATGAATTCAACTCAAATTCAACTAGAATATATGATTGAACATGCTTAAATAGGGGTGTAAATTTGGCTCGGCCCAGAATTAAGAGGTGATTTTGACAGGACTTCCAGGAATTGAGAGGTGACTATCTCTTTTTTCCTGACGGAGATTGAAATTCTTTACCTAGACCATCACTATTTGAAAAGCCCCAGTTAAGGGAAGCTTTTGACTGAGCTACCTGTTAGGTTTTTTGTGCTGTTGAAGAAGTCACGTCTTCTGTCTGAACTACATTACCCAACTGGACCAACCACTTGGCTTTGAGATTGTTTCTCAAGCTCACAAATTATGTTTTCTACCAACCCCCCATTCTTTCCCATCAGCGTGGTCATCATTCTTACTTGACTTCTCTTTCTCTTTCTTTCTGTTACTTTAGTTCTCTTTTAGTTTTATTTATTTTTTCTTAGACAAAGAGGCTTTGTTAGCAGGTGTTGCTGATCTTCGTCAATGCTACCAATCAGATTATGCCACTCAACAACTTGCTAGAGAAACTATTCACTGCTTTTAGCCAAATAACTAAAATGAGTCGCTATTCCCACTCCTGGGCTTGAAATAATTTAAATGTCAGGCCTGGCGGGCTCCTACCCAAATTTGGGCAGGCTTGGCTTGACTCACGGGTCAAAAAATTAGGCCTAGGCCCAAGCCCAAGCCATGGGTATTTGGGCCTTGGGTGGGCCAAGCTTGGGCAGGGCTTGAACTTTTTTTCATCAAAATTTATTTTTCCATAAAAAATGACACTGGGTTTTGGGTGGGCTGGGCCTTGAACCAGGCTTTGAACGGGCGTTGAGCTAGCCGATGGGCCGGGCCCATGGGCTTCAAAAATGTTAGCCCAGGCCTAGGGTCCCAGGCTGGGCTCAGGCCTAACATAACCGGACCCACCCCGGTCCACGGGTGGGCTTCGGGCCACCCACAGGCCATTTTTACACTCATACTTAAACTTGACTTTTTAAATATTAAACTCAAACACAGCTCAAACCTCCAATGAAAATAAAAAAATTGCATTATTGTATACATTATAACCCCTCTTGTATATGCTTGAAAGGGTGAATGTTAGAGGTAAATACTTGGAGCGCTAGCTTCATATGATACTTTTTTCGTTTATGTCTATTTTGTTGGGAAAGAAATAAAGAGTGAAATTCTATATTTAACTGTTGCAGATTTTTATTAAATGAAAGGCTTAATTACAGACATGGGAAATACTCAACAATTTGCTGGTGCTTTAATTTTTTTTCTTTTTGCAGAAAACATTCAAGTGTGTCAAGCTCATTTGTTAATCGAATGAGTTGAAATTTAAATTCGAATTCATAATTCACGGGCAATATATAAAGGTTTTAAGAATTAAATATTTTTCCTCAAAAATATAAAAATTTGTTGCAAAACATATTTAGAAATCAATTCTTGTCATTTTTAAGATCGTCATTAAAAGGTCGTTCCAAACAATTAAAAAAGAAAAACTTTTAGCAACAAAAATTTAAAAATGTCACTATTAAATACACTTTTAGGACATGACAACTTGGTGCCAAAGTAATTTACATTTTGAGCTAAACTTTGATCCCAAAAGGATAGTAATTGATTATTAAATGTCCTATTTTATCGCTAAAAAACCAATAATGTTATTTTCAAAAATAAAATATTTTGTAATTAAAAAAGTGATTTTATTCCTAAATTTTTATCTCTATAACCTCATTTGGTGCCAAAATTACAAAAAAACTCAGTGACATATAATATTCTATCTGAGATTTTTTGAACTAATAAGTCCTATTTAAAAACCCTGATAATATTATTAGTTTTTTTCCAATTTTAAAGCTACGAACATTATTAATTTTGCATAATAATGTTTCAGATAATTGTTTCATTAACTGATAAAAAAACAGAGCATGAGATTAAACGTTTTTGCTCTTCTACTTATTGGTTTGATTCAATTATCCAATAAAATCAAAAACATTATCAGTTTTTTTAATTTTTAAAGGTTTGTTTTGTTTTGTCTTTTTTTTTTTGTTTTTTTTTTGTTTTTTTTTTTTGTTTTTTTCAGTTTTGCACATCAATGTTCCATCATTATACTCCTTTATAGAAACAAAATTTTTAGTTTTTTCAATTTTTTCAAAAAAAAAAAAAAAAAAAACAAACAAACAAACATGAGGTTGTTTTTTGAACATTTTTTTTTTTTTTTTTATAGTTTTTTTCAATTTGAAAGTTGATGTTTTAAAGTTTTGATAATCAAAATAAATGTCAAATCATCATATTCCTGTATAGATAATCATAAATGATAAGCAATCATTGTTTGAAAGACAATTCCGACTATTAAAAATCTAACGGGACTTCAAGGTTCAAAAATCTTAGTTAGGACTTAATAGAGTATAAGTTCATAAATTATGATTTCTGTGTAAATGTCTCTTCAATTTATAATCCTATATTTTACATTGTTTCATTTTGGTCTTTACACTTTTATTTGACTTAATTTTGACATTTATTTTAAATTTTATGTCAATTTAATACAATTGATAATATCATTAGTGATTTTTAAGTAAATTCATTATGATGATTGGGTACGTTGTCCACCTCGTCCTCTTGAGTTATGTTGGATTTACTTTCATTAGAATGTTGGGTTTTAATATGTGGTCTTGTTAACTGTTGGGTTCGTTGTTTTGAAAACTTTTTCTCAAAAATTTTCGTTCTTAATTATTTCGATCTCGAGTTTCACTTGTTTCAGATGGTGCGAGTTTGGATTCGGAGTACCTTGGGCCAAACTGGAATTTTTCTTGGCTGGAGGGCAGAGCCGAACGTGCGGGGGCTTGAGCCGCACGTACAGGAGAGGGAGGCCGCACATGCGAAAAACGGGGGATTGTTGAGGGCTCTACTGCATTATATGTAGGTGCGGTTAGAGGTGCGGGGTGAGAGTGTCGTATGTGTGGGGGTGAGTGCTGCACATGCGGAAGGTACGCTCCGCATGTGCGAGAATGGGTGCCGCACGTGCAGGACTCTGCAGAATCCAAAATTTTTGCTTTTTCTCTCTTCTTAGGCTGTGTGTATATCACTTTTTGTATACCTCTCTCTCTCTAAAAATCCATTTCTCTACCTTCTCTCTACATTTATCTACACCAAACAATATCAAAACCTTGATTTCTATAGATCCATTAGAGTTTTGACCCGACATCCTTCATTAAATTTGGAGAGCTAACTGAGGGTTTCATCTTATGCGGTGGAGATTGGATTTCAACACCGTCAAATTTGGGGGTTTCTCATCTCTTCTTCTCCAAAACGTGAGGTAGAGATTCTCTTAAAGTTATATATATATTTTTGCAAGGTTTGTTGATTTTTGAACTCTTTTGGAGGAACTTTGAAATTTGGTTTTTGGCTCAAGAGTGTGGTGATCTTAAAAGTGGGTATACACCTTGTCTTTGCTTAAAATTTCTTGAGAATTTGAACTACATTGTTGAGGAAAGATGTTTTAGAGATGAAATCTTTCAAAAGATGAAGAAATGTTAGTTTTGGTAAAAATTTAGAAAGTTGAGATTTTTGAGGGAGATGTTGAAGGTTTAGGGGTGTTTACCTATTACTACGTTAAAATGAATGAATGGTTGGAAACTTTATTTTGTTGTGGATATATAAAAATGGAAAATTTCATGAAATATGAAAACTAGTTGGTTTTGAGGCTTATTGCTAAAAAATGTGAATATAGTTATGAAGAGACTAAGTTGTTGAGAATGCTTGAAATGTGGAATTTTGTCATTCTTTTGATGGATATAAACGAATATGTAATTATCATGTGAGATTTGCATTGGAAAGAGGAATGAGAATTGTGATCAAAATGGAAAAATTGTGTGGAAGAATTGAAAATGGAAGGGATGTTGCATTGCATTGTTAATTGTTGCATTAGCATTTCAATTCATTTGGTTATTATAAAATTTAATTATTAGATTTGAAAACTTTTGGATTGAGAAGAGAATGTTGTGAAATAAGTTTTTCATGGAATTGCTTTGGGGTAAATACGTTGGTAAGTCTGGATAGGGGGTGTAGATGAAATTGATTAAATTTGCCTGAGTGTCCGGAGTGAAAGACTGAAAACACGCGCGGAGGAGGTACCACACCCCTTCCGGTTAGTTATCGGTAAAGTGGGGTTTTGGTAGTGCTAGTTATGCCTACTGGCAGACACCAACCTAGGGATTACCTGAGTCGTATTTTCCGTCTCTTGAGTTAAATTGATAAATTTTGAATTGTTGAAATTTCAAGATATCATTGAGCATGATGGTTTTCCAAAAATGAAGATGTGATTTTCTTTCAAAAAGCATAGCATAGCATGTGCATTTCACTTCTTGAGACTCGTATAAAATGTATATACTTTGTTAAGAATTTCCTATTGGATTTTATCCTCACCCTATGGAATTTTGTGCAGAAAAAGATATGGTGGTTCTGCCTAACTAAGGGCATTGATGTGCATGTTGAAAGCACAAGGCTCTCGTTTTGTTGTGAGTGAAATTTTTTGTAAGCCAAGGGCTATATTTGTATAGATTCGAGTAACCATTTTGTGTAACCTGGCTTAAGCCTTGGACTTTGTAGCCCCCTAAGGGCGTTATTTATTTTGACTTGATGCTTTACATGCTATATATTCATGTACCGAAGTCATTGAATGTATATCCGCATGTGAATTATTTTTGTAAACACTTTATAATTAAAAACTCCAATGTTGGAGAATTACTTCTATTATCACAAAGAGTGTTGGTTGATGTACTTTAATGGTGTTATATTTTTGGGGCGTTACATTTATAATTTTACCCTTAAAAATTTGATATATGACACTTATGTTTGTATTTTCTATAAAAAAAAAAATACCAACGATGTGTTTGGTTAGGAGATTTGGGAAGGGATTTAAAATGAAAAAGGCAAAATTTAGGTGAAATTTAAATAAAATATACTTACATTCACTTGGTTTCATACAACTTTTCATTTTATTTTTCTAAATCTCTTCCCAAATCTCTCAACCAAACACAGCGTAAGGGTTATAATCAATTAGACTAAATTATTTCAAAGTCACAAATTCAAAGTCAAAATTGAGCCAATTAAAATTACAGGATTTAAAATGACGCAAAGACAAAAAATACAAAACTACCGTCGTAATTTGTGTAATTTATAATATATATATATCTTACATATCTATTCATACATATAACACATTTTACATATTTAGATGTGATGGAAGCCCATGTGCCACCGCCAATGTCAACTAAAGATCCATTGCAATCAAAATTCATGTTTATTAGAGTCTTAGATTGTGATCTTTATGTTTTTGCTCTTTGTATGAAGGGGTTCAAGAAAGTAGTTAGAAAATTCGAAGATCCTTTAAGAACAACTTCGAATTCTCTAGAAGATGATGAGAGGCTTAGATTCTTCAATAGTCTCAACTCAAGAACACAAGAGTAAAGGAGATGATGGAGATAAGAGATTGGGTGAAGAAGAAGGCAAAGTGGCTAGAGAGAGAATAATGGCAAGGCTCTCCCATGGATCTCCCACTTTCACTCTCAAGGTTGATAATGGAGGAGGGAAATTAGTTCTTTCCCAAGAGTTAAATCTCCAAAATCCATCCCTTGTAAAGCTATGGGTGGGTGCTATTTATAGGCACCTCATGATATAGGATGGAGCCCATGTGGGGAATATTCTCTCTAACCACCTTGTCCGAGGATGAGAAAAACCCTGAAGAGGAGATCAACCCCTCGTCGAACCCTTCTTCTTAGCCACACCTAACCAATGATCCCCAATCATCCCAAAGGGTCAGGGATAGTCCCAGAGGACGTCCTGCCGTAAAATATTGCCGAGTCTTATGGACCCCCCGGGGTCGTGCCACCTCGACCCAGGTATAGGCTAATTTAACCGAAAAGTGAATTTATCTCCACTCACCATCCTCGGGATCGGGTCTTTTGTTCGAACTCCATTATGTCCATGGTTCTGGTGTGTAGATCCCGGAAAGCTCCGAGCCCACAAGTGTTCTGGACTCTTTAACGGAGCTGCTTCTGGATTGCATTTGAATCCGTTCGAAGCCAAGTGTTTCGGATCTCTAGGTTCGAGGATCCAAACCCTTTCAAGTCCAAGCCCGAGTAAGTCTTTAAGTTCGTGGATCCGAACCTTTTCGAGGCTTAAAGCGATTCGGCCCCGTTTGATGGGGATTAATCCGGGCCCACCAATCTTGGACTTGCGCTAAATTCGGGCCCACCAACCTTGGACTATTGGGCCTAATTAATTTAGTGGGCCAAAATTAGCTCCTCTTACACTCTTGAATTAGGTCCAAAAGATCCAGTCTAGGATACATTTCCTAATTATTATTTAAAGAAGTATAAGAGTAATCTAAATGCACATAATTTTACATTTAAGGGACCCTTTTTAGTTACCTCGAATGAACTATGTGGCATAGTGTATATATATATATATATTCTTACGTGTAAACCTTACAAATGGAAGTACTTGTTCCCTCAACCATTATCAGATCAACGATGGAAGCTTGCTAAAACATATTAGAAGAGATAATAGGATTTCATTTGGGTTGGAACACTTATTATCTAGGGAGAATACTACTAAGAATACTAACAAAGATGCCAGTAAATATTTTAACATGTCGGTCCACTGCTTGTGTGAGGTCCACTTAATATTTTGCCTAATTTGTATGTTTGTTGGTACATTTGTTATTGTTCCTAACTCATTATTGTATTTGAAGCACATTAGTTGCCAGTTACTGTGGGTATGCCTCAACAATTGACTATAAAGTTGGAATTTTGATGATGTTGTAGCGCACGAATCCTCCTTCATTTAGTATCTTTTTCCATTCAAGCTTAGTCTTCTCCTTCCCACTTACAACCAACGTGAGCATCACTGGGTCCATTGCCATGCCTGTGTTGTCAAATAGGTCATCGCCACCAGGTTACAAAATCGTATCAACTATAACAATCTTTATAATTTTCCCGGGTATTTCTTTTCTGTAGTTTCTCAATATCTTGACACAATCTTCATCACTCCAGTTGTGTAGGATCCACTGTATTCAAACAATTTTCTCATGCCAACTCATTTTTCATACATGTATAACAATAGTTCGTGAAATAAACCTAATAGTTACACTTAGAATTGCAAACAAATATAGTTAAGTAAGATTGTATATAAGCTTGGTTTGTTTATTAATCAAACTCAAATTCAGCTAGAATATACGATTGAACATGCTCAAACTAGACTTTTTAAATATTAAACTCAAACACAGCTAAAACTTCCAATGAAAATAAAAAAAATTGCATTATTATATACATTATAACCCTTATTCTGTAGACTTGAAAGGATGAATGTCGGAGGCTGCTACTTAGAGCGTTAGCTCCATACGATACTTTTTCCATTTATGTCTGTTTTGTTGGGGATGAAATGAAGAGTGAAAATCTATATTTAATTGTTGCAGATTTTCATTAAATGAAAGGCTTGATTACAAATATGGAAAATACTCAACAACTTGCCAGTGCTTCAATTTTTTGCTTTTTTGTAGAAAACATTCAAGTGTGTCAAGCTCATTGTTAATAGAATGAGCTAAAATTTAAATTTGAATTCATAATTCACGGCAATATATAAAGGTTTTAAGAATTAAATATTTGTCAAAAGTATAAAAATTTGTTGTAAAAAATATTAAGAATCAATTCTTGTCATCGTTAAGGTTGTCATTAAAAGGTCATTCTAAACAGTTAAAAAACAAAAACTTTTAGCAACAAAAATTTAAAAATGTTGTTATTAAATACACTTCAGGACCAAGCAACTTGGTGCCAAAATAATTTACATTTTGAGATAAATTTTGATCCCAAAAGGATAGTAATTGATTATTAAATGCCTAATTTTATCACTAAAAAAACAATAATGTCATTTTAGCAACTATAATATTTCATTATTAAAAAAGTGCTTTTATTCCTATATTTTTATCTCTACAACGTCAATTTATTATAGTGATTGGGTGAGTATCGAACTGTATGTTGGCCCTGTTTGGTAGAGTTGTGGGAAAGTGCTTATAGCTTATGCCTAAACAGCTAATAGCTTATAACTATGAACATAAGCTGATTTCTGACTTATAAATTAAGCATCTCCTGCCTCACTCAAAGAATAAGCTGATTTCTGACTTTCAAAAAGCTATAAGCTATAAGCTATAAGCTAAACCAAACATATCAAAATAGCTTAAATTAAGCTGAAAACTGAAATAAGCAGCTTTTAAGCTGCACCAAACAGGCACGTTACCTTCTTCATCTGTAGTTGGCATGTTACTAAACATGTAACCCCCAATGTGGTTAACTCCTGGGCATGGTGGTGCAGTGGTGGCAAATCAAAGTTGGTTCATTTCACATGCCGGTATGCTTTCACAATCTCAGCAATACCAACATCGACCAGAGATCCATTGCAATCAAAATTCATGTTTGTCACTGTAGACGCTCCCGAACGTCCCGGGCCCCGCGCGCAAAAGATCGACGCGAAATCCCGTTCTGTCCATTTGGGCTTACTACTACAGTTCAGACTCAATGTCACGGTTCTGAATCTGATCTCGCAAAGTGCAATGCAAGACCGATAAATCACCAAAGAGTCCAAATCTGGCAAATCGTTTTGGAAAACTGATTTTTGTAAAAAAGTGCCAAACATGGACTGTTTTGCCAGATACAGAGTTGCCACCTAAATATTTTGTTTTGGGGGAATTTAGGAAACCCTGACTCGTGCCTAAGGCCATGTGTCCGTCATCACCAAAGTTGCCTCAGCTCGGGAACTTGGGTACGAGAGGGGAAGGTCATGCAATGAGCACCCCTGCTCGCCTGATTAAAGATCGGCCTTTACTAACATGATATCCTGTTTTTGAAAACACATGTGTTCTTATTCCGGTTATTGAACCTAGAATTACTATGTGATGCGCACAGCATTCAAGTATAGACTAGATCGCCTAAGTTGGAACAAAGCATTGCACATTTGTTTGTTTGAAAATGGTTTAAAGTTCGCCACTCGCAAGTAGGCTAAAACAGGGATTCGATGAATTGTTCCAATTCAAGTAATCCAACCTTCACCCACAGGCATTCAGGCAGTTATATCAACTAAGCAGTTAGCCTCATGGCAAGCATGCTATCATGGCAATCAATAACACGCATGCAAGATGCTAAAGCATAAAAGCTTACCTAGTACTCCGAGCCAAAACAATAGCTAGTTAGTAATCAATGCATGATCCTAGCTCATGTTAAAATGGCTAATGCAATGCATGCAAAATGCAACTAGAAATAGGCTTGGCTATTCTAAGATGGCATATGAGATGCAACGATTGATACATGTATTCAACTTGGTATTGAAATATAATGCAATTAGTATGATGCGTCGAGCCCGATGCATGCAATACAGATGAATGATGCTTGCATGCAAAGCTTAAGTATGCTAATTCCTAAAACTAACCATCGAAAGCAGGTAAGTACAAGGGAGAAAGAAATGGGGGTTGAAAGACATGCATCACACACACGCACGCGTATTACAAAGTTGTGCCCTCTCGACGGAGGGTCCAGATGAATAATACAAACCGACTAATTAACTAACTAACAAGCTAATTAATTATTACATAACCGAATGAATAACTAGCTACAACTAATTATTACAACACTTAATTAATTAACAAATTAACTAATTAAATTACAAATCCAAATGCTAACTAACAAGTAAGCAACAATCAATGCTGCTCCAGCTCTGGTTAAAGGAGAAGAGTATGCATGCTCGGTTGTCGCCTCGAAAAGCTCTATGGTTGCTCTCTTGAGGCTTTGCTTACAGGGTGTCTTCCAGTGCTTGCTGCTGAAACTTACCAAAACCATACTGAGGAGTGCACCAGTGGCCTGCCGGCCATGAGGAGCCTCTGCCGACCCCATTGCCGACCAATGATGCACACTGCCGGCCAAGGATGAAGGGGGTGCCGGCCAACAATGAGATGGTGCCGGCCACTGGTGTGCTGTGACACCAAGCTGCAACAAAGCATAGAATAGAGGAAAGAGAGGGTCTCCCAAGGGTATGTATGCACTATACCACTCCATATCATCTCAAAACATCAAGGGAGAGGCATAATCGGATCCAAAACCATCAATCACGCATCTCGATGCATGATGGCCAAAGATCTAACTTGTGCAGATTTAGTGTAAAATGAATGCACAAATAGACATATAAAGCCTAAAACTCTATCATGCGTCATCAAGAGCGTCGGCGACCGAGAATTGAAGCACGTTTCATCACTTGAAGTATGAAATGTCCCTCGTTTCTTGTGCTCGGATTAATACTTAATCCAAATAACAATGCAACACAAGCATGGCAAACATGCAATATGACTTAAGCATGCAAACATGCAACTACATGGCATACTCAATGCAATGTAATATGATTAACTTAACAAAGCTAATGATATGTGAACAATGCTAATGCGATATGAGCATGCAAGTATGCAATGTAACTCAAGCATGCGACAACAATACAATGGAGCAAGTATGCAACAACATGCTATATGTCAAACATGCAACAACATGTCACCACATACAATGTACCAAGCAATGCAACAAGCATGCAAATGTCATGCAACTCAAGCATGTAAGCATGATGCAATGTAACAACATTTGAGCAACATGGTAAATGGACTTAAACTAAAAATGGGCAGACCTCAGTCATGCCCATATCAGTGGCCAAACATGCAAGGATAGAAACTCAAAGGACTATACAAACATGCATGCATGTTAGCCCAAGCTTAAGGCACAAAACACAACTCTCTAAAGGCATTGAAAGAGTGAAACAAGTGGGAACATGGCAATGCTACACGCTCTGAAATGAAGTATTAAATGATGCCAAATCATCTAAATAGCTCAAAGATAGCATGCATGAGTCGTTAAAACACAAAGCTAGCAAGGCCAATTGCACTACAGCTATACAAAGCATGAAGCACATGGCTAAGGCAACCCAAAACAGTCCTAGAACATGTTAAAATGAGTCTAAAACATGCATGGAAGGAAGCCAAAACATGCTAGCATGAAGGGCATAAGGCATGATGCATACAAGGCAAATATGGTGGATTACACTACACCTATTAAGACCAAGCATGGGATGACTTAACCAACAAAAATCAGAGTTATATCATGCAAAATAACCCCAAAAACACATCGAAATGATAGCTCGTAAGCTTAGGCATGAAAGCATACGCAATGGTTCACGTTAAGGCATAAAGGGGGAAACCCTCCAACGCATTGAATGAGTGATAAATGCAAGTGCATGACCATGAAACATGGACTGAAATCACATATGAAATGATGCCAAATCATTCAAATAGGCCAAGCAATGCATGCTAGCGGACCCGATGCACAAAGCTAACAAGCTAAAATGCACTATAGCTATACAAAGCATGGCATGCATGACCAAAACAACCAAAATCAGAGCTATAGCATGCTAAAACATGGACAAAAGCTTCTTGAAGTTAAGCCAAAAGCATGCTAAAATGACATGTTAAAGCATGAGACACACTAGGCTAATTCATGGCATTACACTACAAGTGTATGGAGCATGCAAGGGGCCATCAAACCCACCCAAAATAGTGGTATGCCATAACAAAATAACCACAAATACATGCTAAGATATGGCCAACACAAGCCTAACAAAGGTGCTCAAACATGAGGCATATGAAGCTAGTAAACACAATACAAGGAGAGGGGATGACCCTCTCCTATTTAGGACTCCAAAACCACCTTTCCACCACTGAAAATCCTCTGGATTTCAGTGGTAGAAAGGTCATGCAAAGGCTTCAACAAGAGCCTAAAGGGATGGCTCAAATGAAGGCCTAACAAGGCCTAAGAGGGGTAAGATCACCCAAAACGAAAAAGTTACCTTAAACAAACTTCTCAAGCATGCAAAAACAAAACTTTTTCCAGTTAAGAGTTAAGCTTAAAAATGTATGCAAGAAGGGCTAAAAGCTTAACCAAAAATGGGGGATCTAAAGGTTAAAGACTCACCCTTGATGACCTTCTTTACCACTGCAACTCCAGCAACTTCTCTGAGTTCAACCAGCCCAAGAACACCAAAAACAACCTCAAGAAGCCTCAGCTAAACAAGCAAAGTGCTTGAGTATGTGTTTGTGTACAAAAGTGAGACAAAATCACACTTTAAGGCACAAAAATGAAGAATCAAGGCAAGATAGATACAAAACTATATCTATAACTCAAAGCTAATTTTTTTGAACCTCTCAAATGGATGAGGAGCCTCTCCTTATATAGAAGAGAGGCAATGTAAAGCTTGTTAAACAAGCTTGGGAAGAGCCTCATCCCTCCATACACGTATGGAGGAGAGATGAGTGAAAACCAGCTGGCTCAAAAGATCTGGCGTGAAATTTGCTGAGACAAAGGGTTCTGCCGGCCATCAGTTGTGGCCGGCAGTGGCTCATTGATGGCCGGCAGGCATCATCAGTAGCAGGCAGGTACAAAATCATGGCCGGTAGGGCCAAAAGGTGGTCGGCAGTGCCTCCCAAGAAGCATGCAGAAAGGGCCAACACATGGTCCAAAAATGAGACAGAAAGAAAACAGGGTTTGGAAAACTCAAAACTGTGACGTTCCGCTGCGAAAGTCGAGTACCCGACGAGCAATCGAACTTGTGGCTGGATGTACCTGCAAGCACAACCAAATCTTGAGGATGGTCAAAAATGGGGTGTCTACAGTCATAATCTTAGATTGTGATCTTTATGTTTATGCTCTTGAATTGGGTCCAAAAGATCTAGTTTAGGACACATTTTCTAATTATTATTTAAAGAAATATGAGATTAATACTAAATACACATAATTTTACATTTAAGATCGACCCTTTTTAGTTACCTTGAATGAGCTATTTGGCATGGTGTATATATATATATTCTTACATGTAAACGATACAAATGGAAGTACTTGTTCCCTTAACCATTATTAGATCAATGATGGAAGCCTGCTAAAACATATTGGAAGAGATAATAGGATTTAGTTTGGATTGGAACACTTATTATCTACGAACGATAATACTAAGAATACTAATAAAGATGCCAGTAAATATAACATGTTGGTTCCACTGCTTGTGTGAGGTCTACTTAATATTTGCCTAATTTGTATGTTTGTTGGCACATTTGTTATTGTTCTTAACTCATTATTGTATTCGAAGCACATCAGTTGCCAGTTATTGCGGATATGCCTCGATAATTGACTGTAAAGCTGAAATTTTGATGATGTTGTAGCGCACGAATCCTCATTCATTTAGTATCTTTTTCCATTCAAGCTCAGCCCTCTCCTTCCCACCTCCAAACAACGTGAGCATCGCTAGGTCCAATGCCATGCCTATGTTGTCAAATAGGCCATCGCCACACGGCTGCAAAATTGTATCAACTATAACAATCTTTCCAGTTTTCTCTGGTATTGCTTTTCTGCAGTTTCTCAATAGCTTGACACAATCTTCATCACTCCAGTCGTGTAGGATCCACTACATTCAAACAATTTTCTCATGCCAACTCATTTTTCACGCATATAAAAATAGTTCCTTAAATAAACCTTATAATTACGCTTAGGGTTGTAAATGAATCTAGTCGAGTAGGATTATATATAAACTTGGCTCGTTTATTAATCAAACTCGAATTCAGCTAGAATATACGATTGAACATGCTCAAACTTGACTTTTTAAATATTAAACTCAGACATAGCTCAAACCTCCAACGAAATTTAAAAAAAAAAAAAAAAAATCGCATTATTAAGTACATTATAACCCCTCTTATGTAGGGTTAAAAGGATGAATGTCGGAGGCAACTACTTAGAGTGCTAGCTCCATACGATACTTTTTCTATTTATGTCTGTTTTGTTAGGGATGAAATGAAGAGTGAAAATCTATATTTAACCGTTGCAGATTTTCATTAAATAAAAAGCTTAATTATAGATATGGGAAACACTCAAAAATTGCTGGTGTTTCAATTTTTTGCTTTTTGCAGAAAACATTCAAGTGTGTCAAGCTCATTGTTAATCAAATGAGTTGAAATTTAAATTCGAATTCATAATTCACAACAATATATAAAGGTTTTGAGAATTAAATATTTGTCCTCAAAAGTATAAAAATTTGTTGTAAAAAACATTTAGGAATCAATTCTTGTCATCGTTAAGCTCGTTATTAAAAGGTCATTCTAAACAGTTAAAAAAGAAAAACTTTTAGCAACAAAAATTTAAAAGTCGCTATTAAATACACTTTTAGGACAAAACAACTTGGTGCCAAAATAATTTGCATTTTGAGATAAATTTTGATCCCAAAAGAATAGTAATTGATTATTAAAAAATGTTTACTTTTATTGCTAAAAAAACAATAATGTTATTTTAGCAACTATAATATTTCGTCATTAAAAAAGTGCTTTTATTCCTAAATTTTTATCTCTATAACCTCAATTTATTATAGTGATCGGGTGAGTATCGGACTGTATGTTACCTTCATGAAGATTGCATCTGTAGCTGGAATGTTACTAAACATGTCACCCCCAACGTGGTTAACTCCAGGGCATGGTGGTGCAGTGGCAACAACGTGTGGCAAATCAAAGTTGGTTCCTTTGATATGCGGGTATGCTTTCACAATCTCAGCAATGGAAGCCCCAGTGCCACCACCAACGTCAACTACAGATCCAATGCAATCAAACCCATGTTTATATTCGGATATCAAAGCCTTGATCGTGATCCTAGCAGTACATTCCATGCCATCATTGAAGACCTTGTTGAGCTCAGGATCGACCGATGCAAAGTCCCATAACTCACGCCTATGGGCCATGTGGAATGCATTACCACCCTTTTGTATAGATCTAAAGAGGAATCTATATGGTGCAGTTAGCAATGGATGGTATTGCAATAAGCAAAGCAAAGGGGCCAGGCTTAGTTATTGTGGGTCGCGTAAAAGCCATTTAGAGAAGTGGTTGAGGCTGTAGAGAGTCTCTTCTTCTGAATCCGAATCTGATTAGGGATTTGTGGCATCGAAGAGTTTTTTGTGGACTAAGAATCTCATGAGGTGGGAGAGGTGAGCGATGTCTAGAGATGGTGAGGAGGCAACGTCGTTGGCGATTTGGGATAAGGTGATGGGGCCATAGTTCTAAATATCGGCCGATACGGTACGTACCGGCCGATTCATACCGGAAAATCGAAGCACCGATTCGGATATGGACCGGTATACCGGTGAGAATGAAATTCGCAGCCGTAACGTCCGAGTCCTGGTACGTGGCGGCCTGAATCCGATACATACGACGATACAGTCCGATACACGTTGGTTGTTGCCAGTACAGATGAAAATCAGCACAGAAAACCTACAAGATCTAAGCTTCTTTGGGCTGTGGAGTTCACTTTAATCTTCAAGCTTCTTCAAAGACGGTTTGTCCCTGAGTTGCAAGTTATAATTTGTGTTTATGCTCTGTTTTTGGTGAGTTGTTGTGCTATGCTCTGTTTTTTGGAACCGCTGCTGCTATGCTCTGTTTTAGTTCCTGTGCTGAATGTTTAGGGGGTTTTTTTCCCTCATTTTTCTTTGTTTATACACCTACACTACACCACTGTTTATATTAATATATATATATTTCTATTGAGCAAAACAAGGGAAAAAAAATAAGAAAAATAAATATTCAATCAAATCTGTCAAAAGCTTGGATTAGTGGAAATGTTTGTTATTGATTTTTTATTATTTATTTATTTATTTATTTATTTTGGTGCTATGTTTTTGTACTATATTTTATTTATTTATTTTATTTGTGTCTTACTTTGGTGTAAATGTTTAAGATTTAGAATTTTTTTTTTTTTTAAAGAGGTTTATTCTAATTAGATTTTTATTTTTATTTTAAATATATTATTGTTACTAAGTAAATTAGAATTACAATATTTGTCAATTGAAAACTGTAATTGTAGATAATTGAAAGTTATAATTGAGACTAAAATAAATACATATCATTTAGTTGAAAATGAGTCAAAAGTGCTCATACATATCAAAATTTTGATTAAAATGTAACAAATTAAGGCTCAAAGAGTAAAAAAAAAAAAACATAAAATTGAGTTTTGGAGGGATTGCTAATGATTTCTAAAATTTCACGGCCGCAACACCCGATTCCTGATACGTACCGGCCAATACCACCGATACCGATACTCTGCAATCGATACCGTTACGTTATGATTCGTTGGGGAGTAATACAGAATAATAGGAAAAATCAGAATTTATTATTTTGCTAAACCATGTGTTAATTTGGCAGAAAGTTTAGTAATGCTATAATTCATTGGGAGGTGGTACACAGTCGCTGAAAAATCAGAATTTATTATTTTGTCAAATCATGTGCCAAATTTAACACAAAGTTTGGCAATGCTATAATTTGGCAACTATTTTGGCCTGCCATTAGAGCTTTTTGTTGGGTTCAAATTGTTATAAAATAACAATAGCAACCATCATAATAACTCCATCGCAGTTGCTCTTATCATGACATGTGAACTTCTATCCTTGAACCATGTGAACTGGTGTTCTCTTCCCATGTTTTGATGAGGCAGAAAAATTCACATTTTATTGGCATGTGAACATTCCCTAGTCTCTTCTCAATCATTGTTGCCATATTGACAGGAAAATTTGAGAACCTACTAGAGCAAAGTTCATGGACAAAATGTTTAAAAGCATATTCCATCTATAATTTGATTAAGGGCACCGTTTCATTTATTTATTTATTTATTTATTTTTAAGATTTAGATAAAGCAATCCCTTTTTATGTTTTTCTTAGGGGTTTAGATTAAATTCCTAATTTATTATAATAAAACTCATCGTTTTGCATCTTGAATTAAATCTCTAATTTTTTGAAACAAGAAGTTGAACCGTATACATTATGTATTTTTGTTTAGAGATAATTGTTGAAAAATCCAATCAAAGGAGGGTATAAGATTAGGTCCAGTGAATATTTTTTTGTTTGTGAAAGGTCCACCATTTTCGAAATAGTTTGTTGAGATGTCCTTTTTTTTGTTTTGAAGTACATTTTATTTTCAATTTTACCCATTAATTTATCCGTTCACTTTTTTTATCTGTTGATTTTTGTTAACTATCTATTCAAGTTATTTTCCTATCTATTCAAAACTTTACCTTATCTGTTCAATTTTTTTCCCTATTTGTTCAATTTTTTTTACCCTATATGTTTAATTTTTTAATCTTTCCAATTCAAATTTCCTTTATCTGTTTAAATATTTGTCCAAATAAATACAAAATTTTCATATGTATTGAAATTCTCATTTTTAACTTATATGTTCAAATTCTCATTTTTAACTTATCTTTTCAATCTCATTTTGAGCAAATCATATTTTCTATTCAATTTTTTCACTTATTCGTTCAAATATTTTTATCTATTTAAAATTTTTTATCTGTTCAAATCTTCAACATGTTCAAACCCTAATAGATCTATTTATCTGACATTTTTTTTATAAAATTTTTGTTGCAATATGCTTCATCATCATCATCATCATCAACAATAAATAAATAAATAAATCTAAGACATGAAAAAAAAAAAAAAAAAAAGAGAGAGCTCTTTGTTGAAATTTACTAAACATATTTTCCTTATCTATTGAATTCTTGTTCAATTCAGGTGCTCTGAAAGCAATGGTGAACATGTACTTTGTCTTTAATCCAATGCAACTATCTCTTGAAAATTTAAATCAAGAACAATCGAATCAGAACGAATACACAAGCAATCACAACAACAAATATATATATATATATCTCTACGAATTGAAAACATGACTTTCTCACCAAAATTCAATTTGCTAAAATCATATATATATACACATAGTATGATTTTTTTGAGCAAATCTAGAAATATATATAAAAGAGGGAGAGAGAGAGAGAGAAAGAGAGAGAGAGAGAGAGAGATGCCGATCTGGAAATTGAACTTCGTGGGTGGTACAAAACCCTAACCCTAGAGAGAAAGATGAGGAGTGAAAAAGAAAGAGTGGGGAGTGCGAAACTTGAACTTGAACTTAAACTTTTTCGTCGTCTTCTCGTCGTTAAATTGCTCAACCCGTTGTTGAACAGCACCGCCCACTTGCCATCTTTGATCGGATGAGAGAGAGTGCTACAGAGGGAAGGGGGGAGGGAGAGAGAGAGAGAGAGAGAGAGAGAGAGATCTAAGAGAGGGAACAAAACCTCAAATCTCTTCATAGTCGATGGTTAAATAGATTTGAGACATCGGCAGTTTGATGATGAGCAAGAGAGAAAAGAGAATAGAGAGAGAGAGAGAGAGAGAGAGAGAAGACGGGCGGGATTAATCTCCCCAAACGCTAATACTTGAGCGACGGAGCTCTTTTATCTACACCGCCACAATAGGAAGAATGCGAGACAGAAAATGATGTGTGAGAGAGAGCAAAAAGGCAGTGGTTAGGGTTTGGTTTTGGTTTGGAAACAATATATATAAATATATATATAGGTATTTTAGTCATTTCGCATAGCCTTATCCTTGTAGACATGATAAATTAGCGCTAGACCTTTGGGCAAAGAAAATACTAGATTGGATTTTCGCCTGAGTGCCCTTTTGTTTATTATGTAATTTTTTGTACATGTTATGTACTTTTGTAGCAAATATTATAGAGTTAATTACCTAAAAGTCCTATTACAAATGTTATGGTAGCTTAGGTCCTAGCTAAGATTTTTTGAACCAATAATTCCTATTTAATAAAATAGAAAATATTATCAATTTTTCTCAATTTTTAAAACTAAGAATATTATCAATTTTGCATAGAAGTGTTCCAGATAATTGTTTCACTAACTGATGAAAAAAAACAGAGCATGTGATTAAACGTTTTTCTCCTTCTACTTATTGGTTTGATTCAACTATCCAATAAAATCGAGAACATTATCGATTTTTCTCTAGTTTAAAAACTGAGAACATGCTTCTGCTTCGTCTCTCTCTCTCTCTCTCTCTCTCTCTCTCTCTCTCTGTGTGTGTAAAGTTCACTGATATCTATTTCTTTATTGCTACTATTGCCGAATACTTAGCTTCCTTTTAAATCCATCAACATTTTTTTTTCAGAACACATACACAACAAAATAATTTATTATTATTTTTTAAATATACAAAATCTTATCAGACTGTCCCAGTTGATATATGTCTTTTGATGCGCATAGCCGAGCCCATGGCCCAGGAAGGCCCAACCTACCTTTTTCCTAATCTTCCCAGACAGTCGCATGGTTAAAGCCTAACAGCAATGAGAAGTCGATACCGGGCCAGGTCCAATAGCATTTAGACATCTGTCAGATAGGGAGTCAGCCACGTGGTAGACAAAGATCCTACAGAGTTATTGAACCCACACATCAAGCATTAAATGAGGCTGTCATCGCATTAAATGTAACAAGACCTCTCATGCCGAAGCAAGAAAAAACCACTATGACCGATGGCAACTAGATTATAGACTTTCGGCCAACGAGACAGCTCGAATGGACTAGGAAAAAATGAGTGAGGGGTATACGGAAGCTTCCAAAGTACGTTTGGTAACAAGTAACGATAACTTTATCTTTTTCTCTCTCTTCTCTCTTGACTTTCTCTATGTGATTGTTCAGATAGCATTCTCATCTAACTGGATCATTGAAGGGTCCATGGGAAAGAACTTCCCGCATTTCGGAACCTTCCCAGTGGACTTATTGCAGGTTCAGCTTGAAGGGTGCAGTCCAACCGATCCGCGGAGTACTTGGATCAGTCTGATCCACCCAACCAGCCAAATAGTATTATCATCTATTATGATTGAAAATTTCATAAGTTGAAAGTGAATAAAATTTGTGAATAGATTAACATGTTTGAGTTGAAGATTGACTTTACGAAATTTGTTTGTGTGTGTGTTTTGGTAAAGGAAAGCAACGTTGGGTGGTGGTGCTAAGAAATTTTAAAACCCGTTAATCTATTCACAAATTTTATTCACTTTCAACTTATGAAAATTTCAATCATAAAAGACCTATATCAAGTGGGATTGATACAGTCTGATTAGATTTTGTATATTTTAAAAAAAATTAAAATTATTTTGCTTATGGCTTGTTAGTTGGAGCTAATTTAACCTATTAAAAAATAAAACAGAAATGATACATCTCTCTAATTTGGGAGCTCTAAAATAGCACTAATGATGTGGAAAATCAAAAAAAAAAAAAAAAAAAAGAACAAGGCCAAAACATCACATCACATGGGACCCACGCATTAATTAGAGCTATTAGAGTTCTTAATTTAGAGCTCCCAATCTTTTTTCAAAATGAAATAGACTAAAAAGTGAATAAGATAAAATATAACATTCAAACAGAACTTTTGGAGTCAGGTTAAAATAGAAAAAAAGCCAAAAAATTAGACTAAAAAAGTTCTTAATTGTTATTCTTGCTATTGTTGGCGGGTTGGTACAGAGTAGCAGTAAAAATCAAATTTTATTATTTTGTCAAACTATGTGCCAAATTTGGCACAAAGTTTGATAATGTTATAATTCGTTGGGGAAGTAGTACAGAGTAGTAGGAAAAATCAGAATTTATTATTTTGCCAAACCATGTGTCAAATTTGGCACAAAGTTTAATAATGCTATAATTTGTTGGGAAATGATACACAGTAGAAGAAAAAATTAGAATTTATTATTTTGTCAAATCATGTGCCAAATTTGACACAAAGTTTGGCAATGTTATAATTTGGCAACTGTTTTGGCATGCCATTGGAGCTTTTTGTTGGGTTCAAATTGTTATAAAATAGCAATAGCAACCATTATAGTAACTCCATCACAGTTGCTCTTAACGTGATATGTGAACTTCTATCTTTCTTTTTTTTCTTTTTTTTTTTTTGATCAGCAAAATAAAACTTTATTGATGAAGAAAGCAATGCATGCAAAAACTTACACCAACAAAGAGGGAAGTACAAAGAGCATCAACGCTAACCTTGACAATCCCAACTATGTTGGCACCGCTAAGGAAACACAATCATTTGCAAGCACTTGACCCAAGATTGGTGAGAAACCAATCAAGAGGAACCAAAAAAACAGAAAGACAAAGCAACAAAAAAAAAAAAAAAAAAAATAGAACAACAAAACCAGCAGTAGCTACACAGACCAAACCAACCTTATACGGCAGCAAGCTAGCAGCATACATCAACTGGCCTCAAGACAACAGCATACAGAAGTCCAAAAACAGCCTCGGACCAAAAACAGCATGTAGTAGCAGCAGAGTAGCACCACCAGCAAACCTTACTCCACAGCAGCTCAGACCTTTACCCCAGCATCAAACCTGTCACCAAATCTTTCAACAGACCTTAGACACATTCCTTTACCTGATCAAGGTTGTTGATAAAATTATTAACATAGTACATATTCCCTTTCATGGAAGCTTTGATCCATAAGGCAAATCAAACTTTAATAAGCTCACAGAGATCTGCTTCACAAGGCTATACTCCATTAAATACACAATCATTTCTTAACTTCCAAATGGACTAAAGAACAATTAGAGGTAATGCCCTCCATAATCTCCTAACCTTTTTCTTAAACTTGCCACCTAACCACCAATAAAACAAACAATCAACAGACCTAGGCACCACCCACAGACACCCCCATCATTGTAACAGATTTGTCCAAACTTTCCAGGAAAAAGGACAATGCAGTAGCACATGTACAGCAGATTCATTCTCAATTTTACAAAAGGCACATAATATTGAAACACTACAATTAAGAATACCAATATGTTGTAAAAAGTCTCCAGTTTTCACTCTATTCCTCCAAGCTAGCCAACCAAAAAATTAAACTTTAGGGGGTAAAACAGTGTTCCATACATACTTGCTTAATGACAGATGAGGGCCAAGAAGAGAGTCACTAAACTTGTACAAAACAGATGCCTTGAGGCTGTCACATGCTGACCCACTCCATATAGCACAGTCCTCCACATTAAGTTGTAAAGCAGGGCCATCCTTTAAAACAACAACCAATCTATTTACTTCAGCCTTTTCCCAATCATAAAGATTTCTCCTAAAAGCTAAATTCCACTCCCCCAAACTAGATCTCCTATCATAGAAGCTGAAGAGTGATCCTCCCTTATCAATAGACAAACTAAAGAGTCTAGGAAACTCAGCTTTTAAACATTTGCTTCCAAGCCAACAATCATGCCAAAACTTGATCCTTCTCCCATTCCCAACCCTTAACTAAAGCTTCTCTAAATAGAACTCCACCAACAGTTGATGATTGTCACGACCCAAACCCGCCCCTAAGGGTTTAACATCATAACCAACCAGTAATCTGTGATTACCAAAGGCCTACATGACAGTAATAACAATTAAACAATAAAAGGGGCCGGCAAAAGCCTGTACACATTAAAACATAATGTCGAAAGAGCTGTGAGGACGTAAATGAACAAACAACTTCCATATGAATATATATACCAAAGCACACATAAGTCTAAGTCCATATGTAACATATATATAAACGCTTATGTCATAAACATCCAAGACATGTTAGGGACTTAAATCCCAAGCCCAAAACAAAGTATAAAACATTTACTGTGACATCAAACAACTTTCCAAAAAGGGTGAAATTAGATCACCCAAAAAGCCTTGATAACAACAGATCAGAGCTTCGTAGTGAGGCACAATGGGTTGGCTTGACAAAACGAAATCGGGTCGACGCTGCTAACTTCGCTCGGGTGCCTGATCACCTCCATAAATATATATACGTAGTGAGCTAAAGCCCAGTGAATAACAAACGTGTAAAGGGTTTAATGAATAATGTCCCATCAGTATTTAAAAATAGTCAATTACATCAGTGGATCATTTATTCAATCAATGTCTCATATTTCATGTCATATCAGTCATTTAGAAATCATAGCAGTCATATGTGATACATCCAATAGCAAAACAGTACAGTAGGTCTTAACAGACCGAACAGTCAGTTGATGGCCATCAATATAGTGATAGTAGTTCCAAAGATTGGAACTGACAAAGATCTCTGTAGTAGTAGCAGTAATAGTAACAATAACAGTAGTAGTAACAGTCAGTTGCTATGGATGCCACAAGTACAGTTCATAAAATAGGACAAACATTCATTCAGTAAACAATATCATTTCAGAAAGCAGTATAGTTAATCATTCATAAAATAATTATAATTTAACATAGCTTTACAACATTGTTACTCACAGCGGGCTCCGCGGAACACGTGCTAAGATGCACTAAAGATGCAGCGTCTGACCTAAACAAACAATTTCAAGCACAACAACTCAATTACATCAATGCCGGATTCAATCATTTCTATTTCTATTCGCTTCGTTGATTATTCGGTCAATTTCTATTCCTTGTTCACTTGTTCGGTTCTAATCGATTCTAACTTTCATTCGCTCATTCATGAGATGCAATGTGCATGAAAAATACTTTTAAAACGATGCAAATGGAGGCCCGGAATATGGAAAAGATGAGCGAAAAACAAACTGGGGTTGTCCAAAAGGGACCGCACGTGCAGAGGTCTTGGCCGCACGTGCGGGACCATCATGCACGTGCCTCCCACACCTGCATATATTTCAGTGTGCTCAGCAAAATTACCCTATTTTCCGCACGTGTGAGGCCCCAGGCCGCACGTGCGACAGTGCTACCAAAAACAGTCTGAAACTGCTCTGTTTTGGCACTTCACTTTCATGCAAATTCAACCTTAGTTTCAAGCAATTCAAGTCCCAAAAACATGCAAGAACCTATTAGATTAAACATACTAAGCTTTAAGCATTGATGACTTCAAATTGAGGCTCAAAATCTATGCCAAAACAAATCCAAGCTCTTGAAATTTCTTACAATAATCATAAACTAAACAAGTGAGCTCCAAATTTCAAACTTTCATGGAATTCCCTCACCATTGAAGAACCATGTAAGAATTCAAATGGACGAAACCAAATTTCCATGAAACTATATCATGCATGTAACTATATGTGGTGAATCAAGTTAATTCTTCCCTACCTAGACATGCATGTATCAACATGAACTAAACTTCCATTAAACTTATATTCTTCTTGCTTACACTTAAATTCTTTAACTTATGAGTATAAATCTTCAAATACATTTAACTACATGAGATTAGGGAGGAGGATTCTTACCTAAAGTAAGTGAATTGTGGAGAAAATATGTAGTTATAAGGGTTTCACAAGTTCCTCTTTCCCTTTCCTTTTCTTCTCTTCTTGAGTTCAAGTGCTCAAGCTCTCCTACTCTCACTCACTCTCTCTACGTGTATTTGAAAAAGACCCACTACTTAATCACCTAGTTGGTGAATAGGACACATGTATACATTTATTGTATTAAATTTTAAAATTTCTAATTTAATTTACATGGAATTAATTCAAATTAAATTATATCTCATAATCTTAATTACACTCAATTAAATTATACTAATGTGGATTAGGCTCTAATTCCTATCAAAATTCTAACTTGTTAAAATTAGCGAATCAGATAGGTTTATTTCATTTCTTTACATATATGTTCACAACAACACTACAATACCAATCAATGTAAGCATATATCATGTGGCACATAATTCACATAACATATAATCACATAATTAGCAATAAGCATATAATTAATACAATTGATTTGCTTAATTAAGGAGGTGGTCATCACAACGATGCTCTGCCACTGTGATAATATCAATCTACATTCTAGAGTGTCTATAAGATAAACTCACAAGTGGAATCCAAATACCCTTCTCAATCATGTATTTGCCACACAACAACCTTCTCCATAAAGCATTTACTTCCTTCCCAAATTTCCACCACCATTTAAGAAGAAGGCTAGCATTGACATCCTTGATTCTTCTAATACGAAGACCACCCTAATCCCTACTTTTTGCCACATCAGCCCATTTTACCAGGTGGACCTTCCTCTTCAGATCATTTCCTCCCCAACGGAAAGTAGCTTGAAGCCTTTCAATCTCTCTAATAATTCCATTGGGAATTCTGAACATAGATAGATAATAAATAGGTAAGCTAAATGTAGACACCCTATTTTTGACCGCCCTTAAGACTTGGGCGCTATTGATTGTTTACTTGGTGATGAAAGATGTGCAGTGCAAAGATTCGATTTCTTCAGCAAGAGGAGCTTCAAATCCCAACTTCACACCCCTTTTTGGACCAAAACCATTTTGACCAAAGATTTTAGACCTTAAAACACTCTCTTTCAAAATATTTTTGAAAATGATTCTACGATGCTCCGAGGCTCGCATTTTGTTAAATATTGCGCTTTTCGGCAAACCGAGCAAGGACAAAGTGGAAATGAATGAAAGAGAGGTGAACTCTTTGAAAAATATTTTAAAACACCTTATTTAGGGGTTTGGGGTTGAAGAAAAGAGGAGAGGAGGGAAGAAAACTAGCTGAGGAGAAGTTAGGCATGAATCCGGTTAAACCGAAACTGAGCAGTATTCGCCAAAATAAGCATAACTTTTGGCACACTTGGAATTTTGATGTGAGGCTGACACCATTGGAAAGAGGACATCCGGGGCTTCAATTTAGGCACAAGAATAACCTCAAAAAAGAGTCCAGATGAAGGATATATACCCATTTCAAGTTAGACCTGGAGAGCAGATTTTCGCTGTCGGCTACAAATGTGGGCTGTCAGCCACCAGGGGTGGCTGGTCGACCAGAAAAGTGGCCGGTCGGCCACTAATCTCCCAAACTCAGATATTTTGCAGATATTTACCTCCAGCTATCTCCAACAAGCTCCAGCTGTCTGTTTTGCAGATATTTCGACCAAGGCTTGTATTTTGCTATATATGGAGGCCATATCTTTCATTTTGGAAGGTTGGAAGAAAGTTTGGAAGTCTCTCTCTGTCTCTCTAAAATCTCTCTCTCTCTATAATCCACTCTCTCTAGAATTCTCTCTCTCTTCCTATTTTGTGCTTAAAAATGGGAATTCTCTACACATTTGCATGCAACCCCTTAACCAAATTGGACCACCTTGGGGAAGAGGCATCTTGGGACCTATTTTGGGCCGTTGAAGGGTTATTTGAGCCAAGAAAGTGGCTGTTTAAGTGCTATGCTTCAAAGGTATAAGTCTTACCTCTTTTAAGCTCTTTGCATATAGTTGTTTTGCCATCTTTTTGTGCTGTTTTGAGCCTAGTTTTCAACTACAAAATATTCTGATTTTTGGGCCTAAACATGTTGGTTTAAAGCCATTTTGTGCTAAGTGGTTGTATCACCCTTCTTGTTGCCTATTGATATGTGCCTTTGCATCATCTCTTAGCATGTAAAAGTCAAACTTTTTGGGCCTTTAAACCACTGAAATTTAGAGTTATGTCAGTGGTAAAAAGTGTGTTTTGAGGTCCAAAATAGGAGGGGGTGGCCTCCCCTCCTTGTGTCTTGTTTGCATGTGTAGATGGCCTAACATGTGAGCATGTTTTTCTACCTTTTTGTGGCTCTATCTCAGCATGTTTTTGCTACTAATTTAGCATGCTTTAGCTTTGTTTTGAGCTGTCTTGGTCATATGAGGCTTGCTTTGTATAGCTATAGTGCAATTGGCTTCACTAGCTTTTTGTTTTAAGGCCTCTAACATGTTTTGCATGAGACGATCGCATGATATAGCATCATTTTATACATGATTTCAGTGCGCATAGCTCTGTCACACTCTCACCTCTATCACTCTTTCATTGCTTTTGAGAGTTGTGCTTTATGCCTTGTTTGTAACCAAACATGTGAGCATTTTTTCTTGCCTTTTGTACTACTATCTCAGCATGTTTTGGCCACTGTTTTGGCATGATTAAGCTCTATCCAGAGCTGGTTTAGTCATTTGAGCTTGATATTGCATGCCTCTAGTGTAGTGCTCTTCACTAGCTTTAATGCTTTTGGCTCTTAACATGTTATGCATGTGTTGCTTGCATGTTTTAACTTTATTTTTCATGTCATTTCAACACTGAAAAGTCTACAACCTCCCTCATTTCTTCATTTTTTCATTTGTTTTTAGGGTTGGTTAACCTTATGATTGTGTTTAAGCTTGAGATAGAGCTTGTGCTCAATGGCTTTAACCCTCTTATGAGGGTTCCTCCTAGCCAGAGGCATAATCTCTCTCATGTCTTAAACCATCCTTTCGTTGACCCCTCTCTCATTAGAGGACAATCACTTTGGACTTAACCGGTTAAAGAATGGCTTCATAATGCTAAAATGTGTAAACAAAATGAGCAAAGTAAAACATGAACAAGATAAGCATTTATGTTGCATTGCATGTGTTTGGATTAGACGTTAATCCAAACATAAGAAATAGGGGACGTTTCATACTCAAAGTGATGAAACGTGTCACATTTCTTGGTCGTCGTCACCCTTGATCATGCATGATAAGGTGGTGGCCCTTTGAGTCTTATGTGTGCATTCATTGACTTTGTACAAGCTTGGTTCTTTGGACATCATGCATGAAAATGCTTGGTTGGTGGCTTGAGAGCCAAGTGCCATACTCCTCTAAGCTTGAGATATGATAAGGAGGCTGGCAGTACACACATTCCTCGAAAAATACATTGCTTTGCCTCTGTTGTTCTCTGCTGTAGCAAAACCAGAAGCCTGGAAAAAGGAGTGGCCGACCGGCCACTTACAGTAGCCGACCGACCAGTGTGGGTGGCCGACCGGCCAGTTATTGTGGCCGACAGCCACTTTCTGTGGCCGACCGGCCAGAGGAGAAAAGTTGTTCAAAAGTGTTCCTATTTTTGGGCAGAAGCATTCTGGGAGTTGGTACAATTTCTAGTGATCAAACAAGTGCAAACAGAGGCATCTGATGGCAAGGCAATGGCATTTTCGAGAGGAAGCCAACCGAGCATGCATGCCTCCCTCGCCCGCGAGGCCATTTAATTGTTTAGAATTGTAGCTAATTCATACATGTGTTGTAAATTATTTAGCTTAATTCATTTTGTACTTTAATTAGTTTGTGTAGCTAGTTACTCAATTGTGTTGTAATGATTAATTAGCTTAGAATAGTTAATTAGTTTCGTGTTGTAATAATTAGCTTAGCTTAGTGTAGCTTAGCTTATTTATTCGGACCCTCCTTCGAGAGGGCGCAATGTTGTAATAAGCATACGTGTGTTTGTGTGCATGTCTTCCAACCCCACGTCTTTCTCCCTTTTACTTAACCGCTTTCGATGGTTAGTTTTAGGGCACGTTTTGATTAGCATACCTTATGCTTTGCATGTTTGCATCATTCATTTATCTTTCATGCACCGGGCTCGGCGCATCATTCAAACTGCATTGTATTTCAATACTTCTTTAATACGTGTATCAAATCGTTGCATTCATATGCCATCTTAGATAGCTGAGCCTATTAATTGCATTATTGCATGTGTTGCATTAGGCATCTTAGCATAGTTAAGATCATGCATATTTCTAACTAGCTTTTGCATTGGCTTGGAGTACACTGTAAGTGTTACGCTTTAGCATACTTGCTTGAGTGTGAGTGTTGCCATGATAGCATGCTTGCCATGAGGCTATTTGCTTAAATGCTAAACTGCATGAGTGCCTGTGGATGATGGCTTTGTTGCTTGAATTGGAACAATTCGATGATTGTGAGTTTTAAGCCCACTTTGTGAAGTGGCAAATCATGTTTTAAAGCCCACTTGAGGGTGGCACTTTCAAATCATTTTTCCAAAACAAACATGAGTCGAAATGTTCCAATTCTTGCGATTTAGTCTATACTTGCTCGTGTGTGCGTCACATAGTAAAGTTAGCTAATAACCGGATAAGAACACATAAGGTTTATAAAACATCATATTATGGTAGTAGAGGCCGATCCTTTGATCGGGAGAATGGGGGTGCTCATTTCAGGACCTTCCCCTCTCGTACCCAAGTTCCTGAGTCGAGGCAACTTTGGTGATGACCGACGCGTGGCCTTTGGCACGAGTCAGGGTTTCCTAAATTTTCCAAAACAAAATATTTAGGTGGCGACTCTGTAATCTGGCAAAGCAGTCCAGTTTGGCATTATTTGATTTAAAATTTGATTTTCCAAAATGATTTGCCGGATTGGACTCTTTGGTGTTTATTAGTTTCACATCGCACTTTGTGAGATTAGATTCAGAACTGTGACAGGAGTCCGAACTATAAGAGACCAATTTGCGCCTCTCCGAAAGAGGGGCGCGCGAAGAAAGTCATGTCCACAGTTTCTGGCGACTCTGCTGGGGATTTAGAGAACTTGACTCAAACTCATGATATGTTGTTTTATCTACATTTGTGTGTTTCTTTACATTGCATTTGCATAAGTGCGCCTAAGTCATAGTGTTTGCCATCTGCTATTCTTGAACGGCTTGTCGGAGGCTTGCTTGGAAAAGCGTGCCATAAGGCTGACCGGTTACGGGCTCTGCCACGATGGGAACACAAACCTTGGATCTGGATCACCGATGTACCGTTTGATCCTCCTTTCACTTCTCGGTGTTAGGAACGAGAGGTATATTAGGTGGTCTTGCTGAGGCACCCTTTTGACTAATTGACCTAGTTACACATCAGAAGCCACCCGAATGCAGGATTGTGTGAAGCCACTTGCTGTGCATAGTGAAACCCTAGCTCCTGACGAAACTATGGCAGGGTAACCCTACCCCCTCATAGGGGTGTTTTGGGCTCTCACTTAACTGGTATGTGCTTTACAGTGAAACTGCAAAGGAATATGCATATCAGTTGCCGAATTAGTATTTTGTGGGGGGCAGAATTCAATGTGGAATACAGTCATTCAGCTGTGATCATATCTGTTCTGGTGAAATAAGGATGAGATGCTCTCTATTTTCTTTTTTACAAGGTAGTCTTGGAACCATAGCTTCAGAAGGCTCCAATATCCCCCGGGTACTCTGGACTTGTATCGATAGATTTTGTTAGGTCGAAATTGGTTTAGAAGCAACCTGTGTTTGCCTCACCCCCATCGGTTACAAGACGAAGGAGGTTCAGGCAGAATTCACCAGTGTAGTTTCTATAGCAATCACCCCTCAATTCACCCGGGTCTAGTCTGGTCTGGGAACAGTTGTCTGCATTCAGCTCAATGCGAGATCAATCACCCATTCCCATGGCTCAGTATCCCCCAGCCAGTGTGGAAGAACAGATATAGCACCTGCAACAGACAATCGAGGCACTGCAACAGGATGCAGTCCGTCAAGCTGAAGTCACGGCTCGTCAGGCCAAAGTGATAACTCGACTACAACAATAACAGCCACAGCCGGCCATGGCTTCTGTATCTTATACACCTCCCACAGGTAACCCGACACCCGGGACCATTGCCCATACTGCTAATGTCCAAGAAACTCAGGGTAATCCGGCAGAGCCAATCCCAGAGCAAGCCTCTAAAGCTCCTGTCTATCAAGCCGAAGCTCCATTTGAATTCGAGGTTAACCCAACTGCACTTAAGGTCAATAAACTAGAGAAGTTATTCAAACGAGCACAAAGAGTGAACTCCATCCCAGATTTAGAGGACAGGTATACTGAATCTACAGTTACCTTACCAAAGCGGTTTAAAATGCCGCATATCGACTTCTTCGATGGCTCTGGAGACCCAATGGTGCATCTCCGCCTGTTTTCTGATATCTTGAGGCCAATGGGTTTGACCCCAGCCTAGAAGTTGTCTCTCTTCGGCCGAACCATGTCTGGGATAGCCGTAATCTGGTATGCTAAATTGGAGGGCTCTGTGAAACAAAACTGGGAAGAGCTGGCTGAGGCCTTTATTGCTCAATACTCCTACAACACACAGATCGAGGTCACAACTCGTGATCTCGAAGTCACCCGCCAAAAGCCAAAGAAGGGTTTCTTAGAGTTCGTGACGAGATGGAGAGCAAAAGCCTCGATGGTGACTACAAGGCCTTCCAACAAAGAACAAATCATGATGATTGTTCGGAATTTGCATAGCAAGTTGCTGTAAAAGATGATCGTCCTACCACTGTTTACCTTCCTAGACCTTCATGAAATGGGGGTTCAAATCGAGGATGCCCTTAGACAAGGGATCTTTATGAAAGATAATGAGCCTTTGAAGAATAATGTTGTTCGCAGTTCCAATGCTACTACTAATGGTAGCACAGCTACGAAATGCTCAAAAGTAGACACTATCACCACTTCCCTCAATAGCCAAAAACTAACCACTTCAACTCGGTCCCAAGCTCAAAATTTCCATCCTCTTTACATGAGTCTCTCTCAAGCTTTGAAAATGCTGCGAGAAGAAGGGTACCTAGAGCTCTTAGAACCTCAACCCCTTCCAAATCCTCTTCCACCAAGATATGACCCAGCTAAATACTGTGCCTATCATCAATAACACGGTCATGATACAAACCGTTGCATCCGCCTCCGTCATAAGATTCAGGATCTTATTGACGAAGAGACCATAGCTCCACCAAAAGGACCTCGGGCTAGTACTGACCCGTCACCTTTACATCTCAATCTAATCCATACACTTCCATCCACCTACAACCCCAGTATATACATCACCCCGGTCCATCTACCCAAGCCTGCGGTGTTTATTCCATAAAGCATGGACTTATGCATGATGGATGCACTTGAACGCCAATCATCTCAAACCCATGAACCCACTACGTCTGAGCTGATGAGAATGATTGAAGATCTTCAGAGAACTGTGGCAGATTTGGCCTTTGGGATATTGGCTCCGTCATCAACCATATCACATGCCAGAAATTTCACGCCGAAAGGCTCCCCAATCTTGGGACGGGTTGTATATGAAGAAGGCTAATCCCTTGGCAAAGTGGAGACAAGTGGTGAGAACAAGGTAGGAGCATGCATTGGTCCCTATGAACATCTTCAGTGGGCTGTTGAGGCCTTGAAAGCCGAATGGCTGAACAAATAGCAAGTGCTCGCAGTTGTTGCAAAAACTGTGGATGACACTTTTGTCGCTCAAAATGAGAGCAGTTTGAATCAAGGGGCAAGTCGGGAAAAGGGCTGTTGTACCAGAAACATTCCTTTTGGCTCCAATCCTACACTCAGAAGAGATCATCAAACCCAGTTAGCACCTGCCAATCCCTTTGCTGGTACATCCAATATAACTCTACAAACCGCGAAATATCTACCCCGAGGCTAGAGGGTCTTCAATCCCCTCTACATGACTTTGTCCAAAGCTTTCGAAATCCTCATAGGACAAGGCCATCTCAAACCCTTTGAGCCTCGGCCTCTCCCAAATCTCCTTTCGGCTAAGCATGATGCTGCCAAGTACTGTGCCTTCCATCAACAAGCCAGCCATGACACTAACATTTGTTTTCGTCTTCATCACGAAATACAAGATCTAATTGATAAAGAGGTCATTGTCGCACTAGGTCCTGCAAAGTCTATTGGTACTGGATCGATGAACTTAGGGGATAATGTGATTATGTGATCGAAGGATGAACCACCTGTTGATGGCGCTCATTTTTACTCCAGATATGGTGGATGACACGTGCTGTTTTGAGCAATGTGCAAGTGTTGGTTATTTTACTTCCTGACTTGGGTATTGAGTCAGTTTTGTTGTGTTGTATTGAGTCTGTCTTGTTGTATAGAGTCAGTTCTGTCGTGTTAGAGTCGGGTGATTTCAGGGGTGTTACCTCGAACATTATTTGCTTGTTTTGTGTTTGTCTTTTACATTCTTTCTTTTGAGTCTGTTCCTGCCATTGAGCCAGTTGCGCCAGAAGATCTGAATGAAATGGCAGTACATTTTCACCTACTTTTTCTGTGCCTTGAAATCATTACATTGGCCTAAGTTTTTTCAAAAAACTTTTCTAACACTGTGTTGAAAACAAAGAGGGAGGAATTCCTCGAGATTTGTAAAAATTTGATCAACTGAAAGGAAGAGAGGCATGCTAAGCCCTTAATGAATAAGATCATGTTTGTTAATGTGAGTACTGAGAAGAATCCTAGCTTAGTCTAGATTGGTTCTAAACTGTCTTCCTGAGTGACTAGTAGCTTTCTTAGAAGATTTCAAAAAATGTTTTGCGTGGTCCTGCGAAGACATGCGTGGAATTGATCTTGAGATTGTGTAGCATAGGATCACTCTCGGCCTAGAGACTCGACCCATTTTGCTTTCAAACCTTGAACTTTGATTCAGAATGTTCAACGATCAATCACAATATAAAGCTTGTATGGCCGGATCGGAAGCAACCCTTGAACTAGGAGCAAGAAGGTCAGATCAAGAAGGTCAGATGTCATCAAAGGAAGCTTGCAAAGCTAGATTAGAAGTAGTCCTTGAACTAGGGGCAAAAATGTCAGATGTGCTTAAAGATTCAAAGTTGGGTCATTCCGTAAACCAATGAAGACCGGCAAGAAAGCCAAATTCCAGCAGCTGAAAGAAGAAAATTTTTTGTTGAAGGACAATTGAGCTCCTATCCACAACACTAGGGGCAAATTCAGACCCGATCGGATGGACTCCTATATCATCAACGAATAGCAGCCATTCTCCTAGATTCAGATGGCTTCGAGATCCTACAACCAATCAACATGGACAAAGTTAAACTTTTTTACCCTTAAGAGGCTCGCTGGGCCAAAAACCCAGAAGGCCGACCTAGGCAAAAGTTAGAGAAAAAAAAGAAGAAAAGAAAAAAAAATAAAAAGAAAAAGAAAGAGAAAAAGAAAAGAAATAAAATAAAATGAAAAGAAGAAAGAGAAAAAGAAAAAGAGATGAAAAGAAATGAAAAAGAAAAAAGAAAAACTGAGCTCGTAAGGTTGAAAACCTGAAAGGGCGGCCTTAGCAAAAGTTAGAGCACAAAAGGAGAGTGTCAACACCTGAGTGAACCTCAACCCGAAACTACGTCAAGCCTGATTCCCATCTTTGGGATACGTAGGCAACTTCATCCTGAAGTCCGACCTCAATCATTTTCAGCCTGCTTGGCTCATCTATGTTGATTGGTTTATCCTTGTTAAACTCGGCTATCTTATCCATGTGCAAATTGGCTTGTCTTCGTTCAGACTCGGTTGTCCTATTCCGTTGGAAGATTCAGCTGCAAGACAATTCAAGTTCAGATCTGAGGTTGTGCATCTCAACGGTAAATTCTATGTTGGTCGAGCAGTGGCCATTTACAAAAACAAATTTTGAGGATTCTTAATGAAGTTAACTAATTCTCTCGAAAATTATTCCATTTTTTCAAAACTGGACCATTTCTCAGACCCAAAAAGGAAAATTTTCAGTGTTCACAACCTGACTTGCATGATTTCAAATCAAAAAATTGAACAAGTGTGTTAATCTAACTCTCATGTTGGTCAAAATTGTTTTAGCAGAAACCAAAAACAAAAATGGTCTAAATAATGAACTAGGGGCACAGTTGAGTCAAGTTTTCTGTCTTTTCCCCATTGTCAACATACTTGCCAGGAAAGGCACAATATTTGCCAGGAAAGGGCACAACTGAAGCTAACAAGCAAAGGGCCTAAAGCTCTCTCATCCTTTAAGCAGCGAGGTATCAAGTCAAGTGTGAAGCACGAACTAGAAATGGAGCTGGATGTTCGACCCCTTCATACAGACAAGTTTGATCTCGCTCAAATTGGTATCTGACCCGGAATAGAGACGTAGAAAATGCAATGTGTAAGACCAATCGATTGTATACCTGGCCGGTGGGACATGTTGTAATTCATCTCAATCAAGCTAAGCCAAGGGCATCGTCAACCGATGTTAGTTGCAGATCTACTGTATATCCAGTCGCACCACAACCCTTCTGTGGGAAAGTTCACGAGTTGTGAGTGAAAGAAGGAGAATCTAGCAGAATCCTAGGGGCAAGAGCCCACAACTTCCTGCTTATCCATCAACCACCCAGGAGAGGGATAAAAAAAAGAAGAGAGATTAAAGAATAGAGAGATGTGTGCTGAGAGAAAAAGTGAGGAAATGGCTTTTCAGAGAAAAAGAGATTGACTGCCAAGTGATGTGAGGATCACAAATGAGAAAGGGTGGGAAACAATACCCAAAGAAACAGACTCCTCGTGAATCGAGAGGTCTCCCACCGATGGATAGCAGAGTATCTGAGTGTTGTGTGTGTGTTTTTGTTTGTCTCGATTCTTGTTTTGAGTTGTTTTGAGTGTCAATAGATGTGTTTAGGTTGTTTTACTTTGTTTTTCCTTTGTTGAGTCATTTTGACTATGGTCGGTCGTAGGCTCAATACCCAGTTAAGAACTCATTTCTCAGTTTCAATTTCAATTTTAAATCGTTTTGTGCTTAGAGTGCTGTGTCATTCTCCACATTTGTGCGAAATAGGATTTCTTTCTTTCATAAACTGCAGGGTTCAACCCAGGTCATGTGAGAACAATAGAACAAGGACCTAACTGAAGCTATATAGGTTCTAGACTGCAAAGCAAAAGAAAAGAGGAAAAATCAGAGCATCTGAGTGTGTTTCAACTTCAACAAATTCCGAGATTGCATTCCGAATGTACCTTTTTGGGCCTTGTCAATGCTCCGAGGTATAAGTGTACCTCTACCTCAAGCTCAAGCTCAAGCCTGCTTCAAGCCTGAATGGCGATCAGAAGTGCTCTTCCTAAGTACCATTCCCTGCCAGAGGCATCTTGGCTGTGTTTGCAATGAGTTCCTAGGAGATCAACTGCGACGGTGGAAACTAGAGTTCGAATGGCGATGCCTAGAACACAAAGGTTTGGAATTTCCGAGATTAAAGTCTGGTTTAAATACCTAGGGGTATATCCCCGGCTTGAAATCTATATGGCAGCCCCATAGATTGAGATAGCATGTGTGCGTTTCAATTCTGGATACTGAACCAACCTAGTCTGTCACCCTGTTGGAGAATAGGGAAAGTTGTGAATATGATCAGGAAGAAAAGCGGCATCCGTGGCTTCTACATGCAGATGTTGCTCCTTATCAGTATTTCAGGACCTTTGTATTGTGAGTTGAATGTAAGAGTTCGAAGAATACACGGTAAGAGTTCGAAGAACACAAGGGGGAGATCCCCATCAAAGTAGAGCGGTTCGTCGTCACTCACCCTATGAGGTGCTTTTTAAAGCGCCGCTTTGTTTGTTTATTGCATTCCCTAAACATCATACATTGCTTGTAACATGTATCATATCATCGCACTTATTGCATTTATTTGCATCTTGTGCTATCTTGTATTATTTATCCTTTTACGCTGAGCAGTGTTTAGGATCGTTGTCCCCCAGGACTTATCTCGGGATGCGTGGAATGCGCTCCTGATTACTTTTCTTTCGATCTCTTCTTACGATTTCAGCGTGGTTAGAGTTTTCTTTTCCTCACACGATATCAGCATGTTTGGAATTTGTCTCAGGACGCATGGAACACATTCCTGATTGGTTGTTTTCAGACCTCTTCTCACGATTTCAGCGTGGTTAGAGTTTTCTTTTCCTCACACGATTTCAGCGTGTTTGGAATATAACTCAGGATGCGTGGAACACATTCCTGATTGGTTTGTTTTCAGACCTCTTCTTACGATTTCAGCGTGGTTAGAGTTTTCTTTTCCTCACACGATTTCAGCGTGTTTGGAATTTATTTCAGGATGCGTGAAACGCATTCCTGATTGGTTTGTTTTCAGATCTCTTCTTACGATTTCAGCGTGGTTAAAGTTTTCTTTTCCTTACACGATTTCAGCGTGTTTGGAATTTATCTCAGGATACGTGGAACGCATTCCTGATTGGTTGTTTTCAGACCTCTTCTCACAATTTTAGCATGGTTAGAGTGTTCTTTTCCTCACACGATTTCATCGTGTTTGGAATTTATCTCAGGATGCGTGGAACGCATTCTTGATTAGTTTGTTTTCAGACCTCTTCTCACGATTTCAGCGTGGTTAGAGTGTTCTTTTCCTCACACAATTTCAGCGTGTTTCGAATTTATCTTAGGATGCGTGGAACGCGCTCTTGATTGGTTTGTTTTCAGATCTCTTCTCACGATTCCAGCATGGTTTGAGTGTTCATTTCCTCACACGATTTCAGCGTGTTTGGGATTTGTTCTTCCTCCTCTCACGATTCCAGCGTGATTGGAGTATGTCACCCTTTGCATCTACTGCATTATCTATTACATTCATTACATCATACCATGTTATCACCTGCATCCTTTCCATGTTAAGCTTAGTTTGGCATGTGCCCATACTTTTTATGTTACAGTAGAGCTCTGCATGTGTACGTGCCTATTCCACTAAGAAAATTGTGGTCTGAGGGTTTCGGCACCTTTTCTATGTTAGACGTGGTCTGTTTTGTGTCCATACCTTTTCTAGCTAAAATGTGGTTTGGCTTACGCTTTCTTCACTTCATCCATTGCATCCATTACATTGTACTTTGTTTTGTTGCATTCAGCATTTAGGATCACGATCTTTCTACAGCAGATCATTCCTCATTTATATCATGCCACCCAATTACTTGTATTCTTTCTACGAAACACACAGTTCTTCATGTGCACACGCCTATTCCACTAAGAGAATTGTGGTTTGAGGGTTCCGGCACCTTTTCTGTATTAAACGTAATTTGATTTTGCATCTCCATCCCTTTATGATATTTGTGTGGTTTTGCACTGCTTGTGGTTTGATGATTCAATTATATTGCATATCATTTGCATTGTTTCGTTGCACTATATACCATTGCACTGTTTTGTTGCATTGTGTATCATTTTGTATTCTGCTCCAGAACTACGCTAGTTTGATACCTTGCAAAGGGATACGTAGGCAGCCTGCGGGTGCAACCATTTCTTTCTGCATCTTCATTTTATTTGTTTGTCCAAGTCTTCGACCTTGTCAAAAATGGATCGTCTCTGGGCTTTGACATTTACTCACATCATTTCATAACTTCGAGCTTTGTCAAAGAGGGGCAACTGTAGACACTCCATTTTTTACCGCCCTTAAGACTTGGGCACTATTGATTGTTTACTTGGTGATGAAAGATGTGCAGTGCAAAGATTCGATTTCTTCAGCAAGAGGAGCTTCAAATCCCAACTTCACACCCCTTTTTGGACCAAAACCATTTTGACCAAAGATTTTAGACCTTAAAACACTCTCTTTCAAAATATTTTTGAAAATGCTTATACGATGCTCCGAGGCTCGCATTTTGTTAAATATTACGCTTTTCGGCAAACCGAGCAAGGACAAAGTGGAAATGAATGAAAGAGAGGTGAACTCTTTGAAAAATCTTTTAAAACACCTTATTTAGGGGTTTGGGATTGAAGAAAAGAGGAGAGGAGGGAAGAAAACTAGCTGAGGAGAAGTTAGGCATGAATCCAGTTAAACCGAAACTGAGCAGTCTTCACCAAAATGAGCATAACTTTTTGCACACTTGGAATATTGATATGAGGATGTCACTATTGGAAAGAGGACTTCCGGGGCATCAATTTAGGCACAAGAATGACCTAAAAAGGAGTCCAGATGAAGAAGATATGCCCATTTCAAGTTAGACCTGGAGAGCAGATTTTTGCTGTCGGCTACAAATGTGGGCTGTCGGCCACCAACAGTGGCCGGTCGGCCACTAATCTCCCAAACTCAGATATTTTGCAGATATTTACCTCCAGCTATCTCAAACAAGCTCCAGCTGTCTGTTTTGCAGATATTTCGACCAAGGCTTGTATTTTGCTATATATGGAGGCCATATCTTTCATTTTGGAAGGTTGGAAGAAAGTTTGGAAGTCTCTCTCTGTCTCTCTAAAATCTCTCTCTCTCTATAATCCACTCTCTCTAGAATTCTCTCTCTCTTCCAATTTTGTGCTTGAAAGTGGGAATTCTCTACACATTTGCATGCAACCCCTTAACCAAATTGGACCACCTTGGGGAAGAGGCATCTTGGGACCTATTTTGGGCCGTTGAAGGGTTATTTGAGCCAAGAAAGTGGCTGTTTAAGTGCTATGCTTCAAAGGTATAAGTCTTACCTCTTTTAAGCTCTTTGCATATAGTTGTTTTGCCATCTTTTTGTGCTGTTTTGAGCCTAGTTTTCAACTACAAAAAGTTCTGATTTTTGGGCCTAAACATGTTGGTTTAAAGCCATTTTGTGCTAAGTGGTTGTATCCCCCTTCTTGTTGCCTATTGATATGTGCCTTTGCATCATCTCTTAGCATGTAAAAGTCAAACTTTTTGGGCCTTTAAACCACTGAAATTCAGAGTTATGTCAGTGGTAAAAAGTGTGTTTTGAGGTCCAAAATAGGAGGGGGTGGCCTCCCCTCCTTGTGTCTTGTTTGCATGTGTAGATGGCCTAACATGTGAGCATGTTTTTCTACCTTTTTGTGGCTCTATCTCAGCATGTTTTTGCTACTAATTTAGCATGCTTTAGCTCTGTTTTGAGCTGTCTTGGTCATATGAGGCTTGCTTTGTATAGCTATAGTGCAATTGGCTTCACTAGCTTTTTGTTTTAAGGCCTCTAACATGTTTTGCATGAGACGATCGCATGATATAGCATCATTTTATACATGATTTCAGTGCGCATAGCTCTGTCACACTCTCACCTCTATCACTCTTTCATTGCTTTTGAGAGTTGTGCTTTATGCCTTGTTTGTAACCAAACATGTGAGCATTTTTTCTTGCCTTTTGTACTACTATCTCAGCATGTTTTGGCCACTGTTTTGGCATGATTAAGCTCTATCCAGAGCTGGTTTAGTCATTTGAGCTTGATATTGCATGCCTCTAGTGTAGTGCTCTTCACTAGCTTTAATGCTTTTGGCTCTTAACATGTTATGCATGTGTTGCTTGCATGTTTTAACTTTATTTTTCATGTCATTTCAACACTGAAAAGTCTACAACCTCCCTCATTTCTTCATTTTTTCATTTGTTTTTAGGGTTGGTTAACCTTATGATTGTGTTTAAGCTTGAGATAGAGCTTGTGCTCAATGGCTTTAACCCTCTTATGAGGGTTCCTCCTAGCCAGAGGCATAATCTCTCTCATGTCTTAAACCATCCTTTCGTTGACCCCTCTCTCATTAGAGGACAATCACTTTGGACTTAACCGGTTAAAGAATGGCTTCATAATGCTAAAATGTGTAAACAAAATGAGCAAAGTAAAACATGAACAAGATAAGCATTTATGTTGCATTGCATGTGTTTGGATTAGACGTTAATCCAAACATAAGAAATAGGGGACGTTTCATACTCAAAGTGATGAAACGTGTCACATTTCTTGGTCGTCGTCACCCTTGATCATGCATGATAGGGTGGTGGCCCTTTGAGTCTTATGTGTGCATTCATTGACTTTGTACAAGCTTGGTTCTTTGGACATCATGCATGAAAATGCTTGGTTGGTGGCTTGAGAGCCAAGTGCCATACTCCTCTAAGCTTGAGATATGATAAGGAGGCTGGCAGTACACACATTCCTCGAAAAATGCATTGCTTTGCCTCTGTTGTTCTCTGCTGTAGCAAAACCAGAAGCCTGGAAAAAGGAGTGGCCGACCGGCCACTTACAGTAGCCGACCGACCAGTGTGGGTGGCCGACCGGCCAGTTATTGTGGCCGACAGCCACTTTCTGTGGCCGACCGGCCAGAGGAGAAAAGTTGTTCAAAAGTGTTCCTATTTTTGGGCAGAAGCATTCTGGGAGTTGGTACAATTTCTAGTGATCAAACAAGTGCAAACAGAGGCATCTGATGGCAAGGCAATGGCATTTTCGAGAGGAAGCCAACCGAGCATGCATGCCTCCCTCGCCCGCGAGGCCATTTAATTGTTTAGAATTGTAGCTAATTCATACATGTGTTGTAAATTATTTAGCTTAATTCATTTTGTACTTTAATTAGTTTGTGTAGCTAGTTACTCAATTGTGTTGTAATGATTAATTAGCTTAGAATAGTTAATTAGTTTCGTGTTGTAATAATTAGCTTAGCTTAGTGTAGCTTAGCTTATTTATTCGGACCCTCCTTCGAGAGGGCGCAATGTTGTAATAAGCATACGTGTGTTTGTGTGCATGTCTTCCAACCCCACGTCTTTCTCCCTTTTACTTAACCGCTTTCGATGGTTAGTTTTAGGGCACGTTTTGATTAGCATACCTTATGCTTTGCATGTTTGCATCATTCATTTATCTTTCATGCACCGGGCTCGGCGCATCATTCAAACTGCATTGTATTTCAATACTTCTTTAATACGTGTATCAAATCGTTGCATTCATATGCCATCTTAGATAGCTGAGCCTATTAATTGCATTATTGCATGTGTTGCATTAGGCATCTTAGCATAGTTAAGATCATGCATATTTCTAACTAGCTTTTGCATTGGCTTGGAGTACACTGTAAGTGTTACGCTTTAGCATACTTGCTTGAGTGTGAGTGTTGCCATGATAGCATGCTTGCCATGAGGCTATTTGCTTAAATGCTAAACTGCATGAGTGCCTGTGGATGATGGCTTTGTTGCTTGAATTGGAACAATTCGATGATTGTGAGTTTTAAGCCCACTTTGTGAAGTGGCAAATCATGTTTTAAAGCCCACTTGAGGGTGGCACTTTCAAATCATTTTTCCAAAACAAACATGAGTCGAAATGTTCCAATTCTTGCGATTTAGTCTATACTTGCTCGTGTGTGCGTCACATAGTAAAGTTAGCTAATAACCGGATAAGAACACATAAGGTTTATAAAACATCATATTATGGTAGTAGAGGCCGATCCTTTGATCGGGCGAATGGGGGTGCTCATTTCAGGACCTTCCCCTCTCGTACCCAAGTTCCTGAGTCGAGGCAACTTTGGTGATGACCGACGCGTGGCCTTTGGCACGAGTCAGGGTTTCCTAAATTTTCCAAAACAAAATATTTAGGTGGCGACTCTGTAATCTGGCAAAGCAGTCCAGTTTGGCATTATTTGATTTAAAATTTGATTTTCCAAAATGATTTGCCGGATTGGACTCTTTGGTGTTTATTAGTTTCACATCGCACTTTGTGAGATTAGATTCAGAACTGTGACAGGAGTCCGAACTATAAGAGACCAATTTGCGCCTCTCCGAAAGAGGGGCGCGCGAAGAAAGTCATGTCCACAGTTTCTGGCGACTCTGCTGGGGATTTAGAGAACTTGACTCAAACTCATGATATGTTGTTTTATCTACATTTGTGTGTTTCTTTACATTGCATTAGCATAAGTGCGCCTAAGTCATCGTGTTTGCCATCTGCTATTCTTGAACGGCTTGTCGGAGGCTTGCTTGGAAAAGCGTGCCATAAGGCTGACCGGTTACGGGCTCTGCCACGATGGGAACACAAACCTTGGATCTGGATCACCGATGTACCGTTTGATCCTCCTTTCACTTCTCGGTGTTAGGAACGAGAGGTATATTAGGTGGTCTTGCTGAGGCACCCTTTTGACTAATTGACCTAGTTACATATCGAAAGCCATAGAGATTGTTCCAAACTAGGATAGGTTGCTCACCCGAATGCAGGATTGTGTGAAGCCACTTGCTGTGCATAGTGAAACCCTAGCTCCTGACGAAACTATGGCAGGGTAACCCTACCCCCTCATAGGGGTGTTTTGGGCTCTCACTTAACTGGTATGTGCTTTACAGTGAAACTGCAAAGGAATATGCATATCAGTTGCCGAATTAGTATTTTGTGGGGGGCAGAATTCAATGTGGAATACAGTCATTCAGCTGTGATCATATCTGTTCTGGTGAAATAAGGATGAGATGCTCTCTATTTTCTTTTTTACAAGGTAGTCTTGGAACCATAGCTTCAGAAGGCTCCAATATCCCCCGGGTACTCTGGACTTGTATCGATAGATTTTGTTAGGTCGAAATTGGTTTAGAAGCAACCTGTGTTTGCCTCACCCCCATCGGTTACAAGACGAAGGAGGTTCAGGCAGAATTCACCAGTGTAGTTTCTATAGAAATCACCCCTCAATTCACCTGGGTCTAGTCTGGTCTGGGAACAGTTGTCTGCATTCAGCTCAATGCGAGATCAATCACCCATTCCCATGGCTCAGTATCCCCCAGCCAGTGTGGAAGAACAGATATAGCACCTGCAACAGACAATCGAGGCACTGCAACAGGATGCAGTCCGTCAAGCTTAAGTCACGGCTCGTCAGGCCAAAGTGATAACTCGACTACAACAATAACAGCCACAGCCGGCCATGGCTTCTGTATCTTATACACCTCCCACAGGTAACCTGACACCCGGGACCATTGCCCATACTGCTAATGTCCAAGAAACTCAGTTTTGAGCCTAGTTTTCAACTACAAAAAGTTCTGATTTTTGGGCCTAAACATGTTGGTTTAAAGCCATTTTGTGCTAAGTGGTTGTATCCCCCTTCTTGTTGCCTATTGATATGTGCCTTTGCATCATCTCTTAGCATGTAAAAGTCAAACTTTTTGGGCCTTTAAACCACTGAAATTCAGAGTTATGTCAGTGGTAAAAAGTGTGTTTTGAGGTCCAAAATAGGAGGGGGTGGCCTCCCCTCCTTGTGTCTTGTTTGCATGTGTAGATGGCCTAACATGTGAGCATGTTTTTCTACCTTTTTATGGCTCTATCTCAGCATGTTTTTGCTACTAATTTAGCATGCTTTAGCTCTGTTTTGAGCTGTCTTGGTCATATGAGGCTTGCTTTGTATAGCTATAGTGCAATTGGCTTCACTAGCTTTTTGTTTTAAGGCCTCTAACATGTTTTGCATGAGAGGATTGCATGATATAACATCATTTTATACATGATTTCAGTGCGCATAGCTCTGTCACACTCTCACCTCTATCACTCTTTCATTACTTTTGAGAGTTGTGCTTTTTGCCTTGTTTGTAGCCTAACATGTGAGCATATTTTTCTTGCCTTTTGTACTACTATCTTAGCATGTTTTGGCCACTGTTTTGGCATGATTAAGCTCTGTCCAGAGCTGGTTTAGTCATTTGAGTTTGATATTGCATGCCTCTAGTGTAGTGCTCTTCACTAGCTTTAATGCTTTTGGCTCTTAACATGTTGTGCATGTGTTGCTTGCATATTTTAGCTTTATTTTTCATGCCATTTCAACACTGAAAAGTCTGCAACCTCCCTCATTTCTTCATTTTTTCATTTGTTTTGAGGGTTGGTTAACCTTATGATTGTGTTTAAGCTTGAGATAGAGCTTGTGCTCAATGGCTTTAACCCTCTTATGAGGGTTCCTCCTAGCCAAAGGCATGATCTCTCTCATGCCTTAAACCATCCTTTGGTTGACCCCTCTCTCATTAGAGGACAATCACTTTGGACTTAACCGGTTAAAGAATGGCTTGGTAATGCTAAAATGTGTAAACAAAATGAGCAAAGTAAAACATGAGCAAGATAAGCATTTGTGTTGCATTGCATGTGTTTGGATTTTACGTTAATCCAAACACAAGAAATGGGGGACGTTGCATACTCAAAGTGATAAAACATGCCACATTTCTTAGTCGCCGTCACCCTTGATCATGCATGATAGGGTGGTGGCCCTTTGAGTCTTATGTGTGCATTCATTGACTTTGTACAAGCTTGGTTCTTTGGACATCATGCATGAAAATGCTTGATTAGTGGCTTGAGAGCCAAGTGCCATACTCCTCTGAGCTTGAGATATGATAATGAGGGTGGCAGTACACACATCCCTCGAAAAATGCATTGTTTTGCCTCTGTTGTTCTCTGTTGTAGCAAAATCAGAAGCCTAGAAAAAGGAGTGGCCAACCTGTCACTTGCAGTAGCCGACCGACCAGTGTGGGTGGTCGACCGGCTAGTTGTTGTGGCCGACAGCCACTTTCTGTGGCCGATTGGCCAGAGGAGAAAAGTTGTTCAAAAGTGTTCCTATTTTGGGGCAGAAGCATTCTGGGAGTTGGTACAATTTTCGATGATCAAACAAGTGCAAACAGAGGCATCCGATGGCAAGGCAATGGCATATTCGGGAGGAAGCCAACTGAGCATGCATGCCACTCTCGCCCGCGAGGCCATTTAATTGTTTAGAATTGTAGCTAATTCATACATGTGTTGTAAATTATTTAGCTTAATTCATTTTGTACTTTAATTAGTTTGTGCAGCTAGTTATTCAATTGTGTTGTAATGATTAATTAGCTTAGAATAGTTAATTAGTTTCGTGTTGTAATAATTAGCTTAGCTTAGTGTAGCTTAGCTTATTTATTCGGACCCTCCTTCGAGAGGGCGCAATGTTGTAATAAGCACGTGTGTGTGTGTGCATGTCTTCCAACCCCACGTCTTTCTCCCTTTAACTTAACCGCTTTCGATGGTTAGTTTTAGGGCACGTTTTGATTAGCATACCTTATGCTTTGCATGTTTGCATCATTCATTTGTCTTGCATGCACCGGGCTCGGCGCATCATTCAAACTGCATTGTATTTCAATACTTCTTTGAATACGTGTATCAAATCGTTGTATTCATATGCCATCTTAGATAGCCGAGCCTATTAATTGCATTATTGCATGTGTTGCATTAGGCATCTTAGCATAGTTAAGATCATGCATATTTCTAACTAGCTTTTGTATTGGCTTGGAGTACACTGTAAGTGTTACACTTTAGCAGTGTTGCCATGATAGCATGCTTGCCATGAGGCTATTTGCTTAAATGCTAAACTGCATGAGTGCCTGTGGATGATGGCTTTGTTGCTTGAATTGGAACAATTTGATGATTGTGAGTTTTAAGCCCACTTTGCGAAGTGGCAAATCATGTTTTAAAACCCACTTGAAGGTGGCACTTTCAAACCATTTTTCGAAAACTAACATGAGTCGAAATGTTCCAATTCTTGCGATTTAGTCTATACTTGCTCGTGTGTGCGTCACATAGTAAAGTTAGCTAGTAACCGTATAAGAACACATGAGGTTTATAAAACAACATATTATTGTAGTAGAGGCCGATCCTTTGATCGGGTGAGCAGAGGTGCTTATTTTAGGACCTTCCCCTCTTGTACCCAAGTTCCCGAGCCGAAGCAACTTTGGTGATAACGGACGCTTTGGCATGAGTCAGGGTTTCCTAAATTTCCCAAAACAAAATATTTAGGTGGCGACTCTGTAATCTGGCAAAGCAGTCCAATTTGGCATTATTTGATTTAAAATCTGATTTCCCAAAATGAATTGTCGGATTAGACTCTTTGGTGTTTATCAGTTTCACATCGCACTTTGTGAGATTAGATTTAGAACCGTGACAGGAGTCCGAACTGTAGGAGACCAATTCGCGCCTCTCCGAAAGGGGGGCGCGCGAAGAAAGTTGAGTCCACACTAAACAGGATAGACTTGATCAACGTTAACCTGCCTATAAAGGGAGAGTTCTTCTCTTCCAACCAGCCAAACTAGCTCTTACCTTATCCAACACTGGGTTCCAAGTTGATTTCCTACCTGGATTAGCACCTAATGGAAGGCCCCAAAATTTCATTGGTAAGCCTTGGACCTTGCAATTTAGAATATCAGCACAGAATGTCAAGGTCTCATCATCCGCACCTACTCCACACACTACACTCTTATGAAAGTTTATCCTCATTCCAGATAGTATTTCAAACATCTTAGAACTCTCTTTATATGAACTATTTGATCCAAGTCAGCCTCACAAAACAACATAGACTCATCAACAAATTGGAGATGAGAAATCATCATTTCATTCACCCTACCCGCTTTATGAATCCTTTTTCATAGGCTCTATTCATCAATATATTCAGCCCTTCAGCCACTATAATAAATAAAAAAAGGTGATAAAGAGTCACCTTGTCTAAGACCCTTTTGTGGTGAAAACTCCTCTGTTGGTGAACCATTCACTAGAATAGACAACCTTGCTATGGAAACACAAGCCCTCATCCAAGATATCCATTTTCACCTAAACCCAAAATTGGCCAACATAGAAAATAGGAATTCCTAGTTAATTGAGTAGTAAGCTTTTTCAAAATCAAGTTTAATAACAATCCCTTTCTTTCTAGATTTTTTCCATCCATCCATAATTTTATTTGCAATAAATACTCCATCAAGTATACTTCTCCCACCTAAAAAAGCGGACTGTGGATCCCCAATGGCTTTAGGGAGGACTCTCTTAAGTCTATGAGCAAGGACTTTTGAGAGAATCTTGTATATACACCCCACCAAACTAATGGGCCTAAAGTCAGCTAGTCCATTAGGATTATCATTCTTGGGAATGAGAGTGATAAATGAACTGTTAATTCCATTGGAAAGCTTGCAAGAAGAATGAAAATCCCTCATGAAATGCACAACATCAAGTTTCAATAGTTTCCAAAATTTTTGAAAGAATAGGAGATTAAATCCATTTGGGCTTGGTGCCTTATTTCCATCACAGTCCTTGATTGCTGCCTTTACCTCAAATTCAGAGAAAACAGCTTCCAGATCAGCGAATGCATCACTGGCTTCAACTGACTTAAAGATGCCTTCCAAAGTTGGTCTACATTCCCAGCTTTCAATGAACTGCCTCTTGAAATGATGTAAGACCTTAAGTTTTACAATAACTGGCTCCTCCAAAACTTCTCCTTCAACTGTAATAGAATTGATTGAGTTTCTATTCCTTCTGCTACTAGCCATGACATGGAAAAACTTAGTATTCATGTCCCCATTCATGATCCAGTTTACTCTAGACTTCTGATGCCATAGCCTTTCTATCATCCTACTAAGCTTCCATACCTCCCATGTCACCTCCCTTCTTCGGTTCTTTTCAGCTTCAGACAAAGCTCTGTCTTCTGTAATAACGTCAATACCATGCAACTCTTCCTCTACCTCCTTTAATTTTGTAGATACATTCCAAAAACTTCATAGTTCCATTTTTTTTAGCTCCACCTTGAGCAGTTTTAGCTTCTGAATTAGTATGTACCCAGCTTTCCCAGTAATCCTAGTTTCAGTCTAGAATTTTTCCAAAATAGAGGGGAAGCTTGGGTGCATTGTCCATGCATTAATGAACCTGAAAGGTCTTTGCCTCCAATCCTTCTCATCTTCCATTAACAAGAGAGGGCAATGATCAGAACAAGTCTTAGAAAGACCCCAGAGCTTGAAATTAAATCTTTGTAACCACCAAGGATTTAGCAAAACCCTATCAATCCTACTCTATTTCTCCTCCTCATAAGCATTACACCATGTATACTTCCTACCAAGCAATGGTAAATCATTCAACTCACATTTTTCAATGAAAGCATTTAGTTCTTTCATCCCCTTTTCCCTTGTAGAACAACCACCATTTCCCTAATAAATCTGATCTCATTAAAATCCCCCCTCTCCCCAAGCACCATGGTTTTGGAAAATCAGACTTTAATCTTATTAAATTTCCCCAAAAAATACCTCTACTATTCACATCATTTGGAGCATATACATTAAGTATAACACAATCAAAAGAGTTCAGTATAGTACTTGACAAGAGTACAAATCTTTTATTGCAACAACAATCCTTCAACTGAAATAAACTCGGATCCCAAATGCAAAGTAATCCCCTGTTGTCCCATCTGAATCCACTGCCATAAATTCCATGTTACTCTTTCTCCACAAGGTTCTAACTTCACTTTCTGAAATAGTAGCTTTCTTAGTTTCCTGCAATAGAACTACATCAACGCTCCTTTAAAAAATGAGCTTGCTAATCCTTTCCATTTTCTCAGATTTCCCTAAACCTCTGATATTCCATGACATCATCTTCATCAGTAAACAAATAATTCACCAAATTCCCCTAGTTAAAAACACATAGCCCCCTATGCGATCTTCCTTTCCTGTCTTCTTCCTCTGTCAATTAATTCAAGCTCAACCAACTTCTCCAAAACTTCATTATCTTTTCCATTATAGTGAATTCGCAGAACTTTACCCAGCTGAAGATTGGCTTGTGGTTCACTAAGGATATGCCTCCCTTTGCTTGAACCACTCGTAGTTGAAGCAGACAATGACAAGGCTGCTGCAGCAGCCCTGAATACTGCACACTTAGGGACCGGGTTGCTTGATGAGTCACCTTTTTGTCCATAAAGTTGAGCTAACTTTTTGTACCCAACCTCCTCTGTATTAGGCTTGACTATACCAGACCCTCTCACTTTCTTCTTGCCCTTCCTTTTGACCTCTTTACTCTAATTGAGCTTCCATTGATAGTATTTCAGCTTGATTGCACCATAGGCCCACCTTTCCTTATAACAAGCCTTTTAGATTTAGATGTGGTAAATATAGATGTGCCCACCCCCTCTTCACTCGATCTATTTGGAGAATCAGGCCCATTAATATGGCCCAAATTTACTTCTAGGCTGATACCAGGCCTGTACCCACCTGACCTACTAACACTCTTAATAAAATCAGGGGTAAATAAATGCTCATCAACCCTTTGGTTAACATTATTATCCTACAATCCACAGTCTGCCAACTCCATTAAGGATCTATCCATGCGTGCCTCAACCTCCAATATGTTTTCCATGCCACATTGAGTCTCTTCAACTATTGTGTCCACTTGGACACCTTTACAGGTCAACTCCAGCCCACATCCTGGTGCGACTGCATCAGAACTTGCCAGATCATCATCATCTTCCTCAACCTCCTTTGCCATGTCATCCACTTCATTTCCACCACCACACACACCAACTGGTGCATGATTAACAGCTCCATTCGAGCAATGGACATCCTTAACCTTATTAAGCATTATGCATTCACTGTTAGATATGCTAACTGGTTGCTCTTCACAAACCATGATAGGATACACTTTTCCTTTGCATTCCAAATTAAATGGTTTTATTGATGAAGTCCATACACTGAGTTACAATCCTGACTCTTCCGTAGCTAAAGGACTTTGGTTGGCAAATGTCCCCTTCCAATCGAAGAACACTTCCCCAAATGTTGCCAATCTTATTAAAAGTGTTTCTATTCCACATACTTAGAGGAACCCCATAGCATCTGAACCCCAGACACCTCTTGTAGCGACCCTAATTTTCTTAAGTCATTATTTATTATTATGATTATTATTATCTTATTTTATTTTTGACATTATTAATTGCGTGGTTATATGAGAATTTAATGTGTTGTTTAATTAATTTAATGTGATATTTAATTAGTTTAATGTGGTATTTAATTAATTTAATGTGATAGTTAATTATATATAATTAGTCCAACTATTTATATATTTATATTTTACATATAAAAAAATGTTTTATATATTGATAAAATATATAGAAAAATTACTCATAAATCCTATATTGGGAAATGTTGCTCTATCTAGTCCTGAGTGTTTTTTTATAAACCATTTAGTCCTTTTTATATTTGGTATAGTATCTTTGTTTATTATATTGTATAAACATACAACAGAGGCAGAAAATCCTTGGACAAGTGCTTCTATGAACACCTAAATCCAAGAATTCCAAGAAACAAAGACCAAAAATTAGAGAGATGATGAGAGAGAAAAGGCAGAGTATGAATCATCGTAACAGAAATGATTTACCTCTTTATAGTGAGAGTTTGATAGATTGAGACCATGATTTTCCAAGCAAGCATCGAACTTTCCTGGAAATAGACGTTAAAAAATTGGGAGAATCAAATCATAGAGCATTTGCAATTATTAATGTTAATCTGTACGAATTATACATATATATATATATATAATATTAGTAGTATATTTTAGGGTGATTTACGTAAGATGATGCGTTAGCAGGTGTCGAGATCTGTTTACGTTGATCTAACGGAGGTGATACCGGAAAATTATATTCATTGTTTAATGAGGAGAGTATCATAATTTTTATATAATGTGTAATGTTGTGTTTTTTTGTCTAACAAAACATTGATGTTTGATGACGTTGATGATGTTTTGATATGAACAGAACGTTGCTGATGTTTGATGATGTTTGTTTTGATAAAAACATATGAACAAAACATTGCTGATGTTAAATTGCTTGATGTTTATACAATATAACAGAACATTGATTTTTGATGATGTTTTGATATGAACAGAACGTTGCTGATGTTTGATGACGTTGTGATGTTTGTTTTGATAAAAAAATATGAACATAACGTTGCTGATGTTTGATGACGTTTGATGATGTTTTGATTATGTAGTTGATGTTGCTGATGTTCGGAAATCTAAAAAAAGGCCTATAGTGAGCTTTTAACATTCAAATAGGACTTATTAGTCTACAAAATAAAAGGCAGGACCAAATAGTTTAACAAATTAAAATTTCGGATTTATTGATGTTTTGCCCATTTTATAGCATATTTATATATATTGTAGTTATTTAATAAAATAAAATATAATATATTGTCAAATTAGGTTATAGTAAATTGGGTTATGTTGGATTTGGGGTGTGTATATGTTGCTTTATTTAGTCATTCTTTATATGTGTTGCATTGATAGGAAATTAGGTTACAAAGCCAAGAGTGTTCTGCTGAGGGAAAAAAAAAATCGTGAGAGAGAGAGAGAGAGAGAGAGAGAGAGAGAGAGAGAGAGATATTAATCAAGAAAGAGAGTCGAAAAAGAGAGAAACAGTGGGGAGAGAAAAAAAAAGAGGAGAAAAAAAAAAGGAAGAAAAAAATATTAAGATTTTGTTTTGGTGGCTCTATTAGTTTTTCAAGTTATTCTTTGATCTTCAAAAAAAATATTGTGAGTACAAAAGTCACTTTCCTTGATTTATGTTTAATTCATTGTTTTTATTTATTTATTTGATGTTAGTTTGATTTTGTATTTACATAAAGATGATAGATTGATTTTAATTATTTTGATTAGTTGTGTATGTAAGGTTTAGGGTTTTTAGATGATTGATTGATTTTAATTATTTTGATTAGTTGTGTATGTAAAGTTTAGGGTTTTTAGATGATTGATTGATTTTAATTATTTTTGATTAGTTGTGTATGTAAAATTTAGGGATTGATTGATTTTAATTATTTTCATTAGTTGTGTATGTAAAGTTTAGGATTTTTAGATGATTGATTGATTTTAATTGTTTTTGATTAATTGTGCATGTAAAATTTAGGATTTGTAGATGATTGATTGATTTTAATTATTTTGATTAGTTGTGTATGCTAGGTTTAGAGTTTTTGTATGGATTTATTTTATGGTTGTAATCGCATTCATGGTTATATGAAATTAAAATAAATTAGGAACCCATAGATAAATTCCTTACACTCCACAATGACTCCATGGATTGTTGTTTTATTTGAGTGTTGGTGAGAAAGAGTGTATGAAAAAAAAAAAAGGTGAAGATTATGAGATTTATTTGAATGCCTTAAGTTTGGCATTGTTATGTTTATTCCCATAAGTGAGATGTTGTGTATATATATATTGTTGCCTCGTTCTCATAAGTAGACGAGTGCTTTAATTTACGCACATATGTATATGCTAACCATCCGGGGAGTGCGGGTCAAACTCGGGATGATATCCCCGTGCAAGTTTGGCTTTGGAGCGGTGTTAGGTATACGGGAGGCACATGGGATATATGTGTAGGCCGGAAGTGATGGGCCGAAGTGATGGAGTTAAGGTACAAAGAATTTAATTATGAGTTTATTGGTATAATGTGAATTGTATTGATTTGTACATCTTGAAAAATAGTAACTGACCTCGATAAATTATGAAGTTTGAGAAGAGGCATGTATACGTGATTCTAGACAACTTTTGTGTCTTAACTTTTTATTAAAAAGATCGATTAGAACTTATAATCGGACGATCTTGATTATAGTAGTTTTAATTCATTTTGGCAATGCAAATTTTAGAAGCTGTTTTAACCCATGAAACAAGCTCATTTTTATTGGTTTCGCATAAACTGAAGTAAAACATTATTCTGCACACTTTTTGTGTTTTGAACTTTTCCAAAAAAAATCATCTTAAGGCAGTTTTTGTTCGTTTTCAGCTTCAGATTTTTCGATTGAATTCCGTCTAGGTTTTTCTATCAAGTTTTTCTCTCAACCTGTTCAATTTCTGTTAAATTCGTCCATATTGTCTTTTAGGAAATTTTATTCTGTACAACTTTCATTCTTTGAGTTTTGGTCAATTCGAATCATTTAACCATGAAACGATATATTTTTATACTTCTTCAGCAAGTTATTTATGACTAAATTATACTAACTTTATTTTTTTTGCAAGATGGTGAGTCTTACTAACTTTTTATGCAGGGCTGACCCACCATATTTTTATTTCTATTTTGTTTATTTTATAATCAATTTATATTTCATTGTGTACGAACAAGAAACTAAATGTCACCGTATCTCGGGAAATTACCCATTCGTCTCGGTGCAATTGGAACTACTTATCTTGTCCCGTAACAAGAATTAAATGTATTTTTGTTTATGTCTGGTGGACATATGGGAGTTAAATTTTGTACTCATACCAGTATACCTATATACTGACCCGTTTTGTCTCTTGGCAACTTGGATGCGTTCTGTTTGAGCGCAGTTGAGCTTACTTTGCAGGATTAGTTGAGACTATGGTGGTGACAAGAAATAACTATGATCGTAGGACATGTCGTTTGGACTTCTTTTGTTTTCTTGAGCTTAGGGTTAATATTAGTTTATTGATGTAGGACAAGATTTTAAGAATTTTTATCTTTTTAGTTTTAATATTTTTGATATATTATTTTATTAGGATTCTTATAATTTAGTATAAATATTTTAAAATTATTAGGTTTCTTAATTTTATTATTTTGGAATTAGACTTTGACTAGGATTTTAAATAGTTTAGAATTTTAGTTTCCTATTCTCTTAGGTTTCCTAATTAAGAAACCTAATAATTTTAAGAATTTTTATACTAAATTATAAGAATCCTAATAAAATAATATATCAAAAATATTAAAACTAAAAAGATAAAAATTCTTAAAATCTTATCCTACATCGTTTATGTATTTATTATTTTTTTTTTATGACTTTAGTATTGGGATAATTTGGCATGGTTTGTAACCGTACATTATTTAAGTTATTTTGACTAGTTGTTGTTACTTTAATGTTGGAGGTATTGGTTAGTTGTGAAATTATGGTGGATGGTTTGGTTGGCGTTTAGTTTTTTTTTTTTTTTTGTTTCACGCCTAGGATTTGGATGATGGAATATTGATTAAGGTTTAGTCCTAATTTAATATTTAATTGTCCAAATTTTGGGGCGTGACAGTTTGGTATCAGAGCTCTAGGTTACCCTAGACTTGTGAGAGTTTAGGTGATCCTCGGATTGTGGAAACATGGGTTAGCTGGTTTAGGTTGGTGGTTAAATTTATTCTAAGTATTTATGAACGAATTTTTGTGTGTTTAACTTGAAAGTGATGGTTGGAAGGTATCTTTAATTTTTTAAGAACCCATTAGAGTACTTTTGATATTGGTGTCTCTTATTCTTTTATATCTTGACAGTTTGTAGAAAGAGAACGTATTGTAACTACCTCCTTGTCTAGACCTATTCGTGTTGAGACCCTTTTAGGAGGGGCAGTTACTCTTTATGTCACGTGTAAAGATTTTGAGATTGACTTTGCGAGCAAGGTCTTGTATGCAGACCTAATTGTTTTAGGGTTTAAGGGGTTTGCAATTATTTTGGGTATGGATTGGCTGCGAAAATACTTTGTGATTCTAGATTGTGCTGGAATGACTGTAAATATAGATATTCCTGGTATGCCACAGCTTACCCACACTTCTAACAATGGAGAAGAGTCAGTGATGACGAGTTTTCTATGCTCGATAGAAATCCCTTAGCAGGATATTAGTGAGGTAGATGTGGTGCGTGAGTTTGAGGATGTATTTCAAGAGATACCTGGACCTCCACCTCGACGGGTAGTAGAATTTCGCATTGACCTAGTGCCGGGAACTGCACCGATTTCTAAGGCAGCATACAAGATGACGCCTAAAGAGCTTGTGGAGATGAAGAAGCAGCTGGAAGAGATGCTTTAGAAAGGGTTCATTCGTTTAAGTAACTCCCCGTGGGGAGCACCTGCGATTTTTGTCTCCAAGAAAGATGGCACTCTCCGTATGTGCATAAATTACAGAGAGCTAAACAAGGTGACTATCAAGAACAAGTATCCGCTACCTAGAATTGATGACTTGTTTGATCAGTTGAAAGGGGCAGCCATGTTCTCTCAGTTTGATCTCAGAACAGGTTACCATCAGATAGGTGTGTCAGAGAAAAGTACACCGCTTACTGCTTTTTGGACTCGGTATGGGTTGTACGAATTTCCTGTAATGCCTTTTGGTTTGACCAATGCTCCTGCCTATTTCATGGACTTGATGAACAGAATTTTTCAACCATATCTAGATAAGTTTGTGATTATCTTCAAAGATGATATTTTGGTGTATTCTAAGAATGAAGAAGAATACAGAGAACACTTGAAAGTCGTGTTGCAGACTTTGAGAGAACAGCAGTTATACACTAAGTTCAGTAAGTGTCACTTTTAGGATAAAGAAGTTTGATTTTTGGGACATGTTGTATCCAATCAGGGAATAGCGACAGATCTTGAGAAAGTTATTGCGGTCAAAGAATGGAAGTAGCCTATGAACCCTACAGAGGTGAGAAGTTTTTTAGGACTAGCCGGTTATTACAGGAGATTTATAGAGAAGTTTTCCACTATTGTAGCACCCATGACCAAGTTGACCCGCAAGAATGTGAAGTTCTTATGGTAAGATGATTATGAGAAAGCTTTCCAGGAATTAAAGCAGCGGTTGACTACAGCTCCGGTGTTAACTATACTGGTACAAGGTAAAAAGTTAGTAGTGTTTACTGATGCAAGTGGAACTAGGTTGGGATGTGTGTTGATGCAGCATCAGAAGGTTGTATCTTATGCTTCTCGACAATTAAAACCTCATGAGAAACGATACCCTACTTATGACTTAGAGTTGGCAGCAGTTGTTTTTGCGTTGAAAGTGTGGCGACACTATTTGTTTGGGGAGCACTTTGAGTTGTACACAGATCACAAGAGCCTCAAATATCTCTTTTCTCAAAAAGAGTTGAACATGAGGCAACAGAGGTGGGTTGAATTCGTCAGTAGTTATGATTTTGAGATCCTTTACCAACCAGGAAAAGGAAATGTGGTCACAGATGCACTTAGTCAACAACATGGGATTATAGCTTCTTTGATGATTCAAGAATGGAAGTCCTTGGAGTCAATTTCGATGCATGATGTTTAACCAATAAAGAGTGCTGAAAAGGCATACATTGGTAGTTTGACCGTACAGCCGACGTTACTGGGTAAAGTTCGTCAGATGCAGAATTTAGATGGGTTTCTCGTCAGTAAGCTCAATGACCTTGTAATGGATTTGATCCATGATTGTCCTACTGATTGGTCTATGGACTCAAATGGGGGATTGCGATTCAAGGGCAGGTTGTGTGTACCTAACATTGTTGAATTGAGGAAAGAGATTATGGATGATGCCCATAGGTCCCGATATACCATTCACCCTGGTAGGACTAAGATATATCATGACTTGAAGAGGACGTTTTGGTGGGAAGGTATGAAGAAGGACGTAAGAGAGTATGTTTCTCGATGTTATATGTGCCAACAGATTAAGACAGAACACCAACGACCGTTTGGATTTTTGCAGCCTCTTGAGATTCCTACTTGGAAATGGGAGTACATCTCAATGGATTTTGTGGATGGATTGTCGCGGTCTAAGCGAGGCAATGAATCTATTTGGGTGGTAGTGGATCGACTCACCAAGTCTGCTCATTTTATTCCTATCAGTGTTCACCGAACTGTGAATAAACTATCTAGGCTGTATATTTGGGAGGTGGTGCGACTTCATAGTGCACCAGTTTCTATAGTTTCGAATCGTGATCCGTTGTTTGTGGCAAAGTTTTGGGAGAGTTTTCAGCATGCTTTGGGTGCTAGATTAGACTTGAGCACGACTTATCATTCTCAAACGGATGGGCAAACTGAGCAGGTAAATCAGATCTTGGAGGATATGTTGAGGGCTTGTGTCCTCGATCTTGGTGGTAGTTGGGAAGAACACTTTCTATTGGTGGAGTTTACTTATAATAATAGCTATCACTCCAGTATCGGGATGGCACCTTTTGAGGCTTTGTATGGAAGGCCATGTCGATCACCTGCTTGTTGGATGAAAGTAGGAGATGCGCCGTTGTTAGGGCTAGAGTTGGTGAGAGAGACCACGGAGAAGGTGAACATTATTGGGGAACGTATTAAGGGAGTTGAGTTGAATGTTGGAGATTTTGTGTTTTTGAAGGTCTCGCCAATGAAGAGTATCATGCGATTCAGAAAGAAGGGAAAGTTGGCACCTAGATTTGTGGGACCATACGAGATCACTAAAAGGATTGGTAATGTGGCTTACAAATTAGCTCTACCACCTGTTTTAGCTATGATTCACAACGTGTTCCACGTATCCTTATTGCAGAAGTGTGTGCAAGACCCTTCCCAAGTAGTATCACCAGAAGTGTTAAAGATTAGTGACAATCTAACGTATGTGGTGCGACCGGTTACTATTCTAGATCGGGATGTAAAGTAGTTACAGCACAAGAAAGTGAACTTGGTGAAAGTGCAATGGAGTGAGGATGAGAACGATATTACCTGGGAGTTAAAAGAGAAAGTTCGGCGTATACACCCAGAACTTTTTGCTTAGTACTCTCTCCTATCGAATCTCGGGACGAGATTCTTTTGAGGTGTGTATATTGTAGCGACCCTAATTTTTTTAAGTCATTATTTATTATTATGATTATTATTATCTTATTTTATTTTTGACTTTATTAATTGCGTGGTTACATGAGAATTTAATGTGTTGTTTAATTAATTTAATGTGGTATTTAATTAATTTAATGTGATAGTTAATTATATATAATTAATCCAACTATTTATATATTTATATATTTTATATATAAAAAAAATGTTTTATATATTGATAAAAATATATAGTATATTTATATATATTGTAGTTATTTGATAAAATAAAATATAGAATAAAGGTTGAAACCCCCTTTGGGGGTCACCCCTTTCACCCCCTTTAGCTTTGATTGGTCAACTTTTCTTTCTTTTTTTTTTTTTTTTCTTCTCACCCAATCCCCAACCTCCATGTATGTGAGGGGGTTGTGGGGGTGGGTTTTTAAGAGAGAGAGAGAGAGAGAGAGAGAGAGAGAGATATTAATCAAAAAAGAGAGTCGAAAAAGAGCGAAACAGTGGGGAGAGAAAAAAAAAAAAAAAGGAGACAAAAAAAGGAAGAAAGAAATATTAGGGTTTTGTTTTGGTGGCTCTATTAGTTCTTCAAATTATTCTTTGATCTTCAAAAAAATATTGTGAATACAAAAGTCACTTCCCTTGATTTATGTTTAATTCGTTATTTTTATTTATTTATTTGATATTAGTTTGATTTTGTATTTACATAAAGATGATAGATTAATTTTAATTATTTTGATTAGTTGTGTATGTAAGGTTTAAGGTTTTTAGATGATTGATTGATTTTAATTATTTTGATTAGTTGTGTATGTAAAGTTTAGGGTTTTTAGATGATTGATTGATTTTAATTATTTTAATTAGTTGTGTATGTAAAATTTAGGGATTGATTGATTTTAATTATTTTGATTAGTTGTGCTTGTAAAGTTTAGGATTTTTGGATGATTGATTGATTTTAATTATTTTTGATTAGTTGTGTATGTAAAATTTAGAATTTTTAGATGATTGATTGATTTTAATTATTTTTGATTAGTTGTGCATGTAAAGTTTAGGGTTTTTAGACGATTGATTGATTTTAATTATTTTGATTAGTTGTGTATGCCAGGTTTAGAATTTTTATATGAATTTATTTTGTGGTTGTAATCACACTCATGGTTATATGAAATTAAAATAAATTAGGAACCCATAGATAAATTCCTTACACTCCACCATGACTCCATGGATTGTTGTTTTATTTGAGTGTTGGTGAGAAAGAGTGTATGAAAAAAAAAAAAAAAAGAAAGTGAGGATTATGGGATTTATTTGAATGCCTTAAGCTTGGCATTGTTATGTTTATTCTCATGAGTGAGATGTTGTATATATATATTGTTGCCTCGTTCTCATGAGTAGACGAGTGCTTTGATTTACGCGCATACGTATATGCTAACCATCCAGGGAGTGTGGGTCAAACTCATGACGATATTCCCGTGCAAGTTTGGCTTCAAAGCGGTGTTAGGTATACAGGAGGCACATGGGATATATGTGTAGGCCGGAAGTGATGGGCCAAAGTGATGGAGTTAAGGTACAAAGAATTTAATTATGAGTTTATTGGTATAATGTGAATTATATTGATTTGTACATCTTGAAAAATAGTAAATGACCTCGATAAATTATGAAATTTGAGAAGAGGCATGTATACGTGATTCTAGAAAACTTTTGTGTCTTAACTTTTTATTAAAAAGATCGATTAGAACTAATAATCGGACGATCTTAATTATAGTAGTTTTAATTCATTTTGGCAATGCAAATTTTAGAAGCTTTTTTTTATTGGTTTTTCGTAAACTGAAGTAAAACATTATTCTACACACTTTTTGTGTTTTGAACTTTTCAGAAAAAAATCATCTTAGGGCAGTTTTTATTCATTTTCAGCTTCAGATTTTTCGATTGAATTCCGTCTAGGTTTTTCTATCAAGTTTTTCTCTCAACCTGTTCAATTTCTGTTAAATTCGTCTACACTGTCTTTTAGGAAATTTTATTCTGTACAACTTTCATTCTTTGAGTTTTGGTCAATTCAAATTATTTAAGCATGAAACGGTATATTTTTATAATTCTTCAGCAAGTTACTTATGACTAAATTATACTAACTTTATTTTTTTTGCAAGATGGTGGGTCTTACTAACTTTTTATGCAAGGTTGACCCACCATATTTTTATTTCTATTTTGTTTATTTTATAATCAATTTATATTTTGTTGTGTACATACAAGAAACTAAATGCCACCATATCACGGGAAACTACCCATTCGTCTCAGTGCGGTTGGAACTACTTGTCTTGTCCCGTAACAAGAATTAAATGTATTTTTGTTTGTGTCTATTGGACATGTAAGAGTTAAATTTTGTACTCATACCAGTACACCTGTATATTGACTCGTTTTGTCTCTTGGCAACTCGAGTGCATGCTATTTGAACGCAGTCAAGCTTCCTTTGCAGGATTAGTTGAGGTTATGGTGGTGACAAGAAATAACTATGATCGTAGGACATGTCGTTTGAACTTCTTTTGTTTTCTTGAGCTTAGGGTTGATATTAGTTTATGTATTTATTATTATTATTATTTTTTGACTTTAGTATTGGGATAATTTGGCATGTTTTGTAACCGTACATTATTTAAGTTGTTTTGACTAGTTGTTGTTACTTTAATGTTGGAGGTATTGGTTAGTTGTAAAATTATGGTGGATGGTTTGGTTGGCGTTTAGTTTTTTTTTTTTTTTTTTTTTTCACCCCTAGGATTTGGATGATGGAATATTGATTGAGATTTAGTCCTAATTTAATATTTAATTGTTCAAATTTTGGGATGTGACACCTCTCTTGCTGTGCACATGCTCTTGGTTCCCACTCTTTGACATACTCACACCAATTCCTACACCATTCCCTTACCAATGATAATTTTGCATACTTTTCTTCTTTGGATCTAAAGGTTACCACAACATCTCTACCTCCTCCATTTCTGAACATTACATCCCCAATTCTTTTCTTCTTGAAAATCTTCTAAATACCGTGTATAGAATACTCATCTTTGAATCTCAAGATCACACTCTTATAAAGCCAACCATGACCTACTTCGTCCACCATAATAGTATTTTCAACTTTTCCCACAGGTACTCTTGCGTCTGCTTTTAGTATTTCAGCATATGTCCTCTGGAGACCATGCTGACTGCGTACATTTCTTCCACAAGCTTCATTTGCGCCTTTGCTTCCATTAGGCTGGTTTCTATTCTGTGCTCCTTCATTAAATCTATCAGACTCTGCCATTTTAACTTTAATCTCCCTGTCCTCTACCCATAGACCATTTGCTTTAGTAACTGCAACATTTGCTGCAATTGAGCAGTCGTACTTGACAAAACCAAATCTGGTATTTGTGACTTTCCTCCTCTTCTACGGGATAAAGACATCTTTCACTATTCCAAACTTTGTAAACAATTTGAATAATGTTTTCGAATCTATATTGAAAGGCAGACTATCCACAAACACAGAAAATAATTCATTCCTTGGTTCCTTGCTCCATGCTTCTTTTCCTCTTCTTTGCTTCACGACTGGAATCCACCCTCCTTGCTTCATTCCTCCCCCCTCTCTTACACCTCCTTACCTCAATTTATCCAAGCATTCTTCTGAACTTCTATCCTTAAACCATGTGAACTGGTGTTCTCTTTCCATGTTTTGATGAGGCAGAAAAATTAACATTTTATGGACATGTGAAATTCCCAGGTCTCTTCTCAGTCATTCTTGCCACATTGTCAAGAAAATTTGGGAACCTACAAGAGCAATGTTCATGGACAAAATGTATAAAAGCATATTCCATCTATAATTTGATTAAGGGCACTGTTTCATTTATTTTATTATTATTATTATTTATTTTTTTTAGATTTAGATAAAGCAATCCTGTTTTGTGTTTTTTTTAAGGGTTTATATTAAATTCTTAATTTATTATAATAAAACTCGTCATTTTGCATCTTGAATTAAATCTCTAATTTATTGAAACAATAAGTTGAACCGTATACGTTATGTATTTTCGTTTAGAGATAATTGTTGAAAAGTCCAATCAAAGAAGAATATAACATCAGGTCCAGTAGATATATATATATTTGTAAGAGAGATCCACCATTTTTGAAATAGTTTGTTGAGATGTCCCTCTTTTTCTTTTTTTGAAATATATTCTATTTCCAATTTTACCCATTAATTTATCTGTTAACTTTTTTTTATCTGTTGATTTTTTTTTGACTATCTATTCAAATTATTTTCCTATTTGTTCAAATTTTTTACCCTACCTGTTTAATTTTTTTAATCTTTTCAATTCAAATTTATTTTAACTATTTAAATATTTGTCCAAATAAATACACAAAATTTTCATATCTATTGAAATTCTCATTTTTAACTTGTATGTTCAAATTCTCATTTTTAACTTATCTTTTCAATCTCATTTTGAACAAATCATATTTTTTATTCAATTTTTTCACTTATCTGTTCAAATAGTTTCATCGATTTAAATTTTTTTATCTATTCAAATCTTAAATATGTTCAAATCTTGTTATCTATTTATCTGCAATTTTTGAACAAATCTGTTTATTTGACATTTTTTTAAAAAATTTTGTTGCAATATGTTTCTTCATCATCATCATCATCATCATCATTAACAACAACAACAACAACAAAATAAATAAATCTAAGATAAGAATAAGAAGAAGAAGAAGAAAAAAAAAAAAAAAAGAAGAAGAAGGAGCTCTCTGTTGAAATTTACTAGATATATTTTCCTTATATGTTGAATTCTTGTTCAATTTGGGTACTCTGAAAGCACTGGTGAACATGTACTCAGTCTTTAATCCAATGCAACCATTTCTTGAAAACTTAAATCAAGAACAATCGAACCAGAACGAATACACAAGCAATCACAACAACAACAACAATATATATATATATCTAAGAATCGAAAACATGAATTTCTCACTAAAGTTCAATTTGTGAAAACATGACTTTCTCACTAAAGTTCAATTTGCTAAAATCATATATATAGTATGATTTTTTTTAGCAAAATTAGAAACATAAATATATATATATAAAAGAGAGAGAGAGAGAGAGAGAGAGAGAGAGAGAGAGAGAGACACTGATTTGGAAATTGAACTTCGCCGCTAATGCAAAGCCCTAACCCTAGAAAGAAAGATGAGGAGTGTGTGTGTGTGTGTGTGTGTGTGTGTGTGTGTTTGTGTGTGTGTAAAAGAGAGAGAGAGAGAGAGATAGAGTGAGGAGTGCGAAACTTGAACTTAAACTTCGTCGTTGTCTTCTCGTCGTTGAACAGCTCAACCCGTTGTTGAACAGCGTCGCCCACTTGCTATCTTTGATTAGATAAGAGAGATATTAATGAGAAAGGAAGGGAGAGGGAAAGAGAGAGAGAGAGAGAGAGAGAGAGAGAGATCTGAGGAGAGAACAAAACCTCAAATCTCTTCATAGTCGATGGTTGAACAGATCTGAGACGTCGGCAGTTCAACGATGAGGAAGAGAGAAAAGACAATAAAGAGAGAGAGAGAGAGAGAGAGAGAGAGAGAGAGAAGACATGAGGGTTTGATCTCCCCAAACGCTAGTACTTGAGCAATAGAGCTCTTCTATCTGCACCAATAGAGCTCTTCTATCTGCACCGTTGCAATAGGAAGAGCACGAGACAGAAAATGATATGAGAGAGAAAGAGACAGAGAGATCGAAAAGGCAGTGATTTGAGGTTAGGGTTTGGTTTTGGTTTGGAAACAATATATATATATGGATATTTTAGTCATTTTGCATAGCCTTGTCCTTATGGACATGATAAATTAGCGCCGAACCTTTGGACAAAGAAAATACTAGATTGGATTTTTCGCCCAAGTGCCCTTTTATTTATTATGTAATTTTTTGTACATGTTATGTATTTTTGTGGCAAATATTATACAATTTTTTGATAGAATCACCAGAATTTATGGTTCAAAAGTAGAGTTACACATTTTGTGAAAATGTTACGTATTTTATGATTAAAAGATGTTTGAATAAAAAAAAATGTAACCTGAACTTACTTTTTGAATCATAAATTGTTCTAACTAATTCAAAAAGTACATCACATTTGTGACAAAAAACCCGATAGATATAAAAAATAAAAAAGTAAAATGGGTCAAAATGACGTAGTTTCTAAATTGTCTTCATAAAAAATAGTAAAAATTGCATAACATTTCTGAATTGTCTGCATAAAAAATAGACAAAACAATGGAATTTAATTATTTATTCTTTTTCTAACAAGAACCTACAGATAAAAGTAAAAGACGCTCGGTCTAAAAGTCCAAATTTTAATTTTGTTTGCCCAAAGGTCCAGGCTCTAAAACACTTTGTCCAAAAGGATAAGCTCAAGCAAAATAACCAAAATGCCCTTCCTTATATATATAGTCCCAAACCCTCTCTCACTTAGCTCTCTCTCTCTCTCTCTCTCTCTCTCTCTCTCTCTCTCTTTCCTCCGTCGATCCCAAACTATCTCTCACTCAGACCTCTACCTCCCTCAGTATCACTCGCCGCCGTCTCCCTCCTCCGTTAATCTCCTCACTGCCGATCACCTCACCTCTACCGCCACAACCACCATCGGTGGCGACAACTGAACCCCTTATTTTTCCAACTAAGGGCAGTGATGGAGCACCAGTAGAGTCCTTAAATCTGGTTCGTCATTGGTTGGTAGGGGTGGTGGTGGAGGTGGATGATCGAGATTTTGGTTTGAAATCCATAGGAGATTACAGATCAATCAAGAGTAGAAGTAGAGAGCTTCAATAGGGACGAATGACCTCATCTCTCTCTCTCTCTCTCTCTCTCTCTCTCTCTCACAGATCTAGGAGTAGAGAGCTCCGGTAATTCCTCTCACTCTCTATCATATATATATACCTATAGATTTGCATGTATATATGTGTATGCCATTGACTTCATTTCCATCTTCATCTTATTCAACAATTGACTATACAGGAGGAAAATCCGAATACATAGAAGTGGTTGTGGAATGATCTATTCTCTCTCTCTATATGTATATATATCATCATATATGAGGTTTTTTGTTGTTGTTGTTGTTGTTGTTGTTGTTGTTGTTGTTGTTGTTGTTGTTATTGTTGTTGTTGTTGTTTAGGGTTTAGTTATTGTTGTTGTTGTTGATGATGATGAATATGTGGTGTGATGATGATAAATCTTTCTTCTTGTTGTTGTTTAGATCTATTCAAAAACAGTTTAGATCTATTCAAATATGTTCAAAATAGCTCAAATCTATTCAAATCTGTTTAAAAAAAATGGTTCAAATATGTTTAAATTTGTTCAAAATGGCTCATATTTGAATTTTAAACAGATGGCATTTCACATAAATAGATTTTGAACAGATATAATCAAAATTTCAAAAGATAAAATTTTGACAGATAGAATTCAGGAAAAAAATAAACAAATATTAAAATTGGAATAGATAGATTTAAACAGATAAATGAAAAAATTGAACAAATAATAAAATTTAGACTGATATTTAAATAGATAAGGGGAAAATTGAATAGATAGCCAAAAAAATTTAAATATATAAATATAAAATTTGAACAGATAGATATAAATTTCAACAGATAGTCAATGAAAGTTAACAGAATAAAAAAGTCGATAGATAAATTAAGGGGTAAAATTATAAACAAAATGTTTTCCAAAACTAGCAAAAAGATTTTCACCAAACTATTTTACAAATTATGGACTTTTCACTAACAAAAAATATATATATATTGAATCCAATACCTTATATCCTTCTTACTTTAAATTTTTCAACAATTAACCCAAAATAAAATGGGTTACAAACTTTACATGACCACACTTCGTCTTTAGCATACCGCCCAACTCAAGGGGTACAGCACTAGTAGTGACCAGAAGTTATTGACTTGCCCAAATTGCTTTACAATAATGATACATCCTTCTAAAATTAGAGTTCTAATTGAGTTCTAATGAGATGGAAAGTAAAAAAAAAAAAAAAAGGCTAAAACATCACATCAGATGGGTCCCACATACATATTAAAGCTACAGAAATGATACCTCTTTCTAATTTGGGAGCTCTAAAAGAGCACTAATGATGTGGAAAAAAAAAAAAACCAAGGCCAAAACATCACATCGCATGGGACCCACACACCAATTAGAGCTATTAGAGCTCTTAATTTAGAACTCCTAATCTTTTTTCTTAGAGCTATTAGAGCTCACAAATTAGAGCTCCAAAACATTTTTTGGTAGCTTTATGTGACGTTCCATATATAGTGGGTGTTTGGGAAGTTACTATTTTAGTAGGCTATTTTAGTTTTTGATTATTTTAGTAGGCTAAAATTTTTGTGTTTGGGAAGATAGATAGATTCTTTTGTGGTTAAATGGGATGTTTGTGAGAGAAAAAATAAAATGATTATAAATTTAATGTGATATTTTGTCTTATTAACTATTTTAACATATTTTATCTTTTTATAAATTTTAACTAAAAAAAGACTAAAATTCAACTTGCCAAACACTCCCATAATGTGATTGTTGAAATGATGAAATTTATGATTATGTGTTAAGTGATTTGAAAAACATAAAAAGATATAAAAAATTTATAATTAATCTGAAACATGACCACATAATATCCCAAAATCAACTAATAATTTTTCGCTGTATCACCCCAAATCCCCATTAGTAATTGGGTAACAAAGAGACAAACACAGTAACACAGGTACCAAAAGATAGTTCCAAAAAACACAAATACCAAAACTGAATAAAACAAATTAAAAAAAGGACATTACAAATAAAATAATGCAATCCGCTAGGTGGGCAACGGTTTATCCGATCCGCAGAATCCGCCCAATCTGTATATAAATAGGCGGTTTCGTAGACACAATGTTGGCAGATGCAGTTTGAAATATGGCATCTTTGCGGGTTGCAGGATGGTTGCATGTTTAACCTACACCTGCAAGAACCGGCCCGTACTTTTTTATTTTTTTTTATTAATCTTAACTGTTGATTTCATTCCTATATTCTACCTAGATATTTTTGCCCAAAACAAAACACACTACCAGAAAAAAGTGTTTTTTGCGACGGTAGGCGGCCGTCACAAATGCCCTGGATCCCGTCGCTAATACTTTTTGCGACGGTAATTTGGCTTTTTGCGACAGGAAGGGAGGGTCGCGACAAAGGGGGTTGCGAAATAGCTTTAGCGACGGTAAGTGCCGTCGCCATTAGTTTCTGCGACGGGAGGGTGCCTTTTTTGCGACGGCACTTTTTCTGTCGCCAATAATGGAAGAATATATCAGTTTTCGCGACGGCACATAATTCCCGTCGCTAAAAGTGGGTTTTTGAGACGGCAGAATTACTGTCGCTAAAACTCTGGCAGCTTATAACTATTGGCGACGGCAATGTCTACCGTCGCTAAAGGTTTCTTGTCAATTACAATTTCACAGCTTTTGCGACTGTATTGGTGCTGTCGCAAAAGCCTATTACTCTTTTTTGCGACGGGTTCTTATGCCGTCTCAAAAAAAAAAAAAAAAAAAAAAAAAAAAACTGTTGAGAAATTATTAAAAAAATTAAAATAACTTGTATAAAATAAAAAATAACTATAAAAAAATCCAAAAATTACAGAATAATATAAATCCATACATAAACAAAAGTTGACAAATAATAAAAATTAATAATATTGTTCCATTCATAACAATACATAAATAAAAATTCATAACAATAAAAATTATGCCACTACATAACGTCGCATAATACATACATAATGTTGCTCACAAATTTAAATAACATAAATCAAAATCAAAACCAAAAGTTTTCGTCTTGATTCGTTCGTGGGTTACAAAAACAAAAATTGGTCATAATCTTTATACGCCCGCATTCCAGAAGAAGCCAACTGCTACTCAGGAAATATCTGAAAAAAACAAGATAAAAATAATTAAAAACCATATAATGGTGTTAATATTTTAATGACAGAAAAATATTAAAAAAAAATTGACTACTATATAATTAGAAAGATAGTTTAGTAAATAATTTTGACTGGACCGAAATCCGGCTCTAACTCCCAAACCGGGAACCCGATTCGAGCCCCGTCTTCTACCACAAGTCACTCGTGCCTAGGAGGTCGTGTGTGCCAAGTTTCGTGCTAAACCGACGCGGTTTGGTGATTTTGGAGAGTTAACACCTCGAATTCAAGTTTCTTAAGGAAGTAGTTTGCCTAAAGTGAAATCCGGCTCTAACTCCCAAACCGGGAACCCGATTCGAACCCCGTCTTCTCCCACAAGTCTCTCGTGCCTAGGCGGTCGTGTGTGCCAAGTTTCGTGCTTAACCGACGCCGTTTGGTGATTTTGGGGCGTTAACTCCTCGAATTCAAGTTTCTTAAGGAAGTAATTTGCCTAAAGTGAAATCCGGCTCTAACTCCCAAACCGGGAACCCGATTCGAGCCCCGTCTTCTCCCACAAGTCTCTCGTGCCTAGGAGGTCGTGTCTACCAAGTTTCGTGCTAAACCGACGCGGTTTGGTGATTTTGGGGCGTTAACGCCTCGAATTCAAGTTTCTTAAGGAAGTAGTTTGCCTAAAGTGAAATCCGGCTCTAACTCCCAAACCGGGAACCCGATTCGAGCCCCGTCTTCTCCAACAAGTCTCTCGTGCCTACGAGGTCGTGTGTGCCAAGTTTCGTGCTAAACCGACGCCGTTTGGTGATTTTGGGGCGTTAACGCCTCGAATTCAAGTTTCTTAAGGAAGTAGTTTGCCTAAAGTGAAATCCGGCTCTAACTCCCAAACCGGGAACCCGATTCGAGCCCCGTCTTCTCCCACAAGTCTCTTGTGCCTAGGAGGTCGTATGTGCCAAGTTTCGTGCTAAACCGACGCCGTTTGGTGATTTTGGGGCGTTAACACCTCGAATTCAAGTTTCTTAAGGAAGTAGTTTGCCTAAAGTGAAATCCGGCTCTAACTCCCAAACCGGGAACCCGATTCGAGCCCCGTCTTCTCCCACAAGTCTCTTGTGCCTAGGAGGTCGTATGTGCCAAGTTTCGTGCTAAACCGACGCCGTTTGGTGATTTTGGGGCGTTAACACCTCGAATTCAAGTTTCTTAAGGAAGTAGTTTGCCTAAAGTGAAATCCGGCTCTAACTCCCAAACCGGGAACCTGATTCGAGCCCCGTCTTCTCCCACAAGTCTCTCGTGGATAGGAGGTCATGTGTGCCAAGTTTCGTGCTAAACCGACGCCGTTTGGTGATTTTGGGGCGTTAACTCCTCGAATTCAAGTTTCTTCAGGAAGTAGTTTGCCTAAAGTGAAATCCGGCTCTAACTCCCAAACCGGGAACCCGATTCCAGCCCCGTCTTGTCCCACAAGTCTCTCGTGCCTAGGAGGTCGTATGTGCCAAGTTTCGTGCTAAACCGACGCCGTTTGGTGATTTTGGGGCGTTAACGCCTCGAATTCAAGTTTCTTAAGGAAGTAGTTTGCCTAAAGTGAAATCCGGCTCTAACTCCCAAACCGGGAACCCGATTCCAGCCCCGTCTTGTCCCACAAGTCTCTCGTGCCTAGGAGGTCGTGTGTGCCAAGTTTCGTGCTAAACCGACGCCGTTTGGTGATTTTGGGGCGTTAACGCCTCGAATTCAAGTTTCTTAAGGAAGTAGTTTGCCTAAAGTGAAATCCGGCTCTAACTCCCAAACCGGGAACCTGATTCGAGCCCCGTCTTCTCCCACAAGTCTCTCGTGCCTAGGAGGTCGTGTGTGCCAAGTTTCGTGCTAAACCGACGCCGTTTGGTGATTTTGGGGCGTTAACGCCTCGAATTCAAGTTTCTTAAGGAAGTAATTTGCCTAAAGTGAAATCCGACTCTAACTCCCAAACCGGGAACCAGATTCAAGCCCCGTCTTCTCCCACAAGTCTCTCGTGCCTAGGAGGTCGTGTGTGCCAAGTTTCGTGCTAAACCGACGCCGTTTGGTGATTTTGGGGCGTTAACGCCTCGAATTCAAGTTTCTTAAGGAAGTAGTATGCCTAAAGTGAAATCCGGCTCTAACTCCTAAACCGGGAACCCGATTCCAGCCCCGTCTTGTCCCATAAGTCTCTCGTGCCTAGGAGGTCGTGTGTGCCACGTTTCGTGCTAAACCGACGCCGTTTGGTGATTTTGGGGCGTTAACGCCTCGAATTCAAGTTTCTTAAGGAAGTAGTTTGCCTAAAGTGAAATCCGGCTCTAACTCCCAAACCGGGAACCCGATTCGAGCCCCGTCTTCTCCCACAAGTCTCTCGTGCCTAAGCGGTCGTGTGTGCCAAGTTTCGTGCTAAATCGACGCCGTTTGGTGATTTTGGGGCGTTAACTCCTCGAATTCAAGTGTCTTAAGGAAGTAATTTGCCTAAAGTGAAATCCGGCTCTAACTCCTAAACCGGGAACCCGATTCAAGTCCCGTCTTCTCCCACAAGTCTCTCGTGCCTAGGCGGTCGTGTGTGCCAAGTTTCGTGCTAAACCGACGCCGTTTGCTATTTTGGGGCGTTACCGCCTCGAATTCAAGTTTCTTAAGGAAGTAATTCGCCTAAAGTGAAATCCGGCTCTAACTCCCAAACCGGGAACCCGATTCGAGCCCCGTCTTCTCCCACAAGTCTCCCGTGCGTAGGAGGTCGTGTGTGCCAAGTTTCTTGCTAAACCGATGCCGTTTGGTGATTTCGGGGCGTTAAGGCCTCGAATTCAAGTTTCTTAAGGAAGTAGTTTGCCTAAAGTGAAATCCGGCTCTAACTCCCAAACCGGGAACCCGATTCGAGCCCCGTCTTCTCCCACAAGTCTCTTGTGCCTAGGAGGTCGTGTGTGCCAAGTTTCATGCTAAACCGACGCCGTTTGGTGATTTTGGGGCGTTAACACCTCGAATTCAAGTTTCTTAAGGAAGTAGTTTGCCTAAAGTGAAATCCGGCTCTAACTCCCAAACCGGGAACCTGATTCGAGCCTCGCCTTCTCCCACAAGTCTCTCGTGCCTAGGAGGTCGTGTGTGCCAAGTTTCGTGCTAAACCGACGCCGTTTGGTATTTTGGGGCATTAACGCCTCGAATTCAAGTTTCTTAAGGAAGTAGTTTGCCTAAAGTGAAATCCGGCTCTAACTCCCAAACCGGGAACCCGATTCGAGCCCCGTCTTCTCCCACAAGTCTCTCGTGCCTAGGAGGTCGTGTGTGCCAAGTTTTGTGCTAAACCGATGCCGTTTGGTGATTTTGGGGCGTTAACGCCTCGAATTCAAGTTTCTTAAGGAAGTAGTTTGCCTAAAGTGAAATCCGGCTCTAACTCCCAAACCGGGAACCCGATTCGAGCCCCGTCTTCTCCCACAAGTCTCTCGTGCCTAGGAGGTCGTGTCTGCCAAGTTTCGTGCTAAACCGACGCCGTTTGGTGATTTTGGGGCGTTAACGCCTCGAATTCAAGTTTCTTAAGGAAGTAATTTGCCTAAAGTCAAATCCGACTCTAACTCCCAAACCGGGAACCAGATTCAAGCCCCGTCTTCTCCCACAAGTCTCTCGTGCCTAGGAGGTCGTGTGTGCCAAGTTTCGTGCTAAACCGACGCCGTTTGGTGATTTTGGGGTGTTAACGCCTCGAATTCAAGTTTCTTAAGGAAGTAGTTTGCCTAAAGTGAAATCCGGCTCTAACTCCCAAACCGGGAACCCGATTCCAGCCCCGTCTTGTCCCACAAGTCTCTCGTGCCTAGGAGGTCGTGTGTGCCAAGTTTCGTGCTAAACCGACGCCGTTTGGTGATTTTGGGGCGTTAACGCCTCGAATTCAAGTTTCTTAAGGAAGTAGTTTGCCTAAAGTGAAATCCGGCTCTAACTCCCAAACCGGGAACCTGATTCCAGCCCCGTCTTGTCCCACAAGTCTCTCGTGCCTAGGAGGTCGTGTGTGCCAAGTTTCGTGCTAAACCGACGCCGTTTGGTGATTTTGGGGCGTTAACGCCTCGAATTCAAGTTTCATAAGGAAGTAGTTTGCCTAAAGTGAAATCCGGCTCTAACTCCCAAACCGGGAACCCGATTCGAGCCCCGTCTTCTCCCACAAGTCTCTCGTGCCTAGGCGGTCGTGTGTGCCAAGTTTCGTGCTAAATCGACGCCGTTTGGTGATTTTGGGGCGTTAACTCCTCGAATTTAAGTTTCTTAAGGAAGTAATTTGCCTAAAGTGAAATCCGGCGCTAACTCCTAAACCGGGAACCCGATTCGAGCCCCGTCTTCTCCCACAAGTCTCTCGTGCCTAGGCGGTCGTGTGTGCCAAGTTTCGTGCTAAACCGACGCCGTTTGGTGATTTTGGAGCGTTAACGCCTCGAATTCAAGTTTCTTAAGGAAGTAGTTTGCCTAAAGTGAAATCCGGCTCTAACTCCCAAACTGGGAACCCGATTCGAGCCCCGTCTTCTCCCACAAGTCTCTCGTGCCTAGGCGGTCGTGTGTGCCAAGTTTCGTGCTAAATCGACGCCGTTTGGTGATTTTGGGGCGTTAACTCCTCGAATTCAAGTTTCTTAAGGAAGTAATTTGCCTAAAGTGAAATACGGCTCTAACTGTTAAACCGGGAACCCGATTCGAGCCCCGTCTTCTCCCACATGTCTGTCGTGCCTAGGCGGTCGTGTGTGCCAAGTTTCGTGCTAAACCGACGCCGTTTGGTGATTTTGGGGCGTTAACTCCTCGAATTCAAGTTTCTTAAGGAAGTAATTTGCCTAAAGTGAAATCCGGCTCTAACTCCCAAACCGGGAACCCGATTCGAGCCCCGTCTTCTCCCACAAGTCTCTCGTGCCTAGGAGGTCGTGTGTGCCAAGTTTCGTGCTAAACCGACGCCGTTTGGTGATTTTGGGGCGTTAACGCCTCGAATTCAAGTTTCTTAAGGAAGTAGTTTGCCTAAAGTGAAATCCGGGTATAACTCCCAAACCGGGAACCCGATTCGAGCCCTGTCTTGTCCCACAACTCTCTCGTGCCTAGGAGGTCGTGTGTGCCAAGTTTCGTACTAAACCGACGCCGTTTGGTGATGTTGGGGCGTTAACGCCTCGAATTCAAGTTTCTTAAGGAAGTAATTTGCCTATAGTGAAATCCGACTCTAACTCCCAAACCGGGAACCCGATTCTAGCCCCGTCTTCTCCCACAAGTCTCTCGTGCCTAGGCGTTCGTGTGTGCCAAGTTTCGTGCTAAATCGACGCCGTTTGGTGATTTTGGGGCGTTAACTCCTCGAATTCAAGTTTCTTAAGGAAGTAATTTGCGTAAAGTGAAATCCGGCTCTAACTCCTAAACCGGGAACCCGATTCGAGCCCCGTCTTCTCCCACAAGTCTCTCGTGCCTAGCCGGTCGTGTGTGCCAAGTTTCGTGCTAAACCGACGGCGTTTGGTGATTTTGGGGCGTTAACGCCTCGAAATCAAATTTCTTAAGGAAGTAATTTGCCTAAAGTGAAATCCGGCTCTAACTCCCAAACCGGGAACCCGATTCGAGCCCCGTCTTCTCCCACAAGTCTCTCGTGCCTAGGAGGTCGTGTGTGCCAAGTTTCGTGCTAAACCGACGCCGTTTGGTGACTTTGGGGCGTTAACGCCTCGAATTCAAGTTTCTTAAGGAAGTAGTTTGCCTAAAGTAAAATCCGGCTCTAACTCCCAAACCGGGAACCTGATTCGAGCCCCGTCTTCTCCCATAAGTCTCTCGTGCCTAGGAGGTCGTGTGTGCCAAGTTTCGTGCTAAACCGACGCCGTTTGGTGATTTTGGGGCGTTAACGCCTCGAATTCAAGTTTCTTAAGGAAGTAATTTGCCTAAAGTGAAATCCGACTCTAACTCCCAAACCGGGAACCAGATTCGAGCCCCGTCTTCTCCCACAAGTCTCTCGTGCCTAGGAGGTCGTGTGTGCCAAGTTTCGTGCTAAACCGACGCCGTTTTGTGATTTTGGGGCGTTAACGCCTCGAATTCAAGTTTCTTAAGGAAGTAGTTTGCCTAAAGTGAAATCCGGCTCTAACTCCCAAACCGGGAACCCGATTCCAGCCCCGTCTTGTCCCACAAGTCTCTCGTGCCTAGGAGGTCGTGTGTGCCAAGTTTCGTGCTAAACCGACGCCGTTTGGTGATTTTGGGGCGTTAACGCCTCGAATTCAAGTTTCTTAAGGAAGTAGTTTGCCTAAAGTGAAATCCGGCTCTAACTCCCAAACCGGGAACCCGATTCGAGCCCCGTCTTCTCCCACAAGTCTCTCGTACCTAGGCGGTCGTGTGTGCCATGTTTCATGCTAAATCGACGCCGTTTGGTGATTTTGGGGCGTTAACTCCTCGAATTCAAGTTTCTTAAGGAAGTAATTTGCCTAAAGTGAAATCCGGCTCTAACTCCTAAACCGGGAACTCGATTCGAGCCCCGTCTTCTCCCACAAGTCTCTCGTGCCCAGGCGGTCGTGTGTGCCAAGTTTCGTGCTAAACCGACGCCGTTTGGTGATTTTGGGGCGTTAACGCCTCGAATTCAAGTTTCTTAAGGAAGTAGTTTGCCTAAAGTGAAATCCAGCTCTAACTACCAAACCGGGAACCCGATTCGAGCCCCGTCTTCTCCCACAAGTCTCTCGTGCCTAGGCGGTCGTATGTGCCAAGTTTCGTGCTAAATCGACGTCGTTTGGTGATTTTGGGGCATTAACTCCTCGAATTCAAGTTTCTTACGGAAGTAATTTGCCTAAAGTGAAATCCGGCTCTAACTCCTAAACCGGGAACCCGATTCGAGCCCCGTCTTCTCCCACAAGTCTCTCGTGCCTAGGCGGTCGTGTGTGCCAAGTTTCGTGCTAAACCGACGCCGTTTGGTGATTTTGGGGCGTTAACTCCTCGAATTCAAGTTTCTTAAGGAAGTAATTTGCCTAAAGTGAAATCCGGCTCTAAGTCCCAAACTGGGAACCCGATTCGAGCCCCGTCTTCTCCCATAAGTCTCTCGTGCCTAGGAGGTCGTGTCTGCCAAGTTTCGTGCTAAACCGACGCGGTTTGGTGATTTTGGGGCGTTAACGCCTCGAATTCAAGTTTCTTAAGGAAGTAGTTTGCCTAAAGTGAAATCCGGCTCTAACTCCCAAACCGGGAACCCGATTCGAGCCCTGTCTTGTCCCACAACTCTCTCGTGCCTAGGAGGTCGTGTGTGCCAAGTTTCGTACTAAACCGACACCGTTTGGTGATGTTGGGGCGTTAACGCCTCGAATTCAAGTTTCTTAAGGAAGTAATTTGCCTAAAGTGAAATCCGGCTCTGACTCCCAAACCGGGAACCCGATTCGAGCCCCGTCTTCTCCCACAAGTCTCTCGTGCCTAGGAGGACGCGTGTGCCAAGTTTCGTGCTAAACCGACGCCGTTTGGTGATTTTGGGGCGTTAACTCCTCGAATTCAAGTTTCTTAAGGAAGTAATTTGCCTAAAGTGAAATCCGGCTCTAACTCCCAAACCGGGAACCCGATTCGAGCCCCGTCTTCTCCCACAAGTCTCTCGTGCCTAGGAGGTCGTGTGTGCCAAGTTTCGTGCTAAACCGACGCCGTTTGGTGATTTTGGGGCGTTAACGCCTCGAATTCAAGTTTCTTAAGGAAGTAGTTTGCCTAAAGTGAAATCCGGGTATAACTCCCAAACCGGGAACCCGATTCGAGCCCTGTCTTGTCCCACAACTCTCTCGTGCCTAGGAGGTCGTGTGTGCCAAGTTTCGTACTAAACCGACGCCGTTTGGTGATGTTGGGGCGTTAACGCCTCGAATTCAAGTTTCTTAAGGAAGTAATTTGCCTATAGTGAAATCCGACTCTAACTCCCAAACCGGGAACCCGATTCTAGCCCCGTCTTCTCCCACAAGTCTCTCGTGCCTAGGCGTTCGTGTGTGCCAAGTTTCGTGCTAAATCGACGCCGTTTGGTGATTTTGGGGCGTTAACTCCTCGAATTCAAGTTTCTTAAGGAAGTAATTTGCGTAAAGTGAAATCCGGCTCTAACTCCTAAACCGGGAACCCGATTCGAGCCCCGTCTTCTCCCACAAGTCTCTCGTGCCTAGCCGGTCGTGTGTGCCAAGTTTCGTGCTAAACCGACGGCGTTTGGTGATTTTGGGGCGTTAACGCCTCGAAATCAAATTTCTTAAGGAAGTAATTTGCCTAAAGTGAAATCCGGCTCTAACTCCCAAACCGGGAACCCGATTCGAGCCCCGTCTTCTCCCACAAGTCTCTCGTGCCTAGGAGGTCGTGTGTGCCAAGTTTCGTGCTAAACCGACGCCGTTTGGTGATTTTGGGGCGTTAACGCCTCGAATTCAAGTTTCTTAAGGAAGTAGTTTGCCTAAAGTAAAATCCGGCTCTAACTCCCAAACCGGGAACCTGATTCGAGCCCCGTCTTCTCCCATAAGTCTCTCGTGCCTAGGAGGTCGTGTGTGCCAAGTTTCGTGCTAAACCGACGCCGTTTGGTGATTTTGGGGCGTTAACGCCTCGAATTCAAGTTTCTTAAGGAAGTAATTTGCCTAAAGTGAAATCCGACTCTAACTCCCAAACCGGGAACCAGATTCGAGCCCCGTCTTCTCCCACAAGTCTCTCGTGCCTAGGAGGTCGTGTGTGCCAAGTTTCGTGCTAAACCGACGCCGTTTTGTGATTTTGGGGCGTTAACGCCTCGAATTCAAGTTTCTTAAGGAAGTAGTTTGCCTAAAGTGAAATCCGGCTCTAACTCCCAAACCGGGAACCCGATTCCAGCCCCGTCTTGTCCCACAAGTCTCTCGTGCCTAGGAGGTCGTGTGTGCCAAGTTTCGTGCTAAACCGACGCCGTTTGGTGATTTTGGGGCGTTAACGCCTCGAATTCAAGTTTCTTAAGGAAGTAGTTTGCCTAAAGTGAAATCCGGCTCTAACTCCCAAACCGGGAACCCGATTCGAGCCCCGTCTTCTCCCACAAGTCTCTCGTGCCTAGGCGGTCGTGTGTGCCATGTTTCATGCAAAATCGACGCCGTTTGGTGATTTTGGGGCGTTAACTCCTCGAATTCAAGTTTCTTAAGGAAGTAATTTGCCTAAAGTGAAATCCGGCTCTAACTCCTAAACCGGGAACTCGATTCGAGCCCCGTCTTCTCCCACAAGTCTCTCGTGCCCAGGCGGTCGTGTGTGCCAAGTTTCGTGCTAAACCGACGCCGTTTGGTGATTTTGGGGCGTTAACGCCTCGAATTCAAGTTTCTTAAGGAAGTAGTTTGCCTAAAGTGAAATCCAGCTCTAACTACCAAACCGGGAACCCGATTCGAGCCCCGTCTTCTCCCACAAGTCTCTCGTGCCTAGGCGGTCGTATGTGCCAAGTTTCGTGCTAAATCGACGTCGTTTGGTGATTTTGGGGCATTAACTCCTCGAATTCAAGTTTCTTAAGGAAGTAATTTGCCTAAAGTGAAATCCGGCTCTAACTCCTAAACCGGGAACCCGATTCGAGCCCCGTCTTCTCCCACAAGTCTCTCGTGCCTAGGCGGTCGTGTGTGCCAAGTTTCGTGCTAAACCGACGCCGTTTGGTGATTTTGGGGCGTTAACTCCTCGAATTCAAGTTTCTTAAGGAAGTAATTTGCCTAAAGTGAAATCCGGCTCTAAGTCCCAAACTGGGAACCCGATTCGAGCCCCGTCTTCTCCCATAAGTCTCTCGTGCCTAGGAGGTCGTGTCTGCCAAGTTTCGTGCTAAACCGACGCGGTTTGGTGATTTTGGGGCGTTAACGCCTCGAATTCAAGTTTCTTAAGGAAGTAGTTTGCCTAAAGTGAAATCCGGCTCTAACTCCCAAACCGGGAACCCGATTCGAGCCCTGTCTTGTCCCACAACTCTCTCGTGCCTAGGAGGTCGTGTGTGCCAAGTTTCGTACTAAACCGACACCGTTTGGTGATGTTGGGGCGTTAACGCCTCGAATTCAAGTTTCTTAAGGAAGTAATTTGCCTAAAGTGAAATCCGGCTCTGACTCCCAAACCGGGAACCCGATTCGAGCCCCGTCTTCTCCCACAAGTCTCTCGTGCCTAGGAGGACGCGTGTGCCAAGTTTCGTGCTAAACCGACGCCGTTTGGTGATTTTGGGGCGTTAACTCCTCGAATTCAAGTATCTTAAGGAAGTAATTTGCCTAAAGTGAAATCCGGCTCTAACTCCCAAACCGGGAACCCGATTCGAGCCCCGTCTTCTCCCACAAGTCTCTCGTGCCTAGGAGGTCGTGTGTGCCAAGTTTCGTGCTAAACCGACGCCGTTTGGTGATTTTGGGGCGTTAACGCCTCGAATTCAAGTTTCTTAAGGAAGTAGTTTGCCTAAAATGAAATCCGGGTATAACTCCCAAACCGGGAACCCGATTCGAGCCCTGTCTTGTCCCACAACTCTCTCGTGCCTAGGAGGTCGTGTGTGCCAAGTTTCGTACTAAACCGACGCCGTTTGGTGATGTTGGGGCGTTAACGCCTCGAATTCAAGTTTCTTAAGGAAGTAATTTGCCTATAGTGAAATCCGACTCTAACTCCCAAACCGGGAACCCGATTCTAGCCCCGTCTTCTCCCACAAGTCTCTCGTGCCTAGGCGTTCGTGTGTGCCAAGTTTCGTGCTAAATCGACGCCGTTTGGTGATTTTGGGGCGTTAACTCCTCGAATTCAAGTTTCTTAAGGAAGTAATTTGCGTAAAGTGAAATCCGGCTCTAACTCCTAAACCGGGAACCCGATTCGAGCCCCGTCTTCTCCCACAAGTCTCTCGTGCCTAGCCGGTCGTGTGTGCCAAGTTTCGTGCTAAACCGACGGCGTTTGGTGATTTTGGGGCGTTAACGCCTCGAAATCAAATTTCTTAAGGAAGTAATTTGCCTAAAGTGAAATCCGGCTCTAACTCCCAAACCGGGAACCCGATTCGAGCCCCGTCTTCTCCCACAAGTCTCTCGTGCCTAGGAGGTCGTGTGTGCCAAGTTTCGTGCTAAACCGACGCCGTTTGGTGATTTTGGGGCGTTAACGCCTCGAATTCAAGTTTCTTAAGGAAGTAGTTTGCCTAAAGTAAAATCCGGCTCTAACTCCCAAACCGGGAACCTGATTCGAGCCCCGTCTTCTCCCATAAGTCTCTCGTGCCTAGGAGGTCGTGTGTGCCAAGTTTCGTGCTAAACCGACGCCGTTTGGTGATTTTGGGGCGTTAACGCCTCGAATTCAAGTTTCTTAAGGAAGTAATTTGCCTAAAGTGAAATCCGACTCTAACTCCCAAACCGGGAACCAGATTCGAGCCCCGTCTTCTCCCACAAGTCTCTCGTGCCTAGGAGGTCGTGTGTGCCAAGTTTCGTGCTAAACCGACGCCGTTTTGTGATTTTGGGGCGTTAACGCCTCGAATTCAAGTTTCTTAAGGAAGTAGTTTGCCTAAAGTGAAATCCGGCTCTAACTCCCAAACCGGGAACCCGATTCCAGCCCCGTCTTGTCCCACAAGTCTCTCGTGCCTAGGAGGTCGTGTGTGCCAAGTTTCGTGCTAAACCGACGCCGTTTGGTGATTTTGGGGCGTTAACGCCTCGAATTCAAGTTTCTTAAGGAAGTAGTTTGCCTAAAGTGAAATCCGGCTCTAACTCCCAAACCGGGAACCCGATTCGAGCCCCGTCTTCTCCCACAAGTCTCTCGTGCCTAGGCGGTCGTGTGTGCCATGTTTCATGCTAAATCGACGCCGTTTGGTGATTTTGGGGCGTTAACTCCTCGAATTCAAGTTTCTTAAGGAAGTAATTTGCCTAAAGTGAAATCCGGCTCTAACTCCTAAACCGGGAACTCGATTCGAGCCCCGTCTTCTCCCACAAGTCTCTCGTGCCCAGGCGGTCGTGTGTGCCAAGTTTCGTGCTAAACCGACGCCGTTTGGTGATTTTGGGGCGTTAACGCCTCGAATTCAAGTTTCTTAAGGAAGTAGTTTGCCTAAAGTGAAATCCAGCTCTAACTACCAAACCGGGAACCCGATTCGAGCCCCGTCTTCTCCCACAAGTCTCTTGTGCCTAGGAGGTCGTGTGTGCCAAGTTTCGTGCTAAACCGACGCCGTTTGGTGATTTTGGGGCGTTAACGCCTCGAATTCAAGTTTCTTAAGGAAGTAGTTTGCCTAAAGTGAAATCCGGCTCTAACTCCCAAACCGGGAACCCGATTCCAGCCCCGTCTTGTCCCACAAGTCTCTCGTGCCTAGGAGGTCGTGTGTGCCAAGTTTCGTGCTAAACCGACGCCGTTTGGTGATTTTGGGGCGTTAACGCCTCGAATTCAAGTTTCTTAAGGAAGTAGTTTGCCTAAAGTGAAATCCGGCTCTAACTCCCAAACCGGGAACCTGATTCGAGCCCCGTCTTCTCCCACAAGTCTCTCGTGCCTAGGAGGTCGTGTGTGCCAAGTTTCGTGCTAAACCGACGCCGTTTGGTGATTTTGGGGCGTTAACGCCTCGAATTCAAGTTTCTTAAGGAAGTAATTTGCCTAAAGTGAAATCCGACTCTAACTCCCAAACCGGGAACCAGATTCAAGCCCCGTCTTCTCCCACAAGTCTCTCGTGCCTAGGAGGTCGTGTGTGCCAAGTTTCGTGCTAAACCGACGCCGTTTGGTGATTTTGGGGCGTTAACGCCTCGAATTCAAGTTTCTTAAGGAAGTAGTATGCCTAAAGTGAAATCCGGCTCTAACTCCTAAACCGGGAACCCGATTCCAGCCCCGTCTTGTCCCATAAGTCTCTCGTGCCTAGGAGGTCGTGTGTGCCACGTTTCGTGCTAAACCGACGCCGTTTGGTGATTTTGGGGCGTTAACGCCTCGAATTCAAGTTTCTTAAGGAAGTAGTTTGCCTAAAGTGAAATCCGGCTCTAACTCCCAAACCGGGAACCCGATTCGAGCCCCGTCTTCTCCCACAAGTCTCTCGTGCCTAAGCGGTCGTGTGTGCCAAGTTTCGTGCTAAATCGACGCCGTTTGGTGATTTTGGGGCGTTAACTCCTCGAATTCAAGTGTCTTAAGGAAGTAATTTGCCTAAAGTGAAATCCGGCTCTAACTCCTAAACCGGGAACCCGATTCAAGTCCCGTCTTCTCCCACAAGTCTCTCGTGCCTAGGCGGTCGTGTGTGCCAAGTTTCGTGCTAAACCGACGCCGTTTGCTATTTTGGGGCGTTACCGCCTCGAATTCAAGTTTCTTAAGGAAGTAATTCGCCTAAAGTGAAATCCGGCTCTAACTCCCAAACCGGGAACCCGATTCGAGCCCCGTCTTCTCCCACAAGTCTCCCGTGCGTAGGAGGTCGTGTGTGCCAAGTTTCTTGCTAAACCGATGCCGTTTGGTGATTTCGGGGCGTTAAGGCCTCGAATTCAAGTTTCTTAAGGAAGTAGTTTGCCTAAAGTGAAATCCGGCTCTAACTCCCAAACCGGGAACCCGATTCGAGCCCCGTCTTCTCCCACAAGTCTCTTGTGCCTAGGAGGTCGTGTGTGCCAAGTTTCATGCTAAACCGACGCCGTTTGGTGATTTTGGGGCGTTAACACCTCGAATTCAAGTTTCTTAAGGAAGTAGTTTGCCTAAAGTGAAATCCGGCTCTAACTCCCAAACCGGGAACCTGATTCGAGCCTCGCCTTCTCCCACAAGTCTCTCGTGCCTAGGAGGTCGTGTGTGCCAAGTTTCGTGCTAAACCGACGCCGTTTGGTATTTTGGGGCATTAACGCCTCGAATTCAAGTTTCTTAAGGAAGTAGTTTGCCTAAAGTGAAATCCGGCTCTAACTCCCAAACCGGGAACCCGATTCGAGCCCCGTCTTCTCCCACAAGTCTCTCGTGCCTAGGAGGTCGTGTGTGCCAAGTTTTGTGCTAAACCGATGCCGTTTGGTGATTTTGGGGCGTTAACGCCTCGAATTCAAGTTTCTTAAGGAAGTAGTTTGCCTAAAGTGAAATCCGGCTCTAACTCCCAAACCGGGAACCCGATTCGAGCCCCGTCTTCTCCCACAAGTCTCTCGTGCCTAGGAGGTCGTGTCTGCCAAGTTTCGTGCTAAACCGACGCCGTTTGGTGATTTTGGGGCGTTAACGCCTCGAATTCAAGTTTCTTAAGGAAGTAATTTGCCTAAAGTCAAATCCGACTCTAACTCCCAAACCGGGAACCAGATTCAAGCCCCGTCTTCTCCCACAAGTCTCTCGTGCCTAGGAGGTCGTGTGTGCCAAGTTTCGTGCTAAACCGACGCCGTTTGGTGATTTTGGGGTGTTAACGCCTCGAATTCAAGTTTCTTAAGGAAGTAGTTTGCCTAAAGTGAAATCCGGCTCTAACTCCCAAACCGGGAACCCGATTCCAGCCCCGTCTTGTCCCACAAGTCTCTCGTGCCTAGGAGGTCGTGTGTGCCAAGTTTCGTGCTAAACCGACGCCGTTTGGTGATTTTGGGGCGTTAACGCCTCGAATTCAAGTTTCTTAAGGAAGTAGTTTGCCTAAAGTGAAATCCGGCTCTAACTCCCAAACCGGGAACCTGATTCCAGCCCCGTCTTGTCCCACAAGTCTCTCGTGCCTAGGAGGTCGTGTGTGCCAAGTTTCGTGCTAAACCGACGCCGTTTGGTGATTTTGGGGCGTTAACGCCTCGAATTCAAGTTTCATAAGGAAGTAGTTTGCCTAAAGTGAAATCCGGCTCTAACTCCCAAACCGGGAACCCGATTCGAGCCCCGTCTTCTCCCACAAGTCTCTCGTGCCTAGGCGGTCGTGTGTGCCAAGTTTCGTGCTAAATCGACGCCGTTTGGTGATTTTGGGGCGTTAACTCCTCGAATTTAAGTTTCTTAAGGAAGTAATTTGCCTAAAGTGAAATCAGGCGCTAACTCCTAAACCGGGAACCCGATTCGAGCCCCGTCTTCTCCCACAAGTCTCTCGTGCCTAGGCGGTCGTGTGTGCCATGTTTCATGCTAAATCGACGCCGTTTGGTGATTTTGGGGCGTTAACTCCTCGAATTCAAGTTTCTTAAGGAAGTAATTTGCCTAAAGTGAAATCCGGCTCTAACTCCTAAACCGGGAACTCGATTCGAGCCCCGTCTTCTCCCACAAGTCTCTCGTGCCCAGGCGGTCGTGTGTGCCAAGTTTCGTGCTAAACCGACGCCGTTTGGTGATTTTGGGGCGTTAACGCCTCGAATTCAAGTTTCTTAAGGAAGTAGTTTGCCTAAAGTGAAATCCAGCTCTAACTACCAAACCGGGAACCCGATTCGAGCCCCGTCTTCTCCCACAAGTCTCTTGTGCCTAGGAGGTCGTGTGTGCCAAGTTTCGTGCTAAACCGACGCCGTTTGGTGATTTTGGGGCGTTAACGCCTCGAATTCAAGTTTCTTAAGGAAGTAGTTTGCCTAAAGTGAAATCCGGCTCTAACTCCCAAACCGGGAACCCGATTCCAGCCCCGTCTTGTCCCACAAGTCTCTCGTGCCTAGGAGGTCGTGTGTGCCAAGTTTCGTGCTAAACCGACGCCGTTTGGTGATTTTGGGGCGTTAACGCCTCGAATTCAAGTTTCTTAAGGAAGTAGTTTGCCTAAAGTGAAATCCGGCTCTAACTCCCAAACCGGGAACCTGATTCGAGCCCCGTCTTCTCCCACAAGTCTCTCGTGCCTAGGAGGTCGTGTGTGCCAAGTTTCGTGCTAAACCGACGCCGTTTGGTGATTTTGGGGCGTTAACGCCTCGAATTCAAGTTTCTTAAGGAAGTAATTTGCCTAAAGTGAAATCCGACTCTAACTCCCAAACCGGGAACCAGATTCAAGCCCCGTCTTCTCCCACAAGTCTCTCGTGCCTAGGAGGTCGTGTGTGCCAAGTTTCGTGCTAAACCGACGCCGTTTGGTGATTTTGGGGCGTTAACGCCTCGAATTCAAGTTTCTTAAGGAAGTAGTATGCCTAAAGTGAAATCCGGCTCTAACTCCTAAACCGGGAACCCGATTCCAGCCCCGTCTTGTCCCATAAGTCTCTCGTGCCTAGGAGGTCGTGTGTGCCACGTTTCGTGCTAAACCGACGCCGTTTGGTGATTTTGGGGCGTTAACGCCTCGAATTCAAGTTTCTTAAGGAAGTAGTTTGCCTAAAGTGAAATCCGGCTCTAACTCCCAAACCGGGAACCCGATTCGAGCCCCGTCTTCTCCCACAAGTCTCTCGTGCCTAAGCGGTCGTGTGTGCCAAGTTTCGTGCTAAATCGACGCCGTTTGGTGATTTTGGGGCGTTAACTCCTCGAATTCAAGTGTCTTAAGGAAGTAATTTGCCTAAAGTGAAATCCGGCTCTAACTCCTAAACCGGGAACCCGATTCAAGTCCCGTCTTCTCCCACAAGTCTCTCGTGCCTAGGCGGTCGTGTGTGCCAAGTTTCGTGCTAAACCGACGCCGTTTGCTATTTTGGGGCGTTACCGCCTCGAATTCAAGTTTCTTAAGGAAGTAATTCGCCTAAAGTGAAATCCGGCTCTAACTCCCAAACCGGGAACCCGATTCGAGCCCCGTCTTCTCCCACAAGTCTCCCGTGCGTAGGAGGTCGTGTGTGCCAAGTTTCTTGCTAAACCGATGCCGTTTGGTGATTTCGGGGCGTTAAGGCCTCGAATTCAAGTTTCTTAAGGAAGTAGTTTGCCTAAAGTGAAATCCGGCTCTAACTCCCAAACCGGGAACCCGATTCGAGCCCCGTCTTCTCCCACAAGTCTCTTGTGCCTAGGAGGTCGTGTGTGCCAAGTTTCATGCTAAACCGACGCCGTTTGGTGATTTTGGGGCGTTAACACCTCGAATTCAAGTTTCTTAAGGAAGTAGTTTGCCTAAAGTGAAATCCGGCTCTAACTCCCAAACCGGGAACCTGATTCGAGCCTCGCCTTCTCCCACAAGTCTCTCGTGCCTAGGAGGTCGTGTGTGCCAAGTTTCGTGCTAAACCGACGCCGTTTGGTATTTTGGGGCATTAACGCCTCGAATTCAAGTTTCTTAAGGAAGTAGTTTGCCTAAAGTGAAATCCGGCTCTAACTCCCAAACCGGGAACCCGATTCGAGCCCCGTCTTCTCCCACAAGTCTCTCGTGCCTAGGAGGTCGTGTGTGCCAAGTTTTGTGCTAAACCGATGCCGTTTGGTGATTTTGGGGCGTTAACGCCTCGAATTCAAGTTTCTTAAGGAAGTAGTTTGCCTAAAGTGAAATCCGGCTCTAACTCCCAAACCGGGAACCCGATTCGAGCCCCGTCTTCTCCCACAAGTCTCTCGTGCCTAGGAGGTCGTGTCTGCCAAGTTTCGTGCTAAACCGACGCCGTTTGGTGATTTTGGGGCGTTAACGCCTCGAATTCAAGTTTCTTAAGGAAGTAATTTGCCTAAAGTCAAATCCGACTCTAACTCCCAAACCGGGAACCAGATTCAAGCCCCGTCTTCTCCCACAAGTCTCTCGTGCCTAGGAGGTCGTGTGTGCCAAGTTTCGTGCTAAACCGACGCCGTTTGGTGATTTTGGGGTGTTAACGCCTCGAATTCAAGTTTCTTAAGGAAGTAGTTTGCCTAAAGTGAAATCCGGCTCTAACTCCCAAACCGGGAACCCGATTCCAGCCCCGTCTTGTCCCACAAGTCTCTCGTGCCTAGGAGGTCGTGTGTGCCAAGTTTCGTGCTAAACCGACGCCGTTTGGTGATTTTGGGGCGTTAACGCCTCGAATTCAAGTTTCTTAAGGAAGTAGTTAGCCTAAAGTGAAATCCGGCTCTAACTCCCAAACCGGGAACCTGATTCCAGCCCCGTCTTGTCCCACAAGTCTCTCGTGCCTAGGAGGTCGTGTGTGCCAAGTTTCGTGCTAAACCGACGCCGTTTGGTGATTTTGGGGCGTTAACGCCTCGAATTCAAGTTTCATAAGGAAGTAGTTTGCCTAAAGTGAAATCCGGCTCTAACTCCCAAACCGGGAACCCGATTCGAGCCCCGTCTTCTCCCACAAGTCTCTCGTGCCTAGGCGGTCGTGTGTGCCAAGTTTCGTGCTAAATCGACGCCGTTTGGTGATTTTGGGGCGTTAACTCCTCGAATTTAAGTTTCTTAAGGAAGTAATTTGCCTAAAGTGAAATCCGGCGCTAACTCCTAAACCGGGAACCCGATTCGAGCCCCGTCTTCTCCCACAAGTCTCTCGTGCCTAGGCGGTCGTGTGTGCCAAGTTTCGTGCTAAACCGACGCCGTTTGGTGATTTTGGAGCGTTAACGCCTCGAATTCAAGTTTCTTAAGGAAGTAGTTTGCCTAAAGTGAAATCCGGCTCTAACTCCCAAACTGGGAACCCGATTCGAGCCCCGTCTTCTCCCACAAGTCTCTCGTGCCTAGGCGGTCGTGTGTGCCAAGTTTCGTGCTAAATCGACGCCGTTTGGTGATTTTGGGGCGTTAACTCCTCGAATTCAAGTTTCTTAAGGAAGTAATTTGCCTAAAGTGAAATACGGCTCTAACTGTTAAACCGGGAACCCGATTCGAGCCCCGTCTTCTCCCACATGTCTGTCGTGCCTAGGCGGTCGTGTGTGCCAAGTTTCGTGCTAAACCGACGCCGTTTGGTGATTTTGGGGCGTTAACTCCTCGAATTCAAGTTTCTTAAGGAAGTAATTTGCCTAAAGTGAAATCCGGCTCTAACTTCCAAACCGGGAACCCGATTCGAGCCCCGTCTTCTCCCACAAGTCTCTCGTGCCTAGGAGGTCGTGTGTGCCAAGTTTCGTGCTAAACCGACGCCGTTTGGTGATTTTGGGGCGTTAACGCCTCGAATTCAAGTTTCTTAAGGAAGTAGTTTGCCTAAAGTGAAATCCGGGTATAACTCCCAAACCGGGAACCCGATTCGAGCCCTGTCTTGTCCCACAACTCTCTCGTGCCTAGGAGGTCGTGTGTGCCAAGTTTCGTACTAAACCGACGCCGTTTGGTGATGTTGGGGCGTTAACGCCTCGAATTCAAGTTTCTTAAGGAAGTAATTTGCCTATAGTGAAATCCGACTCTAACTCCCAAACCGGGAACCCGATTCTAGCCCCGTCTTCTCCCACAAGTCTCTCGTGCCTAGGCGTTCGTGTGTGCCAAGTTTCGTGCTAAATCGACGCCGTTTGGTGATTTTGGGGCGTTAACTCCTCGAATTCAAGTTTCTTAAGGAAGTAATTTGCGTAAAGTGAAATCCGGCTCTAACTCCTAAACCGGGAACCCGATTCGAGCCCCGTCTTCTCCCACAAGTCTCTCGTGCCTAGCCGGTCGTGTGTGCCAAGTTTCGTGCTAAACCGACGGCGTTTGGTGATTTTGGGGCGTTAACGCCTCGAAATCAAATTTCTTAAGGAAGTAATTTGCCTAAAGTGAAATCCGGCTCTAACTCCCAAACCGGGAACCCGATTCGAGCCCCGTCTTCTCCCACAAGTCTCTCGTGCCTAGGAGGTCGTGTGTGCCAAGTTTCGTGCTAAACCGACGCCGTTTGGTGACTTTGGGGCGTTAACGCCTCGAATTCAAGTTTCTTAAGGAAGTAGTTTGCCTAAAGTAAAATCCGGCTCTAACTCCCAAACCGGGAACCTGATTCGAGCCCCGTCTTCTCCCATAAGTCTCTCGTGCCTAGGAGGTCGTGTGTGCCAAGTTTCGTGCTAAACCGACGCCGTTTGGTGATTTTGGGGCGTTAACGCCTCGAATTCAAGTTTCTTAAGGAAGTAATTTGCCTAAAGTGAAATCCGACTCTAACTCCCAAACCGGGAACCAGATTCGAGCCCCGTCTTCTCCCACAAGTCTCTCGTGCCTAGGAGGTCGTGTGTGCCAAGTTTCGTGCTAAACCGACGCCGTTTTGTGATTTTGGGGCGTTAACGCCTCGAATTCAAGTTTCTTAAGGAAGTAGTTTGCCTAAAGTGAAATCCGGCTCTAACTCCCAAACCGGGAACCCGATTCCAGCCCCGTCTTGTCCCACAAGTCTCTCGTGCCTAGGAGGTCGTGTGTGCCAAGTTTCGTGCTAAACCGACGCCGTTTGGTGATTTTGGGGCGTTAACGCCTCGAATTCAAGTTTCTTAAGGAAGTAGTTTGCCTAAAGTGAAATCCGGCTCTAACTCCCAAACCGGGAACCCGATTCGAGCCCCGTCTTCTCCCACAAGTCTCTCGTACCTAGGCGGTCGTGTGTGCCATGTTTCATGCTAAATCGACGCCGTTTGGTGATTTTGGGGCGTTAACTCCTCGAATTCAAGTTTCTTAAGGAAGTAATTTGCCTAAAGTGAAATCCGGCTCTAACTCCTAAACCGGGAACTCGATTCGAGCCCCGTCTTCTCCCACAAGTCTCTCGTGCCCAGGCGGTCGTGTGTGCCAAGTTTCGTGCTAAACCGACGCCGTTTGGTGATTTTGGGGCGTTAACGCCTCGAATTCAAGTTTCTTAAGGAAGTAGTTTGCCTAAAGTGAAATCCAGCTCTAACTACCAAACCGGGAACCCGATTCGAGCCCCGTCTTCTCCCACAAGTCTCTCGTGCCTAGGCGGTCGTATGTGCCAAGTTTCGTGCTAAATCGACGTCGTTTGGTGATTTTGGGGCATTAACTCCTCGAATTCAAGTTTCTTACGGAAGTAATTTGCCTAAAGTGAAATCCGGCTCTAACTCCTAAACCGGGAACCCGATTCGAGCCCCGTCTTCTCCCACAAGTCTCTCGTGCCTAGGCGGTCGTGTGTGCCAAGTTTCGTGCTAAACCGACGCCGTTTGGTGATTTTGGGGCGTTAACTCCTCGAATTCAAGTTTCTTAAGGAAGTAATTTGCCTAAAGTGAAATCCGGCTCTAAGTCCCAAACTGGGAACCCGATTCGAGCCCCGTCTTCTCCCATAAGTCTCTCGTGCCTAGGAGGTCGTGTCTGCCAAGTTTCGTGCTAAACCGACGCGGTTTGGTGATTTTGGGGCGTTAACGCCTCGAATTCAAGTTTCTTAAGGAAGTAGTTTGCCTAAAGTGAAATCCGGCTCTAACTCCCAAACCGGGAACCCGATTCGAGCCCTGTCTTGTCCCACAACTCTCTCGTGCCTAGGAGGTCGTGTGTGCCAAGTTTCGTACTAAACCGACACCGTTTGGTGATGTTGGGGCGTTAACGCCTCGAATTCAAGTTTCTTAAGGAAGTAATTTGCCTAAAGTGAAATCCGGCTCTGACTCCCAAACCGGGAACCCGATTCGAGCCCCGTCTTCTCCCACAAGTCTCTCGTGCCTAGGAGGACGCGTGTGCCAAGTTTCGTGCTAAACCGACGCCGTTTGGTGATTTTGGGGCGTTAACTCCTCGAATTCAAGTTTCTTAAGGAAGTAATTTGCCTAAAGTGAAATCCGGCTCTAACTCCCAAACCGGGAACCCGATTCGAGCCCCGTCTTCTCCCACAAGTCTCTCGTGCCTAGGAGGTCGTGTGTGCCAAGTTTCGTGCTAAACCGACGCCGTTTGGTGATTTTGGGGCGTTAACGCCTCGAATTCAAGTTTCTTAAGGAAGTAGTTTGCCTAAAGTGAAATCCGGGTATAACTCCCAAACCGGGAACCCGATTCGAGCCCTGTCTTGTCCCACAACTCTCTCGTGCCTAGGAGGTCGTGTGTGCCAAGTTTCGTACTAAACCGACGCCGTTTGGTGATGTTGGGGCGTTAACGCCTCGAATTCAAGTTTCTTAAGGAAGTAATTTGCCTATAGTGAAATCCGACTCTAACTCCCAAACCGGGAACCCGATTCTAGCCCCGTCTTCTCCCACAAGTCTCTCGTGCCTAGGCGTTCGTGTGTGCCAAGTTTCGTGCTAAATCGACGCCGTTTGGTGATTTTGGGGCGTTAACTCCTCGAATTCAAGTTTCTTAAGGAAGTAATTTGCGTAAAGTGAAATCCGGCTCTAACTCCTAAACCGGGAACCCGATTCGAGCCCCGTCTTCTCCCACAAGTCTCTCGTGCCTAGCCGGTCGTGTGTGCCAAGTTTCGTGCTAAACCGACGGCGTTTGGTGATTTTGGGGCGTTAACGCCTCGAAATCAAATTTCTTAAGGAAGTAATTTGCCTAAAGTGAAATCCGGCTCTAACTCCCAAACCGGGAACCCGATTCGAGCCCCGTCTTCTCCCACAAGTCTCTCGTGCCTAGGAGGTCGTGTGTGCCAAGTTTCGTGCTAAACCGACGCCGTTTGGTGATTTTGGGGCGTTAACGCCTCGAATTCAAGTTTCTTAAGGAAGTAGTTTGCCTAAAGTAAAATCCGGCTCTAACTCCCAAACCGGGAACCTGATTCGAGCCCCGTCTTCTCCCATAAGTCTCTCGTGCCTAGGAGGTCGTGTGTGCCAAGTTTCGTGCTAAACCGACGCCGTTTGGTGATTTTGGGGCGTTAACGCCTCGAATTCAAGTTTCTTAAGGAAGTAATTTGCCTAAAGTGAAATCCGACTCTAACTCCCAAACCGGGAACCAGATTCGAGCCCCGTCTTCTCCCACAAGTCTCTCGTGCCTAGGAGGTCGTGTGTGCCAAGTTTCGTGCTAAACCGACGCCGTTTTGTGATTTTGGGGCGTTAACGCCTCGAATTCAAGTTTCTTAAGGAAGTAGTTTGCCTAAAGTGAAATCCGGCTCTAACTCCCAAACCGGGAACCCGATTCCAGCCCCGTCTTGTCCCACAAGTCTCTCGTGCCTAGGAGGTCGTGTGTGCCAAGTTTCGTGCTAAACCGACGCCGTTTGGTGATTTTGGGGCGTTAACGCCTCGAATTCAAGTTTCTTAAGGAAGTAGTTTGCCTAAAGTGAAATCCGGCTCTAACTCCCAAACCGGGAACCCGATTCGAGCCCCGTCTTCTCCCACAAGTCTCTCGTGCCTAGGCGGTCGTGTGTGCCATGTTTCATGCTAAATCGACGCCGTTTGGTGATTTTGGGGCGTTAACTCCTCGAATTCAAGTTTCTTAAGGAAGTAATTTGCCTAAAGTGAAATCCGGCTCTAACTCCTAAACCGGGAACTCGATTCGAGCCCCGTCTTCTCCCACAAGTCTCTCGTGCCCAGGCGGTCGTGTGTGCCAAGTTTCGTGCTAAACCGACGCCGTTTGGTGATTTTGGGGCGTTAACGCCTCGAATTCAAGTTTCTTAAGGAAGTAGTTTGCCTAAAGTGAAATCCAGCTCTAACTACCAAACCGGGAACCCGATTCGAGCCCCGTCTTCTCCCACAAGTCTCTCGTGCCTAGGCGGTCGTATGTGCCAAGTTTCGTGCTAAATCGACGTCGTTTGGTGATTTTGGGGCATTAACTCCTCGAATTCAAGTTTCTTAAGGAAGTAATTTGCCTAAAGTGAAATCCGGCTCTAACTCCTAAACCGGGAACCCGATTCGAGCCCCGTCTTCTCCCACAAGTCTCTCGTGCCTAGGCGGTCGTGTGTGCCAAGTTTCGTGCTAAACCGACGCCGTTTGGTGATTTTGGGGCGTTAACTCCTCGAATTCAAGTTTCTTAAGGAAGTAATTTGCCTAAAGTGAAATCCGGCTCTAAGTCCCAAACTGGGAACCCGATTCGAGCCCCGTCTTCTCCCATAAGTCTCTCGTGCCTAGGAGGTCGTGTCTGCCAAGTTTCGTGCTAAACCGACGCGGTTTGGTGATTTTGGGGCGTTAACGCCTCGAATTCAAGTTTCTTAAGGAAGTAGTTTGCCTAAAGTGAAATCCGGCTCTAACTCCCAAACCGGGAACCCGATTCGAGCCCTGTCTTGTCCCACAACTCTCTCGTGCCTAGGAGGTCGTGTGTGCCAAGTTTCGTACTAAACCGACACCGTTTGGTGATGTTGGGGCGTTAACGCCTCGAATTCAAGTTTCTTAAGGAAGTAATTTGCCTAAAGTGAAATCCGGCTCTGACTCCCAAACCGGGAACCCGATTCGAGCCCCGTCTTCTCCCACAAGTCTCTCGTGCCTAGGAGGACGCGTGTGCCAAGTTTCGTGCTAAACCGACGCCGTTTGGTGATTTTGGGGCGTTAACTCCTCGAATTCAAGTATCTTAAGGAAGTAATTTGCCTAAAGTGAAATCCGGCTCTAACTCCCAAACCGGGAACCCGATTCGAGCCCCGTCTTCTCCCACAAGTCTCTCGTGCCTAGGAGGTCGTGTGTGCCAAGTTTCGTGCTAAACCGACGCCGTTTGGTGATTTTGGGGCGTTAACGCCTCGAATTCAAGTTTCTTAAGGAAGTAGTTTGCCTAAAATGAAATCCGGGTATAACTCCCAAACCGGGAACCCGATTCGAGCCCTGTCTTGTCCCACAACTCTCTCGTGCCTAGGAGGTCGTGTGTGCCAAGTTTCGTACTAAACCGACGCCGTTTGGTGATGTTGGGGCGTTAACGCCTCGAATTCAAGTTTCTTAAGGAAGTAATTTGCCTATAGTGAAATCCGACTCTAACTCCCAAACCGGGAACCCGATTCTAGCCCCGTCTTCTCCCACAAGTCTCTCGTGCCTAGGCGTTCGTGTGTGCCAAGTTTCGTGCTAAATCGACGCCGTTTGGTGATTTTGGGGCGTTAACTCCTCGAATTCAAGTTTCTTAAGGAAGTAATTTGCGTAAAGTGAAATCCGGCTCTAACTCCTAAACCGGGAACCCGATTCGAGCCCCGTCTTCTCCCACAAGTCTCTCGTGCCTAGCCGGTCGTGTGTGCCAAGTTTCGTGCTAAACCGACGGCGTTTGGTGATTTTGGGGCGTTAACGCCTCGAAATCAAATTTCTTAAGGAAGTAATTTGCCTAAAGTGAAATCCGGCTCTAACTCCCAAACCGGGAACCCGATTCGAGCCCCGTCTTCTCCCACAAGTCTCTCGTGCCTAGGAGGTCGTGTGTGCCAAGTTTCGTGCTAAACCGACGCCGTTTGGTGATTTTGGGGCGTTAACGCCTCGAATTCAAGTTTCTTAAGGAAGTAGTTTGCCTAAAGTAAAATCCGGCTCTAACTCCCAAACCGGGAACCTGATTCGAGCCCCGTCTTCTCCCATAAGTCTCTCGTGCCTAGGAGGTCGTGTGTGCCAAGTTTCGTGCTAAACCGACGCCGTTTGGTGATTTTGGGGCGTTAACGCCTCGAATTCAAGTTTCTTAAGGAAGTAATTTGCCTAAAGTGAAATCCGACTCTAACTCCCAAACCGGGAACCAGATTCGAGCCCCGTCTTCTCCCACAAGTCTCTCGTGCCTAGGAGGTCGTGTGTGCCAAGTTTCGTGCTAAACCGACGCCGTTTTGTGATTTTGGGGCGTTAACGCCTCGAATTCAAGTTTCTTAAGGAAGTAGTTTGCCTAAAGTGAAATCCGGCTCTAACTCCCAAACCGGGAACCCGATTCCAGCCCCGTCTTGTCCCACAAGTCTCTCGTGCCTAGGAGGTCGTGTGTGCCAAGTTTCGTGCTAAACCGACGCCGTTTGGTGATTTTGGGGCGTTAACGCCTCGAATTCAAGTTTCTTAAGGAAGTAGTTTGCCTAAAGTGAAATCCGGCTCTAACTCCCAAACCGGGAACCCGATTCGAGCCCTGTCTTGTCCCACAACTCTCTCGTGCCTAGGAGGTCGTGTGTGCCAAGTTTCGTACTAAACCGACACCGTTTGGTGATGTTGGGGCGTTAACGCCTCGAATTCAAGTTTCTTAAGGAAGTAATTTGCCTAAAGTGAAATCCGGCTCTGACTCCCAAACCGGGAACCCGATTCGAGCCCCGTCTTCTCCCACAAGTCTCTCGTGCCTAGGAGGACGCGTGTGCCAAGTTTCGTGCTAAACCGACGCCGTTTGGTGATTTTGGGGTGTTAACGCCTCGAATTCAAGTTTCTTAAGGAAGTAGTTTGCCTAAAGTGAAATCCGGCTCTAACTCCCAAACCGGGAACCCGATTCGAGCCCCGTCTTCTCCCACAAGTCTCTCGTGCCTACGAGGTCGTGTGTGCCAAGTTTTGTGCTAAAGCGACGCCGTTTGGTGATTTTGGGGCGTTAACGCCTCGAATTCAAGTTTCTTAAAGAAGTAGTTTGCCTAAAGTGAAATCCGGCTCTAACTCCCAAACAGGGAACCCGATTCAAGCCCCGTCTTGTCCCACAAGTCTCTCGAGCCTAGGCGGTCGTGTCTGCCAAGTTTCGTGCAAAACCGACGCCGTTTGGTGATTTTGTGGTGTTAACGCCTCGAATTCAAGTTTTTTAAGGAAGTAATTTGCCTAAAGTGAAATCCGGATCTAACTCCCAAACCGGGAACCCGATTCGAACCCCGTCTTCTCCCACAAGTCTCTCGTGCCTTGGAGGTCGTGTGTGCCATGTTTCGTGCTAAACCAACGCCGTTTGATGATTTTGGGGCATTAACGCCTCGAATTCAAGTTTCTTAAGGAAGTAATTTGCCTAAAGTGAAATACGGCTCTAACTCCCAAACCGGGAACCCGATTCGAGCCCCGTCTTGTCCCACAAGTCTCTCGTGCCTAGGCGGTCGTGTGTGCCAAGTTTCGTGCTAAACCGACGCCGTTGGGTGATTTTGGGGCGTTAACGCCTCGAATTCAAGTTTCTTAAGAAACTAATTTGCCTAAAGTGAAATCCGGCTCTAACTCCCAAACCGGGAACCCGATTCGAGCCCCGTCTTGTCCCACAAGTCTCTCGTGCCTAGGAGGTCGTGTGTGCCAAGTTTCGTGCTAAACCAACGCCGTTTGCTGATTTTGGGGCGTTAACGCCTCGAATTCAAGTTTCTTAAGGAAGTAGTTTGCCTAAAGTGAAATCCGGCTCTAACTCCCAAACCGGGAACCCGATTCGAGCCCCGTCTTGTCCCACAAGTCTCTCGTGCCTAGGAGGTCGTGTGTGCCAAGTTTCGGGCTAAACCGACGCCGTTTGGTCATTTTTGGGCGTTAACGCCTCGAATTCAAGTTTCTTAAGGAAGTAGTTTGCCTAAAGTGAAATCCGGCTCTAACTCCCAAACCGGGAACCTGATTCGAGCCCCGTCTTCTCCCATAAGTCTCTCGTGCCTAGGAGTTCGTGTGTGCCAAGTTTCGTGCTAAACCGACGCCGTTTGGTGATTTTGGGGCGTTAACGCCTCGAATTCAAGTTTCTTAAGGAAGTAATTTGCCTAAAGTGAAATCCGGCTCTAACTCCCAAACCGGGATCCAGATTCAAGCCCCGTCTTCTCCCACAAGTCTCTGGTGCCTAGGAGGTCGTGTGTGCCAAGTTTCGTGCTAAACCGACGCCGTTTGGTGATTTTGGGGCGTTAACGCCTCGAATTCAAGTTTCTTAAGGAAGTAGTTTGCCTAAAGTGAAATCCGGCTCTAACTCCCAAACCGGGAACCCGATTCGAGCCCCGTTTTGTCCCACAAGTCTCTCGTGCCTAGGAGGTCGTGTGTGCCAAGTTTCGTGCTAAACCGACGCCGTTTGGTGATTTTGGGGCGTTAACGCCTCGAATTCAAGTTTCTTAAGGAAGTAGTTTCCTAAAGTGAAATCCGGCTCTAACTCCCAAACCGGGAACCCGATTCGAGCCCCGTCTTGTCCCACAAGTCTCTCGTGCCTAGGAGGTCGTGTGTGCCAAGTTTCGTGCTAAACCGACGCCGTTTGGTGATTTTCGGGCGTTAACGCCTCGAATTCAAGTTTCTGAAGGAAGTAGTTTGCCTAAAGTGAAATACGGCTCTAACTCCCAAACCGGGAACCCGATTCGAGCCCCGTCTTCTCCCACAAGTCTCTCGTGCCTAGGCGGTCGTGTGTGCCAAGTTTCGTGCTAAATCGACGCCGTTTGGTGATTTTGGGGCGTTAACTCCTCGAATTTAAGTTTCTTAAGGAAGTAATTTGCCTAAAGTGAAATCCGGCTCTAACTCCTAAACCGGGAACCCGATTCGAGCCCCGTCTTCTCCCACAAGTCTCTCGTGCCTAGGCGGTCGTGTGTGCCAAGTTTCGTGCTAAACCGACGCCGTTTGGTGATTTTGGGGCGTTAACTCCTCGAATTCAAGTTTCTTAAGGAAGTAGTATGCCTAAAGTGAAATCCGACTCTAACTCCCAAACCGGGAACCCGATTCGAGCCCCGTCTTCTCCCACAAGTCCCTCGTGCCTAGGAGGTCGTGTCTGCCACGTTTCGTGCTAAACCGACGAGGTTTGGTGATTTTGGGGCGTTAACGCCTCGAATTCAAGTTTCTTAAGGAAGTAGTTTGCCTAAAGTGAAATCCGGCTCTAACTCCCAAACCGGGAACCCGATTCGAGCCCCGTCTTCTCCCACAAGTCTCTCGTGCCTAGGAGGTCGTGTGTGCCAAGTTTCGTGCTAAACCGATGCCGTTTGGTGATTTTGGGGCGTTAACACCTCGAATTCAAGTTTCTTAAGGAAGCAGTTTGCCTAAAGTGAAATCCGGCTCTAACTCCCAAACCGGGAACCCGATTCGAGCCCTGTCTTGTCCCACAACTCTCTCGTGCCTAGGAGGTCGTGGGTGCCAAGTTTCGTGATAAACCGACGCCGTTTGGTGATTTTGGGGCGTTAACACCTCGAATTCAAGTTTCTTAAGGAACTAGTTTGCCTGAAGTGAAATCCGGCTCTAACTCCCAAACCGGGAACCTGATTCGAGCCTCGCCTTCTCCCACAAGTCTCTCGTGCCTAGGAGGTCGTGTGTGCCAAGTTTCGTACTAAACCGACGCCGTTTGGTATTTTGGGGCGTTAACGCCTCGAATTCAAGTTTCTTAAGGAAGTAATTTGCCTAAAGTGAAATCCGGCTCTAACTCCCAAACCGGGAACCCGATTCGAGCCCCGTCTTCTCCCACAAGTCTCCCGTGCCTAGGAGGTCGTGTGTGCCAAGTTTCGTGCTAAACCGATGCCGTTTGGTGATTTTGGGGCGTTAACGCCTCGAATTCAAGTTTCTTAAGGAAGTAGTTTGCCTAAAGTGAAATCCGGCTCTAACTCCCAAACCGGGAACCCGATTCGAGCCCCGTCTTCTCCCACAAGTCTCTCGTGCCTAGGAGGTCGTGTGTGCCAAGTTTCGTGCTAAACCGACGCCGTTTGGTGATTTTGGAGCGTTAACACCTCGAATTCAAGTTTCTTAAGGAAGTAGTTTGCCTAAAGTGAAATCCGGCTCTAACTCCCAAACCGGGAACCTGATTCGAGCCTCGCCTTCTCCCACAAGTCTCTCTTGCCTAGGAGGTCGTGTGTGCCAAGTTTCGTGCTAAACCGACGCCGTTTGGTATTTTGGGGCGTTAACGCCTCGAATTCAAGTTTCTTAAGGAAGTAATTTGCCTAAAGTGAAATCCGGCTCTAACTCCCAAACCGGGAACCCGATTCGAGCCCCGTCTTCTCCCACAAGTCTCTCGTGCCTAGGAGGTCGTGTGTGCCAAGTTTCGTGCTAAACCGACGCCGTTTGGTGATTTTGGGGCGTTAACGCCTCGAATTCAAGTTTCTTAAGGAAGCAGTTTGCCTAAAGTGAAATCCGGCTCTAACTCCCAAACCGGGAACCCGATTCGAGCCCCGTCTTCTCCCACAAGTCTCTCGTGCCTAGGCGGTCGTGTGTGCCAAGTTTCGTGCTAAACCGACGCCGTTTGGTGATTTTGGGGCGTTCACGCCTCGAATTCAAGTTTCTTAAGGAAGTAGTTTGCCTAAAGTAAAATCCGGCTCTAACTCCCAAACCGGGAACCTGATTCGAGCCCCGTCTTCTCCCACAAGTCTCTCGTGCCTACGAGGTCGTGTGTGCCAAGTTTCGTGCTAAACCGACGCCGTTTGGTGATTTTGGGGCGTTAACGCCTCGAATTCAAGTTTCTTAAGGAAGTAATTTGCCTACAGTGAAATCCGACTCTAACTCCCAAACCGGGAACCAGATTCGAGCCCCGTCTTCTCCCACAAGTCTCTCGTGCCTAGGAGGTCGTGTGTGCCAAGTTTCGTGCTAAACCGACGCCGTTTGGTGATTTTGGGGCGTTAACGCCTCGAATTCAAGTTTCTTAAGGAAGTAGTTTGCCTAAAGTGAAATCCGGCTCTAACTCCCAAACCGGGAACCCGATTCCAGCCCCGTCTTGTCCCACAAGTCTCTCGTGCCTAGGAGGTCGTGTGTGCCAAGTTTCGTGCTAAACCAACGCCGTTTGGTGATTTTGGGGCGTTAACGCCTCGAATTCAAGTTTCTTAAGGAAGTAGTTTGCCTAAAGTGAAATCCGGCTCTAACTCCCAAACCGGGAACCCGATTCCAGCCCCGTCTTCTCCCACAAATCTCTCGTGCCTAGGCGGTCGTGTGTGCCAAGTTTCGTGCTAAATCGACGCCGTTTGGTGATTTTGGGGCGTTAACTCCTCGAATTCAAGTTTCTTAAGGAAGTAATTTACCTAAAGTGAAATCCGGCTCTAACTCCTAAACCGGGAACCCGATTCGAGCCCCGTCTTCTCCCACAAGTCTCTCGTGCCTAGGCGGTCGTGTGTGCCAAGTTTCGTGCTAAACCGACGCCGTTTGGTGATTTTGGGGCGTTAACTCCTCGAATTCAAGTTTCTTAAGGAAGTAATTTGCCTAAAGTGAAATCCGCCTCTAACTCCCAAACCGGGAACCCGATTCGAGCCCCGTCTTCTCTCACAAGTCTCTCGTGCCTAGGAGGTCGTGTCTGCCAAGTTTCGTGCTAAACCGACGCGGTTTGGTGATTTTGGGGCGTTAACGCCTCGAATTCAAGTTTCTTAAGGAAGTAGTTTGCCTAAAGTGAAATCCGGCTCTAACTCCCAAACCGGGAACCCGATTCGAGCCCTGTCTTGTCCCACAACTCTCTCGTGCCTAGGAGGTCGTGTGTGCCAAGTTTCGTACTAAACCGACGCCGTTTGGTGATGTTGGGGCGTTAACGCCTCGAATTCAAGTTTCTTAAGGAAGTAATTTGCCTAAAGTGAAATCCGGCTCTAACTCCCAAACCGGGAACCCGATTCGAGCCCCGTCTTCTCCCACAAGTCTCTCGTGCCTAGGCGGTCGTGTGTGCCAAGTTTCGTGCTAAATCGACGCCGTTTGGTGATTTTGGGGCGTTAACTCCTCGAATTCAAGTTTCTTAAGGAAGTAATTTGCCTAAAGTGAAATTCGGCTCTAACTCCCAAACCGGGAACCCGATTCGAGCCCCGTCTTCTCCCACAAGTCTCTCGTGCCTAGGCGGTCGTGTGTGCCAAGTTTCGTGCTAAACCGACGCCGTTTGGTGATTTTGGGGCGTTAACACCTCGAATTCAAGTTTCTTAAGGAAGTAGTTTGCCTAAAGTGAAATCCGGCTCTAACTCCCAAACCGGGAACCCGATTCGAGCCCCGTCTTCTCCCACAAGTCTCTCGTGCCCAGGAGGTCGTGTGTGCCAAGTTTCGTGCTAAACCGACGCCGTTTGGTGATTTTGGGGTGTTAACACCTCGAATTCAAGTTTCTTAAGGAACTAGTTTGCCTGAAGTGAAATCCGGCTCTAACTCCCAAACCGGGAACCTGATTCGAGCCTCGCCTTCTCCCACAAGTCTCTCGTGCCTAGGAGGTCGTGTGTGCCAAGTTTCGTGCTAAACCGACGCCGTTTGGTATTTTGGGGCGTTAACGCCTCGAATTCAAGTTTCTTAAGGAAGTAATTTGCCTAAAGTGAAATCCGGCTCTAACTCCCAAACCGGGAACCCGATTCGAGCCCCGTCTTCTCCCACAAGTCTCTCGTGCCTAGGAGGTCGTGTGTGCCAAGTTTCGTGCTAAACCGATGCCGTTTGGTGATTTTGGGGCGTTAACACCTCGAATTCAAGTTTCTTAAGGAAGCAGTTTGCCTGAAGTGAAATCCGGCTCTAACTCCCAAACCGGGAACCCGATTCGAGCCCCGTCTTCTCCCACAAGTCTCTCGTGCCTAGGAGGTCGTGTGTGCCAAGTTTCGTGCTAAACCGACGCCGTTTGGTGATTTTGGGGCGTTCACGCCTCGAATTCAAGTTTCTTAAGGAAGTAGTTTGCCTAAAGTAAAATCTGGCTCTAACTCCCAAACCGGGAACCTGATTCGACCCCCGTCTTCTCCCACAAGTCTCTCGTGCCTACGAGGTCGTGTGTGCCAAGTTTCGTGCTAAACCGACGCCGTTTGGTGATTTTGGGGCGTTAACGCCTCGAATTCAAGTTTCTTAAGGAAGTAATTTGCCTACAGTGAAATCCGACTCTAACTCCCAAACCGGGAACCAGATTCGAGCCCCGTCTTCTCCCACAAGTCTCTCGTGCCTAGGAGGTCGTGTGTGCCAAGTTTCGTGCTAAACCGACGCCGTTTGGTGATTTTGGGGCGTTAACGCCTCGAATTCAAGTTTCTTAAGGAAATAGTTTGCCTAAAGTGAAATCCGGCTCTAACTCCCAAACCGGGAACCCGATTCCAGCCCCGTCTTGTCCCACAAGTCTCTCGTGCCAAGGAGGTCGTGTGTGCCAAGTTTCGTGCTAAACCAACGCCGTTTGGTGATTTTGGGGCGTTAACGCCTCGAATTCAAGTTTCTTAAGGAAGTAGTTTGCCTAAAGTGAAATCCGGCTCTAACTCCCAAACCGGGAGCCCGATTCGAGCCCCGTCTTCTCCCACAAATCTCTCGTGCCTAGGCGGTCGTGTGTGCCAAGTTTCGTGCTAAATCGACGCCGTTTGGTATTTTGGGGCGATAACTCCTCGAATTCAAGTTTCTTAAGGAAGTAATTTACCTAAAGTGAAATCCGGCTCTAACTCCTAAACCGGGAACCCGATTCGAGCCCCGTCTTCTCCCACAAGTCTCTCGTGCCTAGGAGGTCGTGTGTGCCAAGTTTCGTGCTAAACCAACGCCGTTTGGTGATTTTGGGGCGTTAACGCCTCGAATTCAAGTTTCTTAAGGAAGTAATTTGCCTAAAGTGAAATCCGCCTCTAACTCCCAAACCGGGAACCCGATTCGAGCCCCGTCTTGTCCCACAAGTCTCTCGTGCCTAGGAGGTCGTGTCTGCCAAGTTTCGTGCTAAACCGACGCCGTTTGGTGATTTTGGGGCGTTAACGCCTCGAATTCAAGTTTCTGAAGGAAGTAGTTTGCCTAAAGTGAAATACGGCTCTAACTCCCAAACCGGGAACCCGATTCGAGCCCCGTCTTCTCCCACAAGTCTCTCGTGCCTAGGCGGTCGTGTGTGCCAAGTTTCGTGCTAAATCGACGCCGTTTGGTGATTTTGGGGCGTTAACTCCTCGAATTTAAGTTTCTTAAGGAAGTAATTTGCCTAAAGTGAAATCCGGCTCTAACTCCTAAACCGGGAACCCGATTCGAGCCCCGTCTTCTCCCACAAGTCTCTCGTGCCTAGGCGGTCGTGTGTGCCAAGTTTCGTGCTAAACCGACGCCGTTTGGTGATTTTGGGGCGTTAACTCCTCGAATTCAAGTTTCTTAAGGAAGTAATTTGCCTAAAGTGAAATCCGGCTCTAACTCCCAAACCGGGAACCCGATTCGAGCCCCGTCTTCTCCCACAAGTCTCTCGTGCCTAGGAGGTCGTGTCTGCCAAGTTTCGTGCTAAACCGACGAGGTTTGGTGATTTTGGGGCGTTAACGCCTCGAATTCAAGTTTCTTAAGGAAGTAGTTTGCCTAAAGTGAAATCCGGCTCTAACTCCCAAACCGGGAACCCGATTCGAGCCCTGTCTTGTCCCACAACTCTCTCGTGCCTAGGAGGTCGTGGGTGCCAAGTTTCGTGATAAACCGACGCCGTTTGGTGATTTTGGGGCGTTAACACCTCGAATTCAAGTTTCTTAAGGAACTAGTTTGCCTGAAGTGAAATCCGGCTCTAACTCCCAAACCGGGAACCTGATTCGAGCCTCGCCTTCTCCCACAAGTCTCTCGTGCCTAGGAGGTCGTGTGTGCCAAGTTTCGTACTAAACCGACGCCGTTTGGTATTTTGGGGCGTTAACGCCTCGAATTCAAGTTTCTTAAGGAAGTAATTTGCCTAAAGTGAAATCCGGCTCTAACTCCCAAACCGGGAACCCGATTCGAGCCCCGTCTTCTCCCACAAGTCTCCCGTGCCTAGGAGGTCGTGTGTGCCAAGTTTCGTGCTAAACCGATGCCGTTTGGTGATTTTGGGGCGTTAACGCCTCGAATTCACGTTTCTTAAGGAAGTAGTTTGCCTAAAGTGAAATCCGGCTCTAACTCCCAAACCGGGAACCCGATTCGAGCCCCGTCTTCTCCCACAAGTCTCTCGTGCCTAGGAGGTCGTGTGTGCCAAGTTTCGTGCTAAACCGACGCCGTTTGGTGATTTTGGAGCGTTAACACCTCGAATTCAAGTTTCTTAAGGAAGTAGTTTGCCTAAAGTGAAATCCGGCTCTAACTCCCAAACCGGGAACCTGATTCGAGCCTCGCCTTCTCCCACAAGTCTCTCTTGCCTAGGAGGTCGTGTGTGCCAAGTTTCGTGCTAAACCGACGCCGTTTGGTATTTTGGGGCGTTAACGCCTCGAATTCAAGTTTCTTAAGGAAGTAATTTGCCTAAAGTGAAATCCGGCTCTAACTCCCAAACCGGGAACCCGATTCGAGCCCCGTCTTCTCCCACAAGTCTCTCGTGCCTAGGAGGTCGTGTGTGCCAAGTTTCGTGCTAAACCGATGCCGTTTGGTGATTTTGGGGCGTTAACACCTCGAATTCAAGTTTCTTAAGGAAGCAGTTTGCCTAAAGTGAAATCCGGCTCTAACTCCCAAACCGGGAACCCGATTCGAGCCCCGTCTTCTCCCACAAGTCTCTCGTGCCTAGGCGGTCGTGTGTGCCAAGTTTCGTGCTAAACCGACGCCGTTTGGTGATTTTGGGGCGTTCACGCCTCGAATTCAAGTTTCTTAAGGAAGTAGTTTGCCTAAAGTAAAATCCGGCTCTAACTCCCAAACCGGGAACCTGATTCGAGCCCCGTCTTCTCCCACAAGTCTCTCGTGCCTACGAGGTCGTGTGTGCCAAGTTTCGTGCTAAACCGACGCCGTTTGGTGATTTTGGGGCGTTAACGCCTCGAATTCAAGTTTCTTAAGGAAGTAATTTGCCTACAGTGAAATCCGACTCTAACTCCCAAACCGGGAACCAGATTCGAGCCCCGTCTTCTCCCACAAGTCTCTCGTGCCTAGGAGGTCGTGTGTGCCAAGTTTCGTGCTAAACCGACGCCGTTTGGTGATTTTGGGGCGTTAACGCCTCGAATTCAAGTTTCTTAAGGAAGTAGTTTGCCTAAAGTGAAATCCGGCTCTAACTCCCAAACCGGGAACCCGATTCGAGCCCCGTCTTCTCCCACAAGTCTCTCGTGCCTAGGAGGTCGTGTCTGCCAAGTTTCGTGCTAAACCGACGCCGTTTGGTGATTTTGGGGCGTTCACGCCTCGAATTCAAGTTTCTTAAGGAAGTAGTTTGCCTAAAGTAAAATCCGGCTCTAACTCCCAAACCGGGAACCTGATTCGAGCCCCGTCTTCTCCCACAAGTCTCTCGTGCCTACGAGGTCGTGTGTGCCAAGTTTCGTGCTAAACCGACGCCGTTTGGTGATTTTGGGGCGTTAACGCCTCGAATTCAAGTTTCTTAAGGAAGTAATTTGCCTAAAGTGAAATCCGACTCTAACTCCCAAACCGGGAACCAGATTCGAGCCCCGTCTTCTCCCACAAGTCTCTCGTGCCTAGGAGGTCGTATGTGCCAAGTTTCGTGCTAAACCGACGCCGTTTGGTGATTTTGGGGCATTAACGCCTCGAATTCAACTTTCTTAAGGAAGTAGTTTGCCTAAAGTGAAATCCGGCTCTAACTACCAAATCGGGAACCCGATTCCAGTCCCGTCTTGTCCCACAAGTCTCTCGTGCCTAGGAGGTCGTGTGTGCCAAGTTTCGTGCTAAACCGACGCCGTTTGGTGATTTTGGGGCGTTAACGCCTCAAATTCAAGTTTCTTAAGGAAGTAGTTTGCCTAAAGTGAAATCCGGCTCTAACTCCCAAACCGGGAACCCGATTCGAGCCCCGTCTTGTCCCACAAGTCTCTCGTGCCTAGGCGGTCGTGTGTGCCAAGTTTCGTGCTAAATCGACGCCGTTTGGTGATTTTGGGGCGTTAACTCCTCGAATTCAAGTTTCTTAAGGAAGTAATTTGCCTAAAGTGAAATCCGGCTCTAACTCCTAAACCGGGAACCCGATTCGAGCCCCGTCTTCTCCCACAAGTCTCTCGTGCCTAGGCGGTCGTGTGTGCCAAGTTTCGTGCTAAACCGACGCCGTTTGGTGATTTTGGGGCGTTAACTCCTCGAATTCAAGTTTCTTAAGGAAGTATTTTGCCTAAAGTGAAATCCGGCTCTAACTCCCAAACCGGGAACCCGATTCGAGCCCCGTCTTCTCCCACAAGTCTCTCGTGCCTAGGAGGTCGTGTCTGCCAAGTTTCGTGCTAAACCGACGCCGTTTGGTGATTTTGGGGCGTTAACGCCTCGAATTCAAGTTTCTTAAGGAAGTAGTTTGCCTAAAGTGAAATCCGGCTCTAACTCCCAAACCGGGAACCCGATTCGAGCCCTGTCTTGTCCCACAACTCTCTCGTGCCTAGGAGGTCGTGTGTGCCAAGTTTCGTACTAAACCGACGCCGTTTGGTGATGTTGGGGCGTTAACGCCTCGAATTCAGGTTTCTTAAGGAAGTAATTTGCCTAAAGTGAAATCCGGCTCTAACTCCCAAACCGGGAACCCGGTTCGAGCCCCATCTTCTCCCACAAGTCTCTCGTGCCTAGGCGGTCGTGTGTGCCAAGTTTCGTGCTAAATCGACGCCGTTTGGTGATTTTGGGGCGTTAACTCCTCGAATTCAAGTTTCTTAAGGAAGTAATTTGCCTAAAGTGAAATCCGGCTCTAACTCCCAAACCGGGAACCCGATTCGAGCCCCGTCTTCTCCCACAAGTCTCTCGTGCCTAGGCGATCGTGTGTGCCAAGTTTCGTGCTAAACCGACGCCGTTTGGTGATTTTGGGGCGTTAACACCTCGAATTCAAGTTTCTTAAGGAAGTAGTTTGCCTAAAGTGAAATCCGGCTCTAAGTCCCAAACTGGGAACCCGATTCGAGCCCCGTCTTCTCCCACAAGTCTCTCGTGCCTAGGAGGTCGTGTCTGCCAAGTTTCGTGCTAAACCGACGCGGTTTGGTGATTTTGGGGCGTTAACGCCTCGAATTCAAGTTTCTTAAGGAAGTAGTTTGCCTAAAGTGAAATCCGGCTCTAACTCCCAAACCGGAAACCCGATTCGAGCCCCGTCTTCTCCCACAAGTCTCTCGTGCCTAAGCGGTCGTGTGTGCCAAGTTTCGTGCTAAATCGACGCCGTTTGGTGATTTTGGGGCGTTAACTCCTCGAATTCAAGTTTCTTAAGGAGGTAATTTGCCTACAGTGAAATCCGGCTCTAACTCCTAAACCGGGAACCCGATTCGAGCCCCGTATTCTCCCACAAGTCTCTCGTGCCTAGGCGGTCGTGTCTGCCAAGTTTCGTGCTAAACCGACGCCGTTTGGTGATTTTGGGGCGTTCACGCCTCGAATTCAAGTTTCTTAAGGAAGTAATTTGCCTAAAGTGAAATCCGGCTCTAACTCCCAAACCGGGAACCCGATTCGAGCCCCGTCTTCTCCCACAAGTCTCTCGTGCCTAGGAGGTCGTGTGTGCCAAGTTTCGTGCTAAACCGACGCCGTTTGGTGATTTTGGGGCGTTAACACCTCGAATTCAAGTTTCTTAAGAAAGTAGTTTGCCTAAAGTGAAATCCGGCTCTAACTCCCAAACCGGGAACCTGATTCGAGCCTCGCCTTCTCCACAAGTCTCTCTTGCCTAGGAGGTCGTGTGTGCCAAGTTTCGTGCTAAACCGACGCCGTTTGGTATTTTGGGGCGTTAACGCCTCGAATTCAAGTTTCTTAAGGAAGTAATTTGCCTAAAGTGAAATCCGGCTCTAACTCCCAAACCGGGAACCCGATTCGAGCCCCGTCTTGTCCCACAAGTCTCTCGTGCCTAGGAGGTCGTGTGTGCCAAGTTTCGTGCTAAACCGATGCCGTTTGGTGATTTTGGGGCGTTAACACCTCGAATTCAAGTTTCTTAAGGAAGTAGTTTGCCTAAAGTGAAATCCGGCTCTAACTCCCAAACCGGGAACCCGATTCGAGCCCCGTCTTCTCCCACAAGTCTCTCGTGCCTAGGAGGTCGTGTGTGCCAAGTTTCGTGCTAAACCGACGCCGTTTGGTGATTTTGGGGCGTTAACGCCTCGAATTCAAGTTTCTTAAGGAAGTAGTTTGCCTAAAGTAAAATCCGGCTCTAACTCCCAAACCGGGAACCTGATTCGAGCCCCGTCTTCTCCCACAAGTCTCTCGTGCCTAGGAGGTCGTGTGTGCCAAGTTTCGTGCTAAACCGACGCCGTTTGGTGATTTTGGGGCGTTAACGCCTCGAATTCAAGTTTCTTAAGGAAGTAATTTGCCTAAAGTGAAATCCGACTCTAACTCCCAAACCGGGAACCAGATTCGAGCCCCGTCTTCTCCCACAAGTCTCTCGTGCCTAGGAGGTCGTGTGTGCCAAGTTTCGTGCTAAACCGACGCCGTTTGGTGATTTTGGGGCGTTAACGCCTCGAATTCAAGTTTCTTAAGGAAGTAGTTTGCCTAAAGTGAAATCCGGCTCTAACTCCCAAACCGGGAACCCGATTCCAGCCCCGTCTTGTCCCACAAGTCTCTCGTGCCTAGGAGGTCGTGTGTGCCAAGTTTCATGCTAAACCGACGCCGTTTTGCTGATTTTGGGGCGTTCACGCCTCGAATTCAAGTTTCTTAAGGAAGTAGTTTGCCTAAAGTAAAATCCGGCTCTAACTCCCAAACCGGGAACCTGATTCGAGCCCCGTCTTCTCCCACAAGTCTCTCGTGCCTACGAGGTCGTGTGTGCCAAGTTTCGTGCTAAACCGACGCCGTTTGGTGATTTTGGGGCGTTAACGCCTCGAATTCAAGTTTCTTAAGGAAGTAATTTGCCTAAAGTGAAATCCGACTCTAACTCCCAAACCGGGAACCAGATTCGAGCCCCGTCTTCTCCCACAAGTCTCTCGTGCCTAGGAGGTCGTATGTGCCAAGTTTCGTGCTAAACCGACGCCGTTTGGTGATTTTGGGGCATTAACGCCTCGAATTCAACTTTCTTAAGGAAGTAGTTTGCCTAAAGTGAAATCCGGCTCTAACTACCAAATCGGGAACCCGATTCCAGTCCCGTCTTGTCCCACAAGTCTCTCGTGCCTAGGAGGTCGTGTGTGCCAAGTTTCGTGCTAAACCGACGCCGTTTGGTGATTTTGGGGCGTTAACGCCTCAAATTCAAGTTTCTTAAGGAAGTAGTTTGCCTAAAGTGAAATCCGGCTCTAACTCCCAAACCGGGAACCCGATTCGAGCCCCGTCTTGTCCCACAAGTCTCTCGTGCCTAGGCGGTCGTGTGTGCCAAGTTTCGTGCTAAATCGACGCCGTTTGGTGATTTTGGGGCGTTAACTCCTCGAATTCAAGTTTCTTAAGGAAGTAATTTGCCTAAAGTGAAATCCGGCTCTAACTCCTAAACCGGGAACCCGATTCGAGCCCCGTCTTCTCCCACAAGTCTCTCGTGCCTAGGCGGTCGTGTGTGCCAAGTTTCGTGCTAAACCGACGCCGTTTGGTGATTTTGGGGCGTTAACTCCTCGAATTCAAGTTTCTTAAGGAAGTATTTTGCCTAAAGTGAAATCCGGCTCTAACTCCCAAACCGGGAACCCGATTCGAGCCCCGTCTTCTCCCACAAGTCTCTCGTGCCTAGGAGGTCGTGTCTGCCAAGTTTCGTGCTAAACCGACGCCGTTTGGTGATTTTGGGGCGTTAACGCCTCGAATTCAAGTTTCTTAAGGAAGTAGTTTGCCTAAAGTGAAATCCGGCTCTAACTCCCAAACCGGGAACCCGATTCGAGCCCTGTCTTGTCCCACAACTCTCTCGTGCCTAGGAGGTCGTGTGTGCCAAGTTTCGTACTAAACCGACGCCGTTTGGTGATGTTGGGGCGTTAACGCCTCGAATTCAGGTTTCTTAAGGAAGTAATTTGCCTAAAGTGAAATCCGGCTCTAACTCCCAAACCGGGAACCCGGTTCGAGCCCCATCTTCTCCCACAAGTCTCTCGTGCCTAGGCGGTCGTGTGTGCCAAGTTTCGTGCTAAATCGACGCCGTTTGGTGATTTTGGGGCGTTAACTCCTCGAATTCAAGTTTCTTAAGGAAGTAATTTGCCTAAAGTGAAATCCGGCTCTAACTCCCAAACCGGGAACCCGATTCGAGCCCCGTCTTCTCCCACAAGTCTCTCGTGCCTAGGCGATCGTGTGTGCCAAGTTTCGTGCTAAACCGACGCCGTTTGGTGATTTTGGGGCGTTAACACCTCGAATTCAAGTTTCTTAAGGAAGTAGTTTGCCTAAAGTGAAATCCGGCTCTAAGTCCCAAACTGGGAACCCGATTCGAGCCCCGTCTTCTCCCACAAGTCTCTCGTGCCTAGGAGGTCGTGTCTGCCAAGTTTCGTGCTAAACCGACGCGGTTTGGTGATTTTGGGGCGTTAACGCCTCGAATTCAAGTTTCTTAAGGAAGTAGTTTGCCTAAAGTGAAATCCGGCTCTAACTCCCAAACCGGAAACCCGATTCGAGCCCCGTCTTCTCCCACAAGTCTCTCGTGCCTAAGCGGTCGTGTGTGCCAAGTTTCGTGCTAAATCGACGCCGTTTGGTGATTTTGGGGCGTTAACTCCTCGAATTCAAGTTTCTTAAGGAGGTAATTTGCCTACAGTGAAATCCGGCTCTAACTCCTAAACCGGGAACCCGATTCGAGCCCCGTATTCTCCCACAAGTCTCTCGTGCCTAGGCGGTCGTGTCTGCCAAGTTTCGTGCTAAACCGACGCCGTTTGGTGATTTTGGGGCGTTCACGCCTCGAATTCAAGTTTCTTAAGGAAGTAATTTGCCTAAAGTGAAATCCGGCTCTAACTCCCAAACCGGGAACCCGATTCGAGCCCCGTCTTCTCCCACAAGTCTCTCGTGCCTAGGAGGTCGTGTGTGCCAAGTTTCGTGCTAAACCGACGCCGTTTGGTGATTTTGGGGCGTTAACACCTCGAATTCAAGTTTCTTAAGAAAGTAGTTTGCCTAAAGTGAAATCCGGCTCTAACTCCCAAACCGGGAACCTGATTCGAGCCTCGCCTTCTCCACAAGTCTCTCTTGCCTAGGAGGTCGTGTGTGCCAAGTTTCGTGCTAAACCGACGCCGTTTGGTATTTTGGGGCGTTAACGCCTCGAATTCAAGTTTCTTAAGGAAGTAATTTGCCTAAAGTGAAATCCGGCTCTAACTCCCAAACCGGGAACCCGATTCGAGCCCCGTCTTGTCCCACAAGTCTCTCGTGCCTAGGAGGTCGTGTGTGCCAAGTTTCGTGCTAAACCGATGCCGTTTGGTGATTTTGGGGCGTTAACACCTCGAATTCAAGTTTCTTAAGGAAGTAGTTTGCCTAAAGTGAAATCCGGCTCTAACTCCCAAACCGGGAACCCGATTCGAGCCCCGTCTTCTCCCACAAGTCTCTCGTGCCTAGGAGGTCGTGTGTGCCAAGTTTCGTGCTAAACCGACGCCGTTTGGTGATTTTGGGGCGTTAACGCCTCGAATTCAAGTTTCTTAAGGAAGTAGTTTGCCTAAAGTAAAATCCGGCTCTAACTCCCAAACCGGGAACCTGATTCGAGCCCCGTCTTCTCCCACAAGTCTCTCGTGCCTAGGAGGTCGTGTGTGCCAAGTTTCGTGCTAAACCGACGCCGTTTGGTGATTTTGGGGCGTTAACGCCTCGAATTCAAGTTTCTTAAGGAAGTAATTTGCCTAAAGTGAAATCCGACTCTAACTCCCAAACCGGGAACCAGATTCGAGCCCCGTCTTCTCCCACAAGTCTCTCGTGCCTAGGAGGTCGTGTGTGCCAAGTTTCGTGCTAAACCGACGCCGTTTGGTGATTTTGGGGCGTTAACGCCTCGAATTCAAGTTTCTTAAGGAAGTAGTTTGCCTAAAGTGAAATCCGGCTCTAACTCCCAAACCGGGAACCCGATTCCAGCCCCGTCTTGTCCCACAAGTCTCTCGTGCCTAGGAGGTCGTGTGTGCCAAGTTTCATGCTAAACCGACGCCGTTTTGCTGATTTTGGGGCGTTAACGCCTCGAATTCAAGTTTCTTAAGGAAGTAGTTTGCCTAAAGTGAAATCCGGCTCTAATTCCCAAATCGGGAACCCGATTCGAGCCCCGTCTTCTCCCACAAGTCTCTCGTGCCTAGGCGGTCGTGTGTGCCAAGTTTCGTGCTAAATCGACGCCGTTTGGTGATTTTGGGGCGTTAACTCCTCGAATTCAAGTTTCTTAAGGAAGTAATTTACCTAAAGTGAAATCCGGCTCTAACTCCTAAACCGGGAACCCGATTCGACCCCCGTCTTCTCCCACAAGTCTCTCGTGCCTAGGCGGTCGTGTGTGCCAAGTTTCGTGCTAAACCGACGCCGTTTGGTGATTTTGGGGCGTTAACTCCTCGAATTCAAGTTTCTTAAGGAAGTAATTTGCCTAAAGTGAAATCCGCCTCTAACTCCCAAACCGGGAACCCGATTCGAGCCCCGTCTTGTCCCACAAGTCTCTCGTGCCTAGGAGGTCGTGTCTGCCAAGTTTCGTGCTAAACCGACGCGGTTTGGTGATTTTGGGGCGTTAACGCCTCGAATTCAAGTTTCTTAAGGAAGTAGTTTGCCTAAAGTGAAATCCGGCTCTAACTCCCAAACCGGGAACCCGATTCGAGCCCTGTCTTGTCCCACAACTCTCTCGTGCCTAGGAGGTCGTGTGTGCCAAGTTTCGTACTAAACCGACGCCGTTTGGAGATGTTGCGGCGTTAACGCCTCGAATTCAAGTTTCTTAAGGAAGTAATTTGCCTAAAGTGAAATCCGGCTCTAACTCCCAAACCGGGAACCCGATTCGAGCCCCGTCTTCTCCCACAAGTCTCTCGTGCCTAGGCGGTCGTGTGTGCCAAGTTTCGTGCTAAATCGACACCGTTTGGTGATTTTGGGGCGTTAACTCCTCGAATTCAAGTTTCTTAAGGAAGTAATTTGCCTAAAGTGAAATCCGGCTCTTAACTCCCAAACCGGGAACCCGATTCGAGCCCCGTCTTCTCCCACAAGTCTCTCGTGCCTAGGCGGTCGTGTGTGCCAAGTTTCGTGCTAAACCGACGCCGTTTGGTGATTTTGGGGCGTTAACACCTCGAATTCAAGTTTCTTAAGGAAGTAGTTTGCCTAAAGTGAAATCCGGCTCTAACTCCCAAACCGGGAACCCGATTCGAGCCCCGTCTTCTCCCACAAGTCTCTCGTGCCTAGGAGGTTGTGTGTGCCAAGTTTCGTGCTAAACCGACGCCGTTTGGTGATTTTGGGGCGTTAACACCTCGAATTCAAGTTTCTTAAGGAAGTAGTTTGCCTGAAGTGAAATCCGGCTCTAACTCCCAAACCGGGAACCTGATTCGAGCCTCGCCTTCTCCCACAAGTCTCTCGTGCCTAGGAGGTCGTGTGTGCCAAGTTTCGTGCTAAACCGACGCCGTTTGGTATTTTGGGGCGTTAACGCCTCGAATTCAAGTTTCTTAAGGAAGTAATTTGCCTAAAGTGAAATCCGGCTCTAACTCCCAAACCGGGAACCCGATTCGAGCCCCGTCTTCTCCCACAAGTCTCTCGTGCCTAGGAGGTCGTGTGTGCCAAGTTTCGTGCTAAACCAACGCCGTTTGGTGATTTTGGGGCGTTAACGCCTCGAATTCAAGTTTCTTAAGGAAGTAATTTGCCTAAAGTGAAATCCGCCTCTAACTCCCAAACCGGGAACCCGATTCGAGCCCCGTCTTGTCCCACAAGTCTCTCGTGCCTAGGAGGTCGTGTCTGCCAAGTTTCGTGCTAAACCGACGCCGTTTGGTGATTTTGGGGCGTTAACGCCTCGAATTCAAGTTTCTGAAGGAAGTAGTTTGCCTAAAGTGAAATACGGCTCTAACTCCCAAACCGGGAACCCGATTCGAGCCCCGTCTTCTCCCACAAGTCTCTCGTGCCTAGGCGGTCGTGTGTGCCAAGTTTCGTGCTAAATCGACGCCGTTTGGTGATTTTGGGGCGTTAACTCCTCGAATTTAAGTTTCTTAAGGAAGTAATTTGCCTAAAGTGAAATCCGGCTCTAACTCCTAAACCGGGAACCCGATTCGAGCCCCGTCTTCTCCCACAAGTCTCTCGTGCCTAGGCGGTCGTGTGTGCCAAGTTTCGTGCTAAACCGACGCCGTTTGGTGATTTTGGGGCGTTAACTCCTCGAATTCAAGTTTCTTAAGGAAGTAATTTGCCTAAAGTGAAATCCGGCTCTAACTCCCAAACCGGGAACCCGATTCGAGCCCCGTCTTCTCCCACAAGTCTCTCGTGCCTAGGAGGTCGTGTCTGCCAAGTTTCGTGCTAAACCGACGAGGTTTGGTGATTTTGGGGCGTTAACGCCTCGAATTCAAGTTTCTTAAGGAAGTAGTTTGCCTAAAGTGAAATCCGGCTCTAACTCCCAAACCGGGAACCCGATTCGAGCCCTGTCTTGTCCCACAACTCTCTCGTGCCTAGGAGGTCGTGGGTGCCAAGTTTCGTGATAAACCGACGCCGTTTGGTGATTTTGGGGCGTTAACACCTCGAATTCAAGTTTCTTAAGGAACTAGTTTGCCTGAAGTGAAATCCGGCTCTAACTCCCAAACCGGGAACCTGATTCGAGCCTCGCCTTCTCCCACAAGTCTCTCGTGCCTAGGAGGTCGTGTGTGCCAAGTTTCGTACTAAACCGACGCCGTTTGGTATTTTGGGGCGTTAACGCCTCGAATTCAAGTTTCTTAAGGAAGTAATTTGCCTAAAGTGAAATCCGGCTCTAACTCCCAAACCGGGAACCCGATTCGAGCCCCGTCTTCTCCCACAAGTCTCCCGTGCCTAGGAGGTCGTGTGTGCCAAGTTTCGTGCTAAACCGATGCCGTTTGGTGATTTTGGGGCGTTAACGCCTCGAATTCACGTTTCTTAAGGAAGTAGTTTGCCTAAAGTGAAATCCGGCTCTAACTCCCAAACCGGGAACCCGATTCGAGCCCCGTCTTCTCCCACAAGTCTCTCGTGCCTAGGAGGTCGTGTGTGCCAAGTTTCGTGCTAAACCGACGCCGTTTGGTGATTTTGGAGCGTTAACACCTCGAATTCAAGTTTCTTAAGGAAGTAGTTTGCCTAAAGTGAAATCCGGCTCTAACTCCCAAACCGGGAACCTGATTCGAGCCTCGCCTTCTCCCACAAGTCTCTCTTGCCTAGGAGGTCGTGTGTGCCAAGTTTCGTGCTAAACCGACGCCGTTTGGTATTTTGGGGCGTTAACGCCTCGAATTCAAGTTTCTTAAGGAAGTAATTTGCCTAAAGTGAAATCCGGCTCTAACTCCCAAACCGGGAACCCGATTCGAGCCCCGTCTTCTCCCACAAGTCTCTCGTGCCTAGGAGGTCGTGTGTGCCAAGTTTCGTGCTAAACCGATGCCGTTTGGTGATTTTGGGGCGTTAACACCTCGAATTCAAGTTTCTTAAGGAAGCAGTTTGCCTAAAGTGAAATCCGGCTCTAACTCCCAAACCGGGAACCCGATTCGAGCCCCGTCTTCTCCCACAAGTCTCTCGTGCCTAGGCGGTCGTGTGTGCCAAGTTTCGTGCTAAACCGACGCCGTTTGGTGATTTTGGGGCGTTCACGCCTCGAATTCAAGTTTCTTAAGGAAGTAGTTTGCCTAAAGTAAAATCCGGCTCTAACTCCCAAACCGGGAACCTGATTCGAGCCCCGTCTTCTCCCACAAGTCTCTCGTGCCTACGAGGTCGTGTGTGCCAAGTTTCGTGCTAAACCGACGCCGTTTGGTGATTTTGGGGCGTTAACGCCTCGAATTCAAGTTTCTTAAGGAAGTAATTTGCCTACAGTGAAATCCGACTCTAACTCCCAAACCGGGAACCAGATTCGAGCCCCGTCTTCTCCCACAAGTCTCTCGTGCCTAGGAGGTCGTGTGTGCCAAGTTTCGTGCTAAACCGACGCCGTTTGGTGATTTTGGGGCGTTAACGCCTCGAATTCAAGTTTCTTAAGGAAGTAGTTTGCCTAAAGTGAAATCCGGCTCTAACTCCCAAACCGGGAACCCGATTCCAGCCCCGTCTTGTCCCACAAGTCTCTCGTGCCTAGGAGGTCGTGTGTGCCAAGTTTCGTGCTAAACCAACGCCGTTTGGTGATTTTGGGGCGTTAACGCCTCGAATTCAAGTTTCTTAAGGAAGTAGTTTGCCTAAAGTGAAATCCGGCTCTAACTCCCAAACCGGGAACCCGATTCCAGCCCCGTCTTCTCCCACAAATCTCTCGTGCCTAGGCGGTCGTGTGTGCCAAGTTTCGTGCTAAATCGACGCCGTTTGGTGATTTTGGGGCGTTAACTCCTCGAATTCAAGTTTCTTAAGGAAGTAATTTACCTAAAGTGAAATCCGGCTCTAACTCCTAAACCGGGAACCCGATTCGAGCCCCGTCTTCTCCCACAAGTCTCTCGTGCCTAGGCGGTCGTGTGTGCCAAGTTTCGTGCTAAACCGACGCCGTTTGGTGATTTTGGGGCGTTAACTCCTCGAATTCAAGTTTCTTAAGGAAGTAATTTGCCTAAAGTGAAATCCGCCTCTAACTCCCAAACCGGGAACCCGATTCGAGCCCCGTCTTCTCTCACAAGTCTCTCGTGCCTAGGAGGTCGTGTCTGCCAAGTTTCGTGCTAAACCGACGCGGTTTGGTGATTTTGGGGCGTTAACGCCTCGAATTCAAGTTTCTTAAGGAAGTAGTTTGCCTAAAGTGAAATCCGGCTCTAACTCCCAAACCGGGAACCCGATTCGAGCCCTGTCTTGTCCCACAACTCTCTCGTGCCTAGGAGGTCGTGTGTGCCAAGTTTCGTACTAAACCGACGCCGTTTGGTGATGTTGGGGCGTTAACGCCTCGAATTCAAGTTTCTTAAGGAAGTAATTTGCCTAAAGTGAAATCCGGCTCTAACTCCCAAACCGGGAACCCGATTCGAGCCCCGTCTTCTCCCACAAGTCTCTCGTGCCTAGGCGGTCGTGCGTGCCAAGTTTCGTGCTAAATCGACGCCGTTTGGTGATTTTGGGGCGTTAACTCCTCGAATTCAAGTTTCTTAAGGAAGTAATTTGCCTAAAGTGAAATTCGGCTCTAACTCCCAAACCGGGAACCCGATTCGAGCCCCGTCTTCTCCCACAAGTCTCTCGTGCCTAGGCGGTCGTGTGTGCCAAGTTTCGTGCTAAACCGACGCCGTTTGGTGATTTTGGGGCGTTAACACCTCGAATTCAAGTTTCTTAAGGAAGTAGTTTGCCTAAAGTGAAATCCGGCTCTAACTCCCAAACCGGGAACCCGATTCGAGCCCCGTCTTCTCCCACAAGTCTCTCGTGCCCAGGAGGTCGTGTGTGCCAAGTTTCGTGCTAAACCGACGCCGTTTGGTGATTTTGGGGTGTTAACACCTCGAATTCAAGTTTCTTAAGGAACTAGTTTGCCTGAAGTGAAATCCGGCTCTAACTCCCAAACCGGGAACCTGATTCGAGCCTCGCCTTCTCCCACAAGTCTCTCGTGCCTAGGAGGTCGTGTGTGCCAAGTTTCGTGCTAAACCGACGCCGTTTGGTATTTTGGGGCGTTAACGCCTCGAATTCAAGTTTCTTAAGGAAGTAATTTGCCTAAAGTGAAATCCGGCTCTAACTCCCAAACCGGGAACCCGATTCGAGCCCCGTCTTCTCCCACAAGTCTCCCGTGCCTAGGAGGTCGTGTGTGCCAAGTTTCGTTCTAAACCGATGCCGTTTGGTGATTTTGGGGCGTTAACGCCTCGAATTCAAGTTTCTTAGGGAAGTAGTTTGCCTAAAGTGAAATCCGGCTCTAACTCCCAAACCGGGAACCCGATTCGAGCCCCGTCTTCTCCCACAAGTCTCTCGTGCCTAGGAGGTCGTGTGTGCCAAGTTTCGTGCTAAACCGACGCCGTTTGGTGATTTTGGGGCGTTAACGCCTCGAATTTAAGTTTCTTAAGGAAGTAGTTTGCCTAAAGTAAAATCCGGCTCTAACTCCCAAACCGGGAACCTGATTCGAGCCCCGTCTTCTCCCACAAGTCTCTCGTGCCTAGGAAGTCGTGTGTGCCAAGTTTCGTGCTAAACCGACGCCGTTTGGTGATTTTGGGGCGTTAACGCCTCGAATTCAAGTTTCTTAAGGAAGTAATTTGCCTAAAGTGAAATCCGACTCTAACTCCCAAACCGGGAACCAGATTCGAGCCCCGTCTTCTCCCACAAGTCTCTCGTGCCTAGGAGGTCGTATGTGCCAAGTTTCGTGCTAAACCGACGCCGTTTGGTGATTTTGGGGCATTAACGCCTCGAATTAAACTTTCTTAAGGAAGTAGTTTGCCTAAAGTGAAATCCGGCTCTAACTCCCAAAGCGGGAACCCGATTCCAGCCCCGTCTTGTCCCACAAGTCTCTCGTGCCTAGGAGGTCGTGTGTGCCAAGTTTCGTGCTAAACCGACGCCGTTTGGTGATTTTGGGGCGTTAACGCCTCAAATTCAAGTTTCTTAAGGAAGTAGTTTGCCTAAAGTGAAATCCGGCTCTAACTCCCAAACCGGGAACCCGATTCGAGCCCCGTCTTGTCCCACAAGTCTCTCGTGCCTAGGCGGTCGTGTGTGCCAAGTTTCGTGCTAAATCGACGCCGTTTGGTGATTTTGGGGCGTTAACTCCTCGAATTCAAGTTTCTTAAGGAAGTAATTTGCCTAAAGTGAAATCCGGCTCTAACTCCTAAACCGGGAACCCGATTCGAGCCCCGTCTTCTCCCACAAGTCTCTTGTGCCTAGGCGGTCGTGTGTGCCAAGTTTCGTGCTAAACCGACGCCGTTTGGTGATTTTGGGGCGTTAACTCCTCGAATTCAAGTTTCTTAAGGAAGTATTTTGCCTAAAGTGAAATCCGGCTCTAACTCCCAAACCGGGAACCCGATTCGAGCCCCGTCTTCTCCCACAAGTCTCTCGTGCCTAGGAGGTCGTGTCTGCCAAGTTTCGTGCTAAACCGACGCCGTTTGGTGATTTTGGGGCGTTAACGCCTCGAATTCAAGTTTCTTAAGGAAGTAGTTTGCCTAAAGTGAAATCCGGCTCTAACTCCCAAACCGGGAACCCGATTCGAGCCCTGTCTTGTCCCACAACTCTCTCGTGCCTAGGAGGTCGTGTGTGCCAAGTTTCGTACTAAACCGACGCCGTTTGGTGATGTTGAGGCGTTAACGCCTCGAATTCAGGTTTCTTAAGGAAGTAATTTGCCTAAAGTGAAATCCGGCTCTAACTCCCAAACCGGGAACCCGGTTCGAGCCCCATCTTCTCCCACAAGTCTCTCGTGCCTAGGCGGTCGTGTGTGCCAAGTTTCGTGCTAAATCGACGCCGTTTGGTGATTTTGGGGCGTTAACTCCTCGAATTCAAGTTTCTTAAGGAAGTAATTTGCCTAAAGTGAAATCCGGCTCTAACTCCCAAACCGGGAACCCGATTCGAGCCCCGTCTTCTCCCACAAGTCTCTCGTGCCTAGGCGGTCGTGTGTGCCAAGTTTCGTGCTAAACCGACGCCGTTTGGTGATTTTGGGGCGTTAACACCTCGAATTCAAGTTTCTTAAGGAAGTAGTTTGCCTAAAGTGAAATCCGGCTCTAAGTCCCAAACTGGGAACCCGATTCGAGCCCCGTCTTCTCCCACAAGTCTCTCGTGCCTAGGAGGTCGTGTCTGCCAAGTTTCGTGCTAAACCGACGCGGTTTGGTGATTTTGGGGCGTTAACGCCTCGAATTCAAGTTTCTTAAGGAAGTAGTTTGCCTAAAGTGAAATCCGGCTCTAACTCCCAAACCGGAAACCCGATTCGAGCCCCGTCTTCTCCCACAAGTCTCTCGTGCCTAGGCGGTCGTGTGTGCCAAGTTTCGTGCTAAATCGACGCCGTTTGGTGATTTTGGGGCGTTAACTCCTCGAATTCAAGTTTCTTAAGGAGGTAATTTGCCTACAGTGAAATCCGGCTCTAACTCCTAAACCGGGAACCCGATTCGAGCCCCGTATTCTCCCACAAGTCTCTCGTGCCTAGGCGGTCGTGTCTGCCAAGTTTCGTGCTAAACCGACGCCGTTTGGTGATTTTGGGGCATTAACGCCTCGAATTCAACTTTCTTAAGGAAGTAGTTTGCCTAAAGTGAAATCCGGCTCTAACTACCAAATCGGGAACCCGATTCCAGTCCCGTCTTGTCCCACAAGTCTCTCGTGCCTAGGAGGTCGTGTGTGCCAAGTTTCGTGCTAAACCGACGCCGTTTGGTGATTTTGGGGCGTTAACGCCTCAAATTCAAGTTTCTTAAGGAAGTAGTTTGCCTAAAGTGAAATCCGGCTCTAACTCCCAAACCGGGAACCCGATTCGAGCCCCGTCTTGTCCCACAAGTCTCTCGTGCCTAGGCGGTCGTGTGTGCCAAGTTTCGTGCTAAATCGACGCCGTTTGGTGATTTTGGGGCGTTAACTCCTCGAATTCAAGTTTCTTAAGGAAGTAATTTGCCTAAAGTGAAATCCGGCTCTAACTCCTAAACCGGGAACCCGATTCGAGCCCCGTCTTCTCCCACAAGTCTCTCGTGCCTAGGCGGTCGTGTGTGCCAAGTTTCGTGCTAAACCGACGCCGTTTGGTGATTTTGGGGCGTTAACTCCTCGAATTCAAGTTTCTTAAGGAAGTATTTTGCCTAAAGTGAAATCCGGCTCTAACTCCCAAACCGGGAACCCGATTCGAGCCCCGTCTTCTCCCACAAGTCTCTCGTGCCTAGGAGGTCGTGTCTGCCAAGTTTCGTGCTAAACCGACGCCGTTTGGTGATTTTGGGGCGTTAACGCCTCGAATTCAAGTTTCTTAAGGAAGTAGTTTGCCTAAAGTGAAATCCGGCTCTAACTCCCAAACCGGGAACCCGATTCGAGCCCTGTCTTGTCCCACAACTCTCTCGTGCCTAGGAGGTCGTGTGTGCCAAGTTTCGTACTAAACCGACGCCGTTTGGTGATGTTGGGGCGTTAACGCCTCGAATTCAGGTTTCTTAAGGAAGTAATTTGCCTAAAGTGAAATCCGGCTCTAACTCCCAAACCGGGAACCCGGTTCGAGCCCCATCTTCTCCCACAAGTCTCTCGTGCCTAGGCGGTCGTGTGTGCCAAGTTTCGTGCTAAATCGACGCCGTTTGGTGATTTTGGGGCGTTAACTCCTCGAATTCAAGTTTCTTAAGGAAGTAATTTGCCTAAAGTGAAATCCGGCTCTAACTCCCAAACCGGGAACCCGATTCGAGCCCCGTCTTCTCCCACAAGTCTCTCGTGCCTAGGCGGTCGTGTGTGCCAAGTTTCGTGCTAAACCGACGCCGTTTGGTGATTTTGGGGCGTTAACACCTCGAATTCAAGTTTCTTAAGGAAGTAGTTTGCCTAAAGTGAAATCCGGCTCTAAGTCCCAAACTGGGAACCCGATTCGAGCCCCGTCTTCTCCCACAAGTCTCTCGTGCCTAGGAGGTCGTGTCTGCCAAGTTTCGTGCTAAACCGACGCGGTTTGGTGATTTTGGGGCGTTAACGCCTCGAATTCAAGTTTCTTAAGGAAGTAGTTTGCCTAAAGTGAAATCCGGCTCTAACTCCCAAACCGGAAACCCGATTCGAGCCCCGTCTTCTCCCACAAGTCTCTCGTGCCTAGGCGGTCGTGTGTGCCAAGTTTCGTGCTAAATCGACGCCGTTTGGTGATTTTGGGGCGTTAACTCCTCGAATTCAAGTTTCTTAAGGAGGTAATTTGCCTACAGTGAAATCCGGCTCTAACTCCTAAACCGGGAACCCGATTCGAGCCCCGTATTCTCCCACAAGTCTCTCGTGCCTAGGCGGTCGTGTCTGCCAAGTTTCGTGCTAAACCGACGCCGTTTGGTGATTTTGGGGCATTAACGCCTCGAATTCAACTTTCTTAAGGAAGTAGTTTGCCTAAAGTGAAATCCGGCTCTAACTACCAAATCGGGAACCCGATTCCAGTCCCGTCTTGTCCCACAAGTCTCTCGTGCCTAGGAGGTCGTGTGTGCCAAGTTTCGTGCTAAACCGACGCCGTTTGGTGATTTTGGGGCGTTAACGCCTCAAATTCAAGTTTCTTAAGGAAGTAGTTTGCCTAAAGTGAAATCCGGCTCTAACTCCCAAACCGGGAACCCGATTCGAGCCCCGTCTTGTCCCACAAGTCTCTCGTGCCTAGGCGGTCGTGTGTGCCAAGTTTCGTGCTAAATCGACGCCGTTTGGTGATTTTGGGGCGTTAACTCCTCGAATTCAAGTTTCTTAAGGAAGTAATTTGCCTAAAGTGAAATCCGGCTCTAACTCCTAAACCGGGAACCCGATTCGAGCCCCGTCTTCTCCCACAAGTCTCTCGTGCCTAGGCGGTCGTGTGTGCCAAGTTTCGTGCTAAACCGACGCCGTTTGGTGATTTTGGGGCGTTAACTCCTCGAATTCAAGTTTCTTAAGGAAGTATTTTGCCTAAAGTGAAATCCGGCTCTAACTCCCAAACCGGGAACCCGATTCGAGCCCCGTCTTCTCCCACAAGTCTCTCGTGCCTAGGAGGTCGTGTCTGCCAAGTTTCGTGCTAAACCGACGCCGTTTGGTGATTTTGGGGCGTTAACGCCTCGAATTCAAGTTTCTTAAGGAAGTAGTTTGCCTAAAGTGAAATCCGGCTCTAACTCCCAAACCGGGAACCCGATTCGAGCCCTGTCTTGTCCCACAACTCTCTCGTGCCTAGGAGGTCGTGTGTGCCAAGTTTCGTACTAAACCGACGCCGTTTGGTGATGTTGGGGCGTTAACGCCTCGAATTCAGGTTTCTTAAGGAAGTAATTTGCCTAAAGTGAAATCCGGCTCTAACTCCCAAACCGGGAACCCGGTTCGAGCCCCATCTTCTCCCACAAGTCTCTCGTGCCTAGGCGGTCGTGTGTGCCAAGTTTCGTGCTAAATCGACGCCGTTTGGTGATTTTGGGGCGTTAACTCCTCGAATTCAAGTTTCTTAAGGAAGTAATTTGCCTAAAGTGAAATCCGGCTCTAACTCCCAAACCGGGAACCCGATTCGAGCCCCGTCTTCTCCCACAAGTCTCTCGTGCCTAGGCGGTCGTGTGTGCCAAGTTTCGTGCTAAACCGACGCCGTTTGGTGATTTTGGGGCGTTAACACCTCGAATTCAAGTTTCTTAAGGAAGTAGTTTGCCTAAAGTGAAATCCGGCTCTAAGTCCCAAACTGGGAACCCGATTCGAGCCCCGTCTTCTCCCACAAGTCTCTCGTGCCTAGGAGGTCGTGTCTGCCAAGTTTCGTGCTAAACCGACGCGGTTTGGTGATTTTGGGGCGTTAACGCCTCGAATTCAAGTTTCTTAAGGAAGTAGTTTGCCTAAAGTGAAATCCGGCTCTAACTCCCAAACCGGAAACCCGATTCGAGCCCCGTCTTCTCCCACAAGTCTCTCGTGCCTAGGCGGTCGTGTGTGCCAAGTTTCGTGCTAAATCGACGCCGTTTGGTGATTTTGGGGCGTTAACTCCTCGAATTCAAGTTTCTTAAGGAGGTAATTTGCCTACAGTGAAATCCGGCTCTAACTCCTAAACCGGGAACCCGATTCGAGCCCCGTATTCTCCCACAAGTCTCTCGTGCCTAGGCGGTCGTGTCTGCCAAGTTTCGTGCTAAACCGACGCCGTTTGGTGATTTTGGGGCGTTCACGCCTCGAATTCAAGTTTCTTAAGGAAGTAATTTGCCTAAAGTGAAATCCGGCTCTAACTCCCAAACCGGGAACCCGATTCGAGCCCCGTCTTCTCCCACAAGTCTCTCGTGCCTAGGAGGTCGTGTGTGCCAAGTTTCGTGCTAAACCGACGCCGTTTGGTGATTTTGGGGCGTTAACACCTCGAATTCAAGTTTCTTAAGAAAGTAGTTTGCCTAAAGTGAAATCCGGCTCTAACTCCCAAACCGGGAACCTGATTTGAGCCTCGCCTTCTCCACAAGGCTCTCTTGCCTAGGAGGTCGTGTGTGCCAAGTTTCGTGCTAAACCGACGCCGTTTGGTATTTTGGGGCGTTAACGCCTCGAATTCAAGTTTCTTAAGGAAGTAATTTGCCTAAAGTGAAATCCGGCTCTAACTCCCAAACCGGGAACCCGATTCGAGCCCCGTCTTGTCCCACAAGTCTCTCGTGCCTAGGAGGTCGTGTGTGCCAAGTTTCGTGCTAAACCGATGCCGTTTGGTGATTTTGGGGCGTTAACACCTCGAATTCAAGTTTCTTAAGGAAGTAGTTTGCCTAAAGTGAAATCCGGCTCTAACTCCCAAACCGGGAACCCGATTCGAGCCCCGTCTTCTCCCACAAGTCTCTCGTGCCTAGGAGGTCGTGTGTGCCAAGTTTCGTGCTAAACCGACGCCGTTTGGTGATTTTGGGGCGTTAACGCCTCGAATTCAAGTTTCTTAAGGAAGTAGTTTGCCTAAAGTAAAATCCGGCTCTAACTCCCAAACCGGGAACCTGATTCGAGCCCCGTCTTCTCCCACAAGTCTCTCGTGCCTAGGAGGTCGTGTGTGCCAAGTTTCGTGCTAAACCGACGCCGTTTGGTGATTTTGGGGCGTTAACGCCTCGAATTCAAGTTTCTTAAGGAAGTAATTTGCCTAAAGTGAAATCCGACTCTAACTCCCAAACCGGGAACCAGATTCGAGCCCCGTCTTCTCCCACAAGTCTCTCGTGCCTAGGAGGTCGTGTGTGCCAAGTTTCGTGCTAAACCGACGCCGTTTGGTGATTTTGGGGCGTTAACGCCTCGAATTCAAGTTTCTTAAGGAAGTAGTTTGCCTAAAGTGAAATCCGGCTCTAACTCCCAAACCGGGAACCCGATTCCAGCCCCGTCTTGTCCCACAAGTCTCTCGTGCCTAGGAGGTCGTGTGTGCCAAGTTTCATGCTAAACCGACGCCGTTTGGTGATTTTGGGGCGTTAACGCCTCGAATTCAAGTTTCTTAAGGAAGTAGTTTGCCTAAAGTGAAATCCGGCTCTAATTCCCAAATCGGGAACCCGATTCGAGCCCCGTCTTCTCCCACAAGTCTCTCGTGCCTAGGCGGTCGTGTGTGCCAAGTTTCGTGCTAAATCGACGCCGTTTGGTGATTTTGGGGCGTTAACTCCTCGAATTCAAGTTTCTTAAGGAAGTAATTTGCCTAAAGTGAAATCCGGCTCTAACTCCTAAACCGGGAACCCGATTCGACCCCCGTCTTCTCCTTCAAGTCTCTCGTGCCTAGGCGGTCGTGTGTGCCAAGTTTCGTGCTAAACCGACGCCGTTTGGTGATTTTGGGGCGTTAACACCTCGAATTCAAGTTTCTTAAGGAAGTAGTTTGCCTAAAGTGAAATCCGGCTCTAACTCCCAAACCGGGAACCCGATTCGAGCCCCGTCTTCTCCCACAAGTCTCTCGTGCCTAGGAGGTCGTGTGTGCCAAGTTTCGTGCTAAACCGACGCCGTTTGGTGATTTTGGGGTGTTAACACCTCGAATTCAAGTTTCTTAAGGAACTAGTTTGCCTGAAGTGAAATCCGGCTCTAACTCCCAAACCGGGAACCTGATTCGAGCCTCGCCTTCTCCCACAAGTCTCTCGTGCCTAGGAGGTCGTGTGTGCCAAGTTTCGTGCTAAACCGACGCCGTTTGGTATTTTGGGGCGTTAACGCCTCGAATTCAAGTTTCTTAAGGAAGTAATTTGCCTAAAGTGAAATCCGGCTCTAACTCCCAAACCGGGAACCCGATTCGAGCCCCGTCTTCTCCCACAAGTCTCCCGTGCCTAGGAGGTCGTGTGTGCCAAGTTTCGTGCTAAACCGATGCCGTTTGGTGATTTTGGGGCGTTAACGCCTCGAATTCAAGTTTCTTAGGGAAGTAGTTTGCCTAAAGTGAAATCCGGCTCTAACTCCCAAACCGGGAACCCGATTCGAGCCCCGTCTTCTCCCACAAGTCTCTCGTGCCTAGGAGGTCGTGTCTGCCAAGTTTCGTGCTAAACCGACGCCGTTTGGTGATTTTGGGGCGTTAACGCCTCGAATTTAAGTTTCTTAAGGAAGTAGTTTGCCTAAAGTAAAATCCGGCTCTAACTCCCAAACCGGGAACCTGATTCGAGCCCCGTCTTCTCCCACAAGTCTCTCGTGCCTAGGAGGTCGTGTGTGCCAAGTTTCGTGCTAAACCGACGCCGTTTGGTGATTTTGGGGCGTTAACGCCTCGAATTCAAGTTTCTTAAGGAAGTAATTTGCCTAAAGTGAAATCCGACTCTAACTCCCAAACCGGGAACCAGATTCGAGCCCCGTCTTCTCCCACAAGTCTCTCGTGCCTAGGAGGTCGTATGTGCCAAGTTTCGTGCTAAACCGACGCCGTTTGGTGATTTTGGGGCATTAACGCCTCGAATTCAACTTTCTTAAGGAAGTAGTTTGCCTAAAGTGAAATCCGGCTCTAACTACCAAATCGGGAACCCGATTCCAGTCCCGTCTTGTCCCACAAGTCTCTCGTGCCTAGGAGGTCGTGTGTGCCAAGTTTCGTGCTAAACCGACGCCGTTTGGTGATTTTGGGGCGTTAACGCCTCAAATTCAAGTTTCTTAAGGAAGTAGTTTGCCTAAAGTGAAATCCGGCTCTAACTCCCAAACCGGGAACCCGATTCGAGCCCCGTCTTGTCCCACAAGTCTCTCGTGCCTAGGCGGTCGTGTGTGCCAAGTTTCGTGCTAAATCGACGCCGTTTGGTGATTTTGGGGCGTTAACTCCTCGAATTCAAGTTTCTTAAGGAAGTAATTTGCCTAAAGTGAAATCCGGCTCTAACTCCTAAACCGGGAACCCGATTCGAGCCCCGTCTTCTCCCACAAGTCTCTCGTGCCTAGGCGGTCGTGTGTGCCAAGTTTCGTGCTAAACCGACGCCGTTTGGTGATTTTGGGGCGTTAACTCCTCGAATTCAAGTTTCTTAAGGAAGTATTTTGCCTAAAGTGAAATCCGGCTCTAACTCCCAAACCGGGAACCCGATTCGAGCCCCGTCTTCTCCCACAAGTCTCTCGTGCCTAGGAGGTCGTGTCTGCCAAGTTTCGTGCTAAACCGACGCCGTTTGGTGATTTTGGGGCGTTAACGCCTCGAATTCAAGTTTCTTAAGGAAGTAGTTTGCCTAAAGTGAAATCCGGCTCTAACTCCCAAACCGGGAACCCGATTCGAGCCCTGTCTTGTCCCACAACTCTCTCGTGCCTAGGAGGTCGTGTGTGCCAAGTTTCGTACTAAACCGACGCCGTTTGGTGATGTTGGGGCGTTAACGCCTCGAATTCAGGTTTCTTAAGGAAGTAATTTGCCTAAAGTGAAATCCGGCTCTAACTCCCAAACCGGGAACCCGGTTCGAGCCCCATCTTCTCCCACAAGTCTCTCGTGCCTAGGCGGTCGTGTGTGCCAAGTTTCGTGCTAAATCGACGCCGTTTGGTGATTTTGGGGCGTTAACTCCTCGAATTCAAGTTTCTTAAGGAAGTAATTTGCCTAAAGTGAAATCCGGCTCTAACTCCCAAACCGGGAACCCGATTCGAGCCCCGTCTTCTCCCACAAGTCTCTCGTGCCTAGGCGGTCGTGTGTGCCAAGTTTCGTGCTAAACCGACGCCGTTTGGTGATTTTGGGGCGTTAACACCTCGAATTCAAGTTTCTTAAGGAAGTAGTTTGCCTAAAGTGAAATCCGGCTCTAAGTCCCAAACTGGGAACCCGATTCGAGCCCCGTCTTCTCCCACAAGTCTCTCGTGCCTAGGAGGTCGTGTCTGCCAAGTTTCGTGCTAAACCGACGCGGTTTGGTGATTTTGGGGCGTTAACGCCTCGAATTCAAGTTTCTTAAGGAAGTAGTTTGCCTAAAGTGAAATCCGGCTCTAACTCCCAAACCGGAAACCCGATTCGAGCCCCGTCTTCTCCCACAAGTCTCTCGTGCCTAGGCGGTCGTGTGTGCCAAGTTTCGTGCTAAATCGACGCCGTTTGGTGATTTTGGGGCGTTAACTCCTCGAATTCAAGTTTCTTAAGGAGGTAATTTGCCTACAGTGAAATCCGGCTCTAACTCCTAAACCGGGAACCCGATTCGAGCCCCGTATTCTCCCACAAGTCTCTCGTGCCTAGGCGGTCGTGTCTGCCAAGTTTCGTGCTAAACCGACGCCGTTTGGTGATTTTGGGGCGTTCACGCCTCGAATTCAAGTTTCTTAAGGAAGTAATTTGCCTAAAGTGAAATCCGGCTCTAACTCCCAAACCGGGAACCCGATTCGAGCCCCGTCTTCTCCCACAAGTCTCTCGTGCCTAGGAGGTCGTGTGTGCCAAGTTTCGTGCTAAACCGACGCCGTTTGGTGATTTTGGGGCGTTAACACCTCGAATTCAAGTTTCTTAAGGAAGTAGTTTGCCTAAAGTGAAATCCGGCTCTAACTCCCAAACCGGGAACCTGATTCGAGCCTCGCCTTCTCCCACAAGTCTCTCTTGCCTAGGAGGTCGTGTGTGCCAAGTTTCGTGCTAAACCGACGCCGTTTGGTATTTTGGGGCGTTAACGCCTCGAATTCAAGTTTCTTAAGGAAGTAATTTGCCTAAAGTGAAATCCGGCTCTAACTCCCAAACCGGGAACCCGATTCGAGCCCCGTCTTGTCCCACAAGTCTCTCGTGCCTAGGAGGTCGTGTGTGCCAAGTTTCATGCTAAACCGATGCCGTTTGGTGATTTTGGGGCGTTAACACCTCGAATTCAAGTTTCTTAAGGAAGTAGTTTGCCTAAAGTGAAATCCGGCTCTAACTCCCAAACCGGGAACCCGATTCGAGCCCCGTCTTCTCCCACAAGTCTCTCGTGCCTAGGAGGTCGTGTGTGCCAAGTTTCGTGCTAAACCGACGCCGTTTGGTGATTTTGGGGCGTTAACGCCTCGAATTCAAGTTTCTTAAGGAAGTAGTTTGCCTAAAGTAAAATCCGGCTCTAACTCCCAAACCGGGAACCTGATTCGAGCCCCGTCTTCTCCCACAAGTCTCTCGTGCCTAGGAGGTCGTGTGTGCCAAGTTTCGTGCTAAACCGACGCCGTTTGGTGATTTTGGGGCGTTAACGCCTCGAATTCAAGTTTCTTAAGGAAGTAATTTGCCTAAAGTGAAATCCGACTCTAACTCCCAAACCGGGAACCAGATTCGAGCCCCGTCTTCTCCCACAAGTCTCCCGTGCCTAGGAGGTCGTGTGTGCCAAGTTTCGTGCTAAACCGATGCCGTTTGGTGATTTTGGGGCGTTAACGCCTCGAATTCAAGTTTCTTAAGGAAGTAGTCTTCCTAAAGTGAAATCCGGCTCTAACTCCCAAACCGGGAACCCGATTCGAGCCCTGTCTTGTCCCACAACTCTCTCGTGCCTAGGAGGTCGTGTGTGCCAAGTTTCGTGCTAAACCGATGCCGTTTGGTGATTTTGGGGCGTTAACGCCTCGAATTCAAGTTTCTTAAGGAAGTAGTCTGCCTAAAGTGAAATCCGGCTCTATCTCCCAAACCGGGAACCCGATTCGAGCCCTGTCTTGTCCCACAACTCTCTCGTGCCTAGGAGGTCGTGTGTGCCAAGTTTCGTACTAAACCGACGCCGTTTGGTGATGTTGGGGCGTTAACGCCTCGAATTCAGGTTTCTTAAGGAAGTAATTTGCCTAAAGTGAAATCCGGCTCTAACTCCCAAACCGGGAACCCGATTCGAGCCCCGTCTTCTCCCACAAGTCTCTCGTGCCTAGGCGGTCGTGTGTGCCAAGTTTCGTGCTAAACCGACGCCGTTTGGTGATTTTGGGGCGTTAACTCCTCGAATTCAAGTTTCTTAAGGAAGTAATTTGCCTAAAGTGAAATCCGCCTCTAACTCCCAAACCGGGAACCCGATTCGAGCCCCGTCTTCTCCCACAAGTCTCTCGTGCCTAGGAGGTCGTGTCTGCCAAGTTTCGTGCTAAACCGACGCGGTTTGGTGATTTTGGGGCGTTAACGCCTCGAATTCAAGTTTCTTAAGGAAGTAGTTTGCCTAAAGTGAAATCCGGCTCTAACTCCCAAACCGGGAACCCGATTCGAGCCCTGTCTTGTCCCACAACTCTCTCGTGCCTAGGAGGTCGTGTGTGCCAAGTTTCGTACTAAACCGACGCCGTTTGGTGATGTTGGGGCGTTAACGCCTCGAATTCAAGTTTCTTAAGGAAGTAATTTGCCTAAAGTGAAATCCGGCTCTAACTCCCAAACCGGGAACCCGATTCGAGCCCCGTCTTCTCCCACAAGTCTCTCGTGCCTAGGCGGTCGTGTGTGGCAAATTTCGTGCCAAATCGACGCCGTTTGGTGATTTTGGGGCGTTAACTCCTCGAATTCAAGTTTCTTAAGGAAGTAATTTGCCTAAAGTGAAATCCGGCTCTAACTCCCAAACCGGGAACCCGATTCGAGCCCCGTCTTCTCCCACAAGTCTCTCGTGCCTAGCCGGTCGTGTGTGCCAAGTTTCGTGCTAAACCGACGCCGTTTGGTGATTTTGGGGCGTTAACACCTCGAATTCAAGTTTCTTAAGGAAGTAGTTTGCCTAAAGTGAAATCCGGCTCTAACTCCCAAACCGGGAACCCGATTCGAGCCCCGTCTTCTCCCACAAGTCTCTCGTGCCTAGGAGGTCGTGTGTGCCAAGTTTCGTGCTAAACCGACGCCGTTTGGTGATTTTGGGGCGTTAACACCTCGAATTCAAGTTTCTTAAGGAAGTAGTTTGCCTGAAGTGAAATCCGGCTCTAACTCCCAAACCGGGAACCTGATTCGAGCCTCGCCTTCTCCCACAAGTCTCTCGTGCCTAGGAGGTCGTGTGTGCCAAGTTTCGTGCTAAACCGACGCCGTTTGGTATTTTGGGGCGTTAACGCCTCGAATTCAAGTTTCTTAAGGAAGTATTTTGCCTAAAGTGAAATCCGGCTCTAACTCCCAAACCGGGAACCCGATTCGAGCCCCGTCTTCTCCCACAAGTCTCCCGTGCCTAGGAGGTCGTGTGTGCCAAGTTTCGTGCTAAACCGATGCCGTTTGGTGATTTTGGGGCGTTAACGCCTCGAATTCAAGTTTCTTAAGGAAGTAGTCTGCCTAAAGTGAAATCCGGCTCTAACTCCCAAACCGGGAACCCAATTCGAGCCCTGTCTTGTCCCACAACTCTCTCGTGCCTAGGAGGTCGTGTGTGCCAAGTTTCGTACTAAACCGACGCCGTTTGGTGATGTTGGGGCGTTAACGCCTCGAATTCAGGTTTCTTAAGGAAGTAGTTTGCCTAAAGTGAAATCCGGCTCTAACTCCCAAACCGGGAACCCGATTCGAGCCCCGTCTTCTCCCACAAGTCTCTCGTGCCTAGGCGGTCGTGTGTGCCATGTTTCGTGCTAAATCGACGCCGTTTGGTGATTTTGGGGCGTTAACTCCTCGAATTCAAGTTTCTTAAGGAAGTAATTTGCCTAAAGTGAAATCCGGCTCTAACTCCCAAACCGGGAACCCGATTCGAGCCCCGTCTTCTCCCACAAGTCTCTCGTGCCTAGGCGGTCGTGTGTGCCAAGTTTCGTGCTAAACCGACGCCGTTTGGTGATTTTGGGGCGTTAACACCTCGAATTCAAGTTTCTTAAGGAAGTAGTTTGCCTAAAGTGAAATCCGGCTCTAACTCCCAAACCGGGAACCCGATTCGAGCCCCGTCTTCTCCCACAAGTCTCTCGTGCCTAGGAGGTCGTGTGTGCCAAGTTTCGTGCTAAACCGACGCCGTTTGGTGATTTTGGGGCGTTAACGCCTCGAATTCAGGTTTCTTAAGGAAGTAATTTGCCTAAAGTGAAATCCGGCTCTAACTCCCAAACCGGGAACCCGATTCGAGCCCCGTCTTCTCCCACAAGTCTCTCGTGCCTAGGCGGTCGTGTGTGCCAAGTTTCGTGCTAAACCGACGCCGTTTGGTGATTTTGGGGCGTTAACTCCTCGAATTCAAGTTTCTTAAGGAAGTAATTTGCCTAAAGTGAAATCCGCCTCTAACTCCCAAACCGGGAACCCGATTCGAGCCCCGTCTTCTCCCACAAGTCTCTCGTGCCTAGGAGGTCGTGTGTGCCAAGTTTCGTGCTAAACCGACGCCGTTTGGTGATTTTGGGGCGTTAACACCTCGAATTCAAGTTTCTTAAGGAAGTAGTTTGCCTGAAGTGAAATCCGGCTCTAACTCCCAAACCGGGAACCTGATTCGAGCCTCGCCTTCTCCCACAAGTCTCTCGTGCCTAGGAGGTCGTGTGTGCCAAGTTTCGTGCTAAACCGACGCCGTTTGGTATTTTGGGGCGTTAACGCCTCGAATTCAAGTTTCTTAAGGAAGTATTTTGCCTAAAGTGAAATCCGGCTCTAACTCCCAAACCGGGAACCCGATTCGAGCCCCGTCTTCTCCCACAAGTCTCCCGTGCCTAGGAGGTCGTGTGTGCCAAGTTTCGTGCTAAACCGATGCCGTTTGGTGATTTTGGGGCGTTAACGCCTCGAATTCAAGTTTCTTAAGGAAGTAGTCTGCCTAAAGTGAAATCCGGCTCTAACTCCCAAACCGGGAACCCAATTCGAGCCCTGTCTTGTCCCACAACTCTCTCGTGCCTAGGAGGTCGTGTGTGCCAAGTTTCGTACTAAACCGACGCCGTTTGGTGATGTTGGGGCGTTAACGCCTCGAATTCAGGTTTCTTAAGGAAGTAGTTTGCCTAAAGTGAAATCCGGCTCTAACTCCCAAACCGGGAACCCGATTCGAGCCCCGTCTTCTCCCACAAGTCTCTCGTGCCTAGGCGGTCGTGTGTGCCATGTTTCGTGCTAAATCGACGCCGTTTGGTGATTTTGGGGCGTTAACTCCTCGAATTCAAGTTTCTTAAGGAAGTAATTTGCCTAAAGTGAAATCCGGCTCTAACTCCCAAACCGGGAACCCGATTCGAGCCCCGTCTTCTCCCACAAGTCTCTCGTGCCTAGGCGGTCGTGTGTGCCAAGTTTCGTGCTAAACCGACGCCGTTTGGTGATTTTGGGGCGTTAACACCTCGAATTCAAGTTTCTTAAGGAAGTAGTTTGCCTAAAGTGAAATCCGGCTCTAACTCCCAAACCGGGAACCCGATTCGAGCCCCGTCTTCTCCCACAAGTCTCTCGTGCCTAGGAGGTTGTGTGTGCCAAGTTTCGTGCTAAACCGACGCCGTTTGGTGATTTTGGGGCGTTAACACCTCGAATTCAAGTTTCTTAAGGAAGTAGTTTGCCTGAAGTGAAATCCGGCTCTAACTCCCAAACCGGGAACCTGATTCGAGCCTCGCCTTCTCCCACAAGTCTCTCGTGCCTAGGAGGTCGTGTGTGCCAAGTTTCGTGCTAAACCGACGCCGTTTGGTATTTTGGGGCGTTAACGCCTCGAATTCAAGTTTCTTAAGGAAGTATTTTGCCTAAAGTGAAATCCGGCTCTAACTCCCAAATCGGGAACCCGATTCGAGCCCCGTCTTCTCCCACAAGTCTCCCGTGCCTAGGAGGTCGTGTGTGCCAAGTTTCGTGCTAAACCGATGCCGTTTGGTGATTTTGGGGCGTTAACGCCTCGAATTCAAGTTTCTTAAGGAAGTAGTTTGCCTAAAGTGAAATCCGGCTCTAACTCCCAAACCGGGAACCCGATTCGAGCCCTGTCTTGTCCCACAACTCTCTCGTGCCTAGGAGGTCGTGTGTGCCAAGTTTCGTACTAAACCGACGCCGTTTGGTGATGTTGGGGCGTTAACGCCTCGAATTCAGGTTTCTTAAGGAAGTAATTTGCCTAAAGTGAAATCCGGCTCTAACTCCCAAACCGGGAACCCGATTCGAGCCCCGTCTTCTCCCACAAGTCTCTCGTGCCTAGGCGGTCGTGTGTGCCAAGTTTCGTGCTAAATCGACGCCGTTTGGTGATTTTGGGGCGTTAACTCCTCGAATTCAAATTTCTTAAGGAGGTAATTTGCCTACAGTGAAATCCGGCTCTAACTCCTAAACCGGGAACCCGATTCGAGCCCCGTCTTCTCCCACAAGTCTCTCGTGCCTAGGCGGTCGTGTCTGCCAAGTTTCGTGCTAAACCGACGCCGTTTGGTGATTTTGGGGCGTTAACGCTTCGAATTCAAGTTTCTTAAGGAAGTAATTTGCCTAAAGTGAAATCCGGCTCTAACTCCCAAACCGGGAACCCGATTCGAGCCCCGTCTTCTCCCACAAGTCTCTCGTGCCTAGGAGGTCGTGTGTGCCAAGTTTCGTGCTAAACCGACGCCGTTTGGTGATTTTGGGGCGTTAACACCTCGAATTCAAGTTTCTTAAGGAAGTAGTTTGCCTAAAGTGAAATCCGGCTCTAACTCCCAAACCGGGAACCTGATTCGAGCCTCGCCTTCTCCCACAAGTCTCTCTTGCCTAGGAGGTCGTGTGTGCCAAGTTTCGTGCTAAACCGACGCCGTTTGGTATTTTGGGGCGTTAATGCCTCGAATTCAAGTTTCTTAAGGAAGTAATTTGCCTAAAGTGAAATCCGGCTCTAACTCCCAAACCGGGAACCCGATTCGAGCCCCGTCTTGTCCCACAAGTCTCTCGTGCCTAGGAGGTTGTGTGTGCCAAGTTTCATGCTAAACCGATGCCGTTTGGTGATTTTGGGGCGTTAACACCTCGAATTCAAGTTTCTTAAGGAAGTAGTTTGCCTAAAGTGAAATCCGGCTCTAACTCCCAAACCGGGAACCCGATTCGAGCCCCGTCTTCTCCCACAAGTCTCTCGTGCCTAGGAGGTCGTGTGTGCCAAGTTTCGTGCTAAACCGACGCCGTTTGGTGATTTTGGGGCGTTAACGCCTCGAATTCAAGTTTCTTAAGGAAGTAGTTTGCCTAAAGTAAAATCCGGCTCTAACTCCCAAACCGGGAACCTGATTCGAGCCCCGTCTTCTCCCACAAGTCTCTCGTGCCTAGGAGGTCGTGTGTGCCAAGTTTCGTGCTAAACCGACGCCGTTTGGTGATTTTGGGGCGTTAACGCCTCGAATTCAAGTTTCTTAAGGAAGTAATTTGCCTAAAGTGAAATCCGACTCTAACTCCCAAACCGGGAACCAGATTCGAGCCCCGTCTTCTCCCACAACTCTCCCGTGCCTAGGAGGTCGTGTGTGCCAAGTTTCGTGCTAAACCGATGCCGTTTGGTGATTTTGGGGCGTTAACGCCTCGAATTCAAGTTTCTTAAGGAAGTAGTCTTCCTAAAGTGAAATCCGGCTCTAACTCCCAAACCGGGAACCCGATTCGAGCCCTGTCTTGTCCCACAACTCTCTCGTGCCTAGGAGGTCGTGTGTGCCAAGTTTCGTGCTAAACCGATGCCGTTTGGTGATTTTGGGGCGTTAACGCCTCGAATTCAAGTTTCTTAAGGAAGTAGTCTGCCTAAAGTGAAATCCGGCTCTAACTCCCAAACCGGGAACCCGATTCAAGCCCTGTCTTGTCCCACAACTCTCTCGTGCCTAGGAGGTCGTGTGTGCCAAGTTTCGTACTAAACCGACGCCGTTTGGTGATGTTGGGGCGTTAACGCCTCGAATTCAGGTTTCTTAAGGAAGTAATTTGCCTAAAGTGAAATCCGGCTCTAACTCCCAAACCGGGAACCCGATTCGAGCCCCGTCTTCTCCCACAAGTCTCTCGTGCCTAGGCGGTCGTGTGTGCCAAGTTTCGTGCTAAACCGACGCCGTTTGGTGATTTTGGGGCGTTAACTCCTCGAATTCAAGTTTCTTAAGGAAGTAATTTGCCTAAAGTGAAATCCGCCTCTAACTCCCAAACCGGGAACCCGATTCGAGCCCCGTCTTCTCCCACAAGTCTCTCGTGCCTAGGAGGTCGTGTCTGCCAAGTTTCGTGCTAAACCGACGCGGTTTGGTGATTTTGGGGCGTTAACGCCTCGAATTCAAGTTTCTTAAGGAAGTAGTTTGCCTAAAGTGAAATCCGGCTCTAACTCCCAAACCGGGAACCCGATTCGAGCCCTGTCTTGTCCCACAACTCTCTCGTGCCTAGGAGGTCGTGTGTGCCAAGTTTCGTACTAAACCGACGCCGTTTGGTGATGTTGGGGCGTTAACGCCTCGAATTCAAGTTTCTTAAGGAAGTAATTTGCCTAAAGTGAAATCCGGCTCTAACTCCCAAACCGGGAACCCGATTCGAGCCCCGTCTTCTCCCACAAGTCTCTCGTGCCTAGGCGGTCGTGTGTGGCAAATTTCGTGCCAAATCGACGCCGTTTGGTGATTTTGGGGCGTTAACTCCTCGAATTCAAGTTTCTTAAGGAAGTAATTTGCCTAAAGTGAAATCCGGCTCTAACTCCCAAACCGGGAACCCGATTCGAGCCCCGTCTTCTCCCACAAGTCTCTCGAGCCTAGGCGGTCGTGTGTGCCAAGTTTCGTGCTGAACCGACGCCGTTTGGTAATTTTGGGGCGTTAACACCTCGAATTCAAGTTTCTTAAGGAAGTAGTTTGCCTAAAGTGAAATCCGGCTCTAACTCCCAAACCGGGAACCCGATTCGAGCCCCGTCTTCTCCCACAAGTCTCTCGTGCCTAGGAGGTCGTGTGTGCCAAGTTTCGTGCTAAACCGACGCCGTTTGGTGATTTTGGGGCGTTAACACCTCGAATTCAAGTTTCTTAAGGAAGTAGTTTGCCTGAAGTGAAATCCGGCTCTAACTCCCAAACCGGGAACCTGATTCGAGCCTCGCCTTCTCCCACAAGTCTCTCGTGCCTAGGAGGTCGTGTGTGCCAAGTTTCGTGCTAAACCGACGCCGTTTGGTATTTTGGGGCGTTAACGCCTCGAATTCAAGTTTCTTAAGGAAGTAATTTGCCTAAAGTGAAATCCGGCTCTAACTCCCAAACCGGGAACCCGATTCGAGCCCCGTCTTCTCCCACAAGTCTCCCGTGCCTAGGAGGTCGTGTGTGCCAAGTTTCGTGCTAAACCGATGCCGTTTGGTGATTTTGGGGCGTTAACGCCTCGAATTCAAGTTTCTTAAGGAAGTAGTCTGCCTAAAGTGAAATCCGGCTCTAACTCCCAAACCGGGAACCCAATTCGAGCCCTGTCTTGTCCCACAACTCTCTCGTGCCTAGGAGGTCGTGTGTGCCAAGTTTCGTACTAAACCGACGCCGTTTGGTGATGTTGGGGCGTTAACGCCTCGAATTCAGGTTTCTTAAGGAAGTAGTTTGCCTAAAGTGAAATCCGGCTCTAACTCCCAAACCGGGAACCCGATTCGAGCCCCGTCTTCTCCCACAAGTCTCTCGTGCCTAGGCGGTCGTGTGTGCCATGTTTCGTGCTAAATCGACGCCGTTTGGTGATTTTGGGGCGTTAACTCCTCGAATTCAAGTTTCTTAAGGAAGTAATTTGCCTAAAGTGAAATCCGGCTCTAACTCCCAAACCGGGAACCCGATTCGAGCCCCGTCTTCTCCCACAAGTCTCTCGTGCCTAGGCGGTCGTGTGTGCCAAGTTTCGTGCTAAACCGACGCCGTTTGGTGATTTTGGGGCGTTAACACCTCGAATTCAAGTTTCTTAAGGAAGTAGTTTGCCTAAAGTGAAATCCGGCTCTAACTCCCAAACCGGGAACCCGATTCGAGCCCCGTCTTCTCCCACAAGTCTCTCGTGCCTAGGAGGTTGTGTGTGCCAAGTTTCGTGCTAAACCGACGCCGTTTGGTGATTTTGGGGCGTTAACACCTCGAATTCAAGTTTCTTAAGGAAGTAGTTTGCCTGAAGTGAAATCCGGCTCTAACTCCCAAACCGGGAACCTGATTCGAGCCTCGCCTTCTCCCACAAGTCTCTCGTGCCTAGGAGGTCGTGTGTGCCAAGTTTCGTGCTAAACCGACGCCGTTTGGTATTTTGGGGCGTTAACGCCTCGAATTCAAGTTTCTTAAGGAAGTATTTTGACTAAAGTGAAATCCGGCTCTAACTCCCAAATCGGGAACCCGATTCGAGCCCCGTCTTCTCCCACAAGTCTCCCGTGCCTAGGAGGTCGTGTGTGCCAAGTTTCGTGCTAAACCGATGCCGTTTGGTGATTTTGGGGCGTTAACGCCTCGAATTCAAGTTTCTTAAGGAAGTAGTTTGCCTAAAGTGAAATCCGGCTCTAACTCCCAAACCGGGAACCCGATTCGAGCCCTGTCTTGTCCCACAACTCTCTCGTGCCTAGGAGGTCGTGTGTGCCAAGTTTCGTACTAAACCGACGCCGTTTGGTGATGTTGGGGCGTTAACGCCTCGAATTCAGGTTTCTTAAGGAAGTAATTTGCCTAAAGTGAAATCCGGCTCTAACTCCCAAACCGGGAACCCGATTCGAGCCCCGTCTTCTCCCACAAGTCTCTCGTGCCTAGGCGGTCGTGTGTGCCAAGTTTCGTGCTAAACCGACGCCGTTTGGTGATTTTGGGGCGTTAACTCCTCGAATTCAAGTTTCTTAAGGAAGTAATTTGCCTAAAGTGAAATCCGCCTCTAACTCCCAAACCGGGAACCCGATTCGAGCCCCGTCTTCTCCCACAAGTCTCTCGTGCCTAGGAGGTCGTGTCTGCCAAGTTTCGTGCTAAACCGACGCGGTTTGGTGATTTTGGGGCGTTAACGCCTCGAATTCAAGTTTCTTAAGGAAGTAGTTTGCCTAAAGTGAAATCCGGCTCTAACTCCCAAACCGGGAACCCGATTCGAGCCCTGTCTTGTCCCACAACTCTCTCGTGCCTAGGAGGTCGTGTGTGCCAAGTTTCGTACTAAACCGACGCCGTTTGGTGATGTTGGGGCGTTAACGCCTCGAATTCAAGTTTCTTAAGGAAGTAATTTGCCTAAAGTGAAATCCGGCTCTAACTCCCAAACCGGGAACCCGATTCGAGCCCCGTCTTCTCCCACAAGTCTCTCGTGCCTAGGCGGTCGTGTGTGGCAAATTTCGTGCCAAATCGACGCCGTTTGGTGATTTTGGGGCGTTAACTCCTCGAATTCAAGTTTCTTAAGGAAGTAATTTGCCTAAAGTGAAATCCGGCTCTAACTCCCAAACCGGGAACCCGATTCGAGCCCCGTCTTCTCCCACAAGTCTCTCGTGCCTAGGCGGTCGTGTGTGCCAAGTTTCGTGCTAAACCGACGCCGTTTGGTGATTTTGGGGCGTTAACACCTCGAATTCAAGTTTCTTAAGGAAGTAGTTTGCCTAAAGTGAAATCCGGCTCTAACTCCCAAACCGGGAACCCGATTCGAGCCCCGTCTTCTCCCACAAGTCTCTCGTGCCTAGGAGGTCGTGTGTGCCAAGTTTCGTGCTAAACCGACGCCGTTTGGTGATTTTGGGGCGTTAACACCTCGAATTCAAGTTTCTTAAGGAAGTAGTTTGCCTGAAGTGAAATCCGGCTCTAACTCCCAAACCGGGAACCTGATTCGAGCCTCGCCTTCTCCCACAAGTCTCTCGTGCCTAGGAGGTCGTGTGTGCCAAGTTTCGTGCTAAACCGACGCCGTTTGGTATTTTGGGGCGTTAACGCCTCGAATTCAAGTTTCTTAAGGAAGTAATTTGCCTAAAGTGAAATCCGGCTCTAACTCCCAAACCGGGAACCCGATTCGAGCCCCGTCTTCTCCCACAAGTCTCTCGTGCCTAGGCGGTCGTGTGTGCCAAGTTTCGTGCTAAACCGACGCCGTTTGGTGATTTTGGGGCGTTAACACCTCGAATTCAAGTTTCTTAAGGAAGTAGTTTGCCTAAAGTGAAATCCGGCTCTAACTCCCAAACCGGGAACCCGATTCGAGCCCCGTCTTCTCCCACAAGTCTCTCGTGCCTAGGAGGTTGTGTGTGCCAAGTTTCGTGCTAAACCGACGCCGTTTGGTGATTTTGGGGCGTTAACACCTCGAATTCAAGTTTCTTAAGGAAGTAGTTTGCCTGAAGTGAAATCCGGCTCTAACTCCCAAACCGGGAACCTGATTCGAGCCTCGCCTTCTCCCACAAGTCTCTCGTGCCTAGGAGGTCGTGTGTGCCAAGTTTCGTGCTAAACCGACGCCGTTTGGTATTTTGGGGCGTTAACGCCTCGAATTCAAGTTTCTTAAGGAAGTATTTTGACTAAAGTGAAATCCGGCTCTAACTCCCAAATCGGGAACCCGATTCGAGCCCCGTCTTCTCCCACAAGTCTCCCGTGCCTAGGAGGTCGTGTGTGCCAAGTTTCGTGCTAAACCGATGCCGTTTGGTGATTTTGGGGCGTTAACGCCTCGAATTCAAGTTTCTTAAGGAAGTAGTTTGCCTAAAGTGAAATCCGGCTCTAACTCCCAAACCGGGAACCCGATTCGAGCCCTGTCTTGTCCCACAACTCTCTCGTGCCTAGGAGGTCGTGTGTGCCAAGTTTCGTACTAAACCGACGCCGTTTGGTGATGTTGGGGCGTTAACGCCTCGAATTCAGGTTTCTTAAGGAAGTAATTTGCCTAAAGTGAAATCCGGCTCTAACTTCCAAACCGGGAACCCGATTCGAGCCCCGTCTTCTCCCACAAGTCTCTCGTGCCTAGGCGGTCGTGTGTGCCAAGTTTCGTGCTAAACCGACGCCGTTTGGTGATTTTGGGGCGTTAACACCTCGAATTCAAGTTTCTTAAGGAAGTAGTTTGCCTAAAGTGAAATCCGGCTCTAACTCCAAAACCGGGAACCCGATTCGAGCCCTGTCTTGTCCCACAACTCTCTCGTGCCTAGGAGGTCGTGTTTGCCAAGTTTCGTACTAAACCGACGCCGTTTGGTGATGTTGGGGCGTTAACGCCTCGAATTCAAGTTTCTTAAGGAAGTAATTTGCCTCAAGTGAAATCCGGCTCTAACTCCCAAACCGGGAACCCGATTCGAGCCCCGTCTTCTCCCACAAGTCTCTCGTGCCTAGGCGGTCGTGTGTGCCAAGTTTCGTGCTAAATCGACGCCGTTTGGTGATTTTGGGGCGTTAACTCCTCGAATTCAAGTTTCTTAAGGAGGTAATTTGCCTACAGTGAAATCTGGCTCTAACTCCTAAACCGGGAACCCGATTCGAGCCCCGTCTTCTCCTACAAGTCTCTCGTGCCTAGGCGGTCGTGTCTGCCAAGTTTCGTGCTAAACCGACGCCGTTTGGTATTTTGGGGCGTTAACGCCTCGAATTCAAGTTTCTTAAGGAAGTAATTTGCCTAAAGTGAAATCCGGCTCTAACTCCCAAACCGGGAACCCGATTCGAGCCCCGTCTTCTCCCACAAGTCTCTCGTGCCTAGGAGGTCGTGTGTGCCAAGTTTCGTGCTAAACCGACGCCGTTTGGTGATTTTGGGGCGTTAACACCTCGAATTCAAGTTTCTTAAGGAAGTAGTATGCCTAAAGTGAAATCCGGCTCTAACTCCCAAACCGGGAACCTGATTCGAGCCTCGCCTTCCCCCACAAGTCTCTCTTGCCTAGGAGTTCGTGTGTGCCAAGTTTCGTGCTAAACCGACGCCGTTTTATATTTTGGGGCGTTAACGCCTCGAATTCAAGTTTCTTAAGGAAGTAATTTGCCTAAAGTGAAATCCGGCTCTAACTCCCAAACCGGGAACCCGATTCGAGCCCCGTCTTCTCCCACAAGTCTCTCGTGCCTAGGAGGTCGTGTGTGCCAAGTTTCGTGCTAAACCGATGCCGTTTGGTGATTTTGGGGCGTTAACACCTCGAATTCAAGTTTCTTAAGGAAGTAGTTTGCCTAAAGTGAAATCCGGCTCTAACTCCCAAACCGGGAACCCGATTCGAGCCCCGTCTTCTCCCACAAGTCTCTCGTGCCTAGGAGGTCGTGTGTGCCAAGTTTCGTGCTAAACCGACGCCGTTTGGTGATTTTGGGGCGTTAACGCCTCGAATTCAAGTTTCTTCAGGAAGTAGTTTGCCTAAAGTAAAATCCGGCTCTAACTCCCAAACCGGGAACCTGATTCGAGCCCCGTCTTCTCCCACAAGTCTCTCGTGCCTAGGAGGTCGTGTGTGCCAAGTTTCGTGCTAAACCGACGCCGTTTGGTGATTTTGGGGCGTTAACGCCTCGAATTCAAGTTTCTTAAGGAAGTAATTTGCCTAAAGTGAAATCCGACTCTAACTCCCAAACCGGGAACCAGATTCGAGCCCCGTCTTCTCCCACAAGTCTCTCGTGCCTAGGAGGTCGTGTGTGCCAAGTTTCGTGCTAAACCGACGCCGTTTGGTGATTTTGGGGCGTTAACGCCTCGAATTCAAGTTTCTTAAGGAAGTAGTTTGCCTAAAGTGAAATCCGGCTCTAACTCCCAAACCGGGAACCCGATTCCAGCCCCGTCTTGTCCCACAAGTCTCTCGTGCCTAGGAGGTCGTGTGTGCCAAGTTTCGTGCTAAACCGACGCCGTTTGGTGATTTTGGGGCGTTAACGCCTCGAATTCAAGTTTCTTAAGGAAGTAGTTTGCCTAAAGTGAAATCCGGCTCTAACTCCCAAACCGGGAACCCGATTCGAGCCCCGTCTTCTCCCACAAGTCTCTTGTGCCTAGGCAGTCGTGTGTGCCAAGTTTCGTGCTAAATCGACGCCGTTTGGTGATTTTGGGGCGTTAACTCCTCGAATTCAAGTTTCTTAAGGAAGTAATTTACCTAAAGTGAAATCCGGCTCTAACTCCTAAACCGGGAACCCGATTCGAGCCCCGTCTTCTCCCACAAGTCTCTCGTGCCTAGGCGGTCGTGTGTGCCAAGTTTCGTGCTAAACCGACGCCGTTTGGTGATTTTGGGGCGTTAACTCCTCGAATTCAAGTTTCTTTAGGAAGTAATTTGCCTAAAGTGAAATCCGCCTCTAACTCCCAAACCGGGAACCCGATTCGAGCCCCGTCTTCTCCCACAAGTCTCTCGTGCCTAGGAGGTCGTGTCTGCCAAGTTTCGTGCTAAACCGACGCGGTTTGGTGATTTTGGGGCGTTAACGCCTCGAATTCAAGTTTCTTAAGGAAGTAGTTTGCCTAAAGTGAAATCCGGCTCTAACTCCTAAACCGGGAACCCGATTCGAGCCCTGTCTTGTCCCACAACTCTCTCGTGCCTAGGAGGTCGTGTGTGCCAAGTTTCGTACTAAACCGACGCCGTTCGGTGATGTTGGGGCGTTAACGCCTCGAATTCAAGTTTCTTAAGGAAGTAATTTGCCTAAAGTGAAATCCGGCTCTAACTCCCAAACCGGGAACCCGATTCGAGCCCCGTCTTCTGCCACAAGTCTCTCGTGCCAAGGCGGTCGTGTGTGCCAAATTTCGTGCTAAATCGACGCCGTTTGGTGATTTTGGGGCGTTAACTCCTCGAATTCAAGTTTCTTAAGGAAGTAATTTGCCTAAAGTGAAATCCGGCTCTAACTCCCAAACCGGGAACCCGATTCGAGCCCCGTCTTCTCCCACAAGTCTCTCGTGCCTAGGCGGTCGTGTGTGCCAAGTTTCGTGCTAAACCGACGCCGTTTGGTGATTTTGGGGCGTTAACACCTCGAATTCAAGTTTCTTAAGGAAGTAGTTTGCCTAAAGTGAAATCCGGCTCTAACTCCAAAACCGGGAACCCGATTCGAGCCCTGTCTTGTCCCACAACTCTCTCGTGCCTAGGAGGTCGTGTGTGCCAAGTTTCGTACTAAACCGACGCCGTTTGGTGATGTTGGGGCGTTAACGCCTCGAATTCAAGTTTCTTAAGGAAGTAATTTGCCTCAAGTGAAATCCGGCTCTAACTCCCAAACCGGGAACCCGATTCGAGCCCCGTCTTCTCCCACAAGTCTCTCGTGCCTAGGCGGTCGTGTGTGCCAAGTTTCGTGCTAAATCGACGCCGTTTGGTGATTTTGGGGCGTTAACTCCTCGAATTCAAGTTTCTTAAGGAGGTAATTTGCCTACAGTGAAATCTGGCTCTAACTCCTAAACCGGGAACCCGATTCGAGCACCGTCTTCTCCTACAAGTCTCTCGTGCCTAGGCGGTCGTGTCTGCCAAGTTTCGTGCTAAACCGACGCCGTTTGGTGATTTTGGGGCGTTAACGCCTCGAATTCAAGTTTCTTAAGGAAGTAATTTGCCTAAAGTGAAATCCGGCTCTAACTCCCAAACCGGGAACCCGATTCGAGCCCCGTCTTCTCCCACAAGTCTCTCGTGCCTAGGAGGTCGTGTGTGCCAAGTTTCGTGCTAAACCGACGCCGTTTGGTGATTTTGGGGCGTTAACACCTCGAATTCAAGTTTCTTAAGGAAGTAGTATGCCTAAAGTGAAATCCGGCTCTAACTCCCAAACCGGGAACCTGATTCGAGCCTCGCCTTCTCCCACAAGTCTCTCTTGCCTAGGAGGTCGTGTGTGCCAAGTTTCGTGCTAAACCGACGCCGTTTTATATTTTGGGGCGTTAACGCCTCGAATTCAAGTTTCTTAAGGAAGTAATTTGCCTAAAGTGAAATCCGGCTCTAACTCCCAAACCGGGAACCCGATTCGAGCCCCGTCTTCTCCCACAAGTCTCTCGTGCCTAGGAGGTCGTGTGTGCCAAGTTTCGTGCTAAACCGATGCCGTTTGGTGATTTTGGGGCGTTAACACCTCGAATTCAAGTTTCTTAAGGAAGTAGTTTGCCTAAAGTGAAATCCGGCTCTAACTCCCAAACCGGGAACCCGATTCGAGCCCCGTCTTCTCCCACAAGTCTCTCGTGCCTAGGAGGTCGTGTGTGCCAAGTTTCGTGCTAAACCGACGCCGTTTGGTGATTTTGGGGCGTTAACGCCTCGAATTCAAGTTTCTTCAGGAAGTAGTTTGCCTAAAGTAAAATCCGGCTCTAACTCCCAAACCGGGAACCTGATTCGAGCCCCGTCTTCTCCCACAAGTCTCTCGTGCCTAGGAGGTCGTGTGTGCCAAGTTTCGTGCTAAACCGACGCCGTTTGGTGATTTTGGGGCGTTAACGCCTCGAATTCAAGTTTCTTAAGGAAGTAATTTGCCTAAAGTGAAATCCGACTCTAACTCCCAAACCGGGAACCAGATTCGAGCCCCGTCTTCTCCCACAAGTCTCTCGTGCCTAGGAGGTCGTGTGTGCCAAGTTTCGTGCTAAACCGACGCCGTTTGGTGATTTTGGGGCGTTAACGCCTCGAATTCAAGTTTCTTAAGGAAGTAGTTTGCCTAAAGTGAAATCCGGCTCTAACTCCCAAACCGGGAACCCGATTCCAGCCCCGTCTTGTCCCACAAGTCTCTCGTGCCTAGGAGGTCGTGTGTGCCAAGTTTCGTGCTAAACCGACGCCGTTTGGTGATTTTGGGGCGTTAACGCCTCGAATTCAAGTTTCTTAAGGAAGTAGTTTGCCTAAAGTGAAATCCGGCTCTAACTCCCAAACCGGGAACCCGATTCGAGCCCCGTCTTCTCCCACAAGTCTCTTGTGCCTAGGCAGTCGTGTGTGCCAAGTTTCGTGCTAAATCGACGCCGTTTGGTGATTTTGGGGCGTTAACTCCTCGAATTCAAGTTTCTTAAGGAAGTAATTTACCTAAAGTGAAATCCGGCTCTAACTCCTAAACCGGGAACCCGATTCGAGCCCCGTCTTCTCCCACAAGTCTCTCGTGCCTAGGCGGTCGTGTGTGCCAAGTTTCGTGCTAAACCGACGCCGTTTGGTGATTTTGGGGCGTTAACTCCTCGAATTCAAGTTTCTTTAGGAAGTAATTTGCCTAAAGTGAAATCCGCCTCTAACTCCCAAACCGGGAACCCGATTCGAGCCCCGTCTTCTCCCACAAGTCTCTCGTGCCTAGGAGGTCGTGTCTGCCAAGTTTCGTGCTAAACCGACGCGGTTTGGTGATTTTGGGGCGTTAACGCCTCGAATTCAAGTTTCTTAAGGAAGTAGTTTGCCTAAAGTGAAATCCGGCTCTAACTCCTAAACCGGGAACCCGATTCGAGCCCTGTCTTGTCCCACAACTCTCTCGTGCCTAGGAGGTCGTGTGTGCCAAGTTTCGTACTAAACCGACGCCGTTCGGTGATGTTGGGGCGTTAACGCCTCGAATTCAAGTTTCTTAAGGAAGTAATTTGCCTAAAGTGAAATCCGGCTCTAACTCCCAAACCGGGAACCCGATTCGAGCCCCGTCTTCTGCCACAAGTCTCTCGTGCCAAGGCGGTCGTGTGTGCCAAATTTCGTGCTAAATCGACGCCGTTTGGTGATTTTGGGGCGTTAACTCCTCGAATTCAAGTTTCTTAAGGAAGTAATTTGCCTAAAGTGAAATCCGGCTCTAACTCCCAAACCGGGAACCCGATTCGAGCCCCGTCTTTTCCCACAAGTCTCTCGTGCCTAGGCGGTCGTGTGTGCCAAGTTTCGTGCTAAACCGACGCCGTTTGGTGATTTTGGGGCGTTAACACCTCGAATTCAAGTTTCTTAAGGAAGTAGTTTGCCTAAAGTGAAATCCGGCTCTAACTCCCAAACCGGGAACCCGATTCGAGCCCCGTCTTCTCCCACAAGTCTCTCGTGCCTAGGAGGTCGTGTGTGCCAAGTTTCGTGCTAAACCGACGCCGTTTGGTGATTTTGGGGCGTTAACACCTCGAATTCAAGTTTCTTAAGGAAGTAGTTTGCCTGAAGTGAAATCCGGCTCTAACTCCCAAACCGGGAACTTGATTCGAGCCTCGCCTTCTCCCACAAGTCTCTCGTGCCTAGGAGGTCGTGTGTGCCAAGTTTCGTGCTAAACCGACGCCGTTTGGTATTTTGGGGCGTTAACGCCTCGAATTCAAGTTTCTTAAGGAAGTAATTTGCCTAAAGTGAAATCCGGCTCTAACTCCCAAACCGGGAACCCGATTCGAGCCCCGTCTTCTCCCACAAGTCTCCCGTGCCTAGGAGGTCGTGTGTGCCAAGTTTCGTGCTAAACCGATGCCGTTTGGTGATTTTGGGGCGTTAACGCCTCGAATTCAAGTTTCTTAAGGAAGTAGTCTGCCTAAAGTGAAATCCGACTCTAACTCCCAAACCGGGAACCCGATTCGAGCCCCGTCTTCTCCCACAAGTCTCTCGTGCCTAGGCGGTCGTGTGTGCCAAGTTTCGTGCTAAATCGACGCCGTTTGGTGATTTTGGGGCGTTAACTCCTCGAATTCAAGTTTCTTAAGGAAGTAATTTGCCTAAAGTGAAATCCGGCTCTAACTCCCAAACCGGGAACCCGATTCGAGCCCCGTCTTCTCCCACAAGTCTCTCGTGCCTAGGCGGTCGTGTGTGCCAAGTTTCGTGCTAAACCGACGCCGTTTGGTGATTTTGGGGCGTTAACACCTCGAATTCAAGTTTCTTAAGGAAGTAGTTTGCCTAAAGTGAAATCCGGCTCTAACTCCCAAACCGGGAACCCGATTCGAGCCCTGTCTTGTCCCACAACTCTCTCGTGCCTAGGAGGTCGTGTGTGCCAAGTTTCGTACTAAACCGACGCCGTTTGGTGATGTTGGGGCGTTAACGCCTCGAATTCAAGTTTCTTAAGGAAGTAATTTGCCTCAAGTGAAATCCGGCTCTAACTCCCAAACCGGGAACCCGATTCGAGCCCCGTCTTCTCCCACAAGTCTCTCGTGCCTAGGCGGTCGTGTGTGCCAAGTTTCGTTCTAAATCGACGCCGTTTGGTGATTTTGGGGCGTTAACTCCTCGAATTCAAGTTTCTTAAGGAGGTAATTTGCCTACAGTGAAATCCGGCTCTAACTCCTAAACCGGGAACCCGATTCGAGCCCCGTCTTCTCCCACAAGTCTCTCGTGCCTAGGCGGTCGTGTCTGCCAAGTTTCGTGCTAAACCGACGCCGTTTGGTGATTTTGGGGCGTTAACGCCTCGAATTCAAGTTTCTTAAGGAAGTAATTTGCCTAAAGTGAAATCCGGCTCTAACTCCCAAACCGGGAACCCGATTCGAGCCCCGTCTTCTCCCACAAGTCTCTCGTGCCTAGGAGGTCGTGTGTGCCAAGTTTCGTGCAAAACCGACGCCGTTTGGTGATTTTGGGGCGTTAACACCTCGAATTCAAGTTTCTTAAGGAAGTAGTTTGCCTAAAGTGAAATCCGGCTCTAACTCCCAAACCGGGAACCTGATTCGAGCCTCGCCTTCTCCCACAAGTCTCTCTTGCCTAGGAGGTCGTGTGTGCCAAGTTTCATGCTAAACGGACGCCGTTTGGTATTTTGGGGCGTTAACGCCTCGAATTCAAGTTTCTTAAGGAAGTAATTTGCCTAAAGTGAAATCCGGCTCTAACTCCCAAACCGGGAACCCGATTCGAGCCCCGTCTTGTCCCACAAGTGTCTCGTGCCTAGGAGGTCGTGTGTGCCAAGATTCATGCTAAACCGATGCCGTTTGGTGATTTTGGGGCGTTAACACCTCGAATTCAAGTTTCTTAAGTAAGTAGTTTGCCTAAAGTGAAATCCGGCTCTAACTCCCAAACCGGGAACCCGATTCGAGCCCCGTCTTCTCCCACAAGTCTCTCGTGCCTAGGCGGTCGTGTGTGCCATGTTTCGTGCTAAATCGACGCCGTTTGGTGATTTTGGGGCGTTAACTCCTCGAATTCAAGTTTCTTAAGGAAGTAATTTGCCTAAAGTGAAATCCGGCTCTAACTCCCAAACCGGGAACCCGATTCGAGCCCCGTCTTCTCCCACAAGTCTCTCGTGCCTAGGCGGTCGTGTGTGCCAAGTTTCGTGCTAAACCGACGCCGTTTGGTGATTTTGGGGCGTTAACACCTCGAATTCAAGTTTCTTAAGGAAGTAGTTTGCCTAAAGTGAAATCCGGCTCTAACTCCCAAACCGGGAACCCGATTCGAGCCCCGTCTTCTCCCACAAGTCTCTCGTGCCTAGGAGGTTGTGTGTGCCAAGTTTCGTGCTAAACCGACGCCGTTTGGTGATTTTGGGGCGTTAACACCTCGAATTCAAGTTTCTTAAGGAAGTAGTTTGCCTGAAGTGAAATCCGGCTCTAACTCCCAAACCGGGAACCTGATTCGAGCCTCGCCTTCTCCCACAAGTCTCTCGTGCCTAGGAGGTCGTGTGTGCCAAGTTTCGTGCTAAACCGACGCCGTTTGGTATTTTGGGGCGTTAACGCCTCGAATTCAAGTTTCTTAAGGAAGTATTTTGACTAAAGTGAAATCCGGCTCTAACTCCCAAATCGGGAACCCGATTCGAGCCCCGTCTTCTCCCACAAGTCTCCCGTGCCTAGGAGGTCGTGTGTGCCAAGTTTCGTGCTAAACCGATGCCGTTTGGTGATTTTGGGGCGTTAACGCCTCGAATTCAAGTTTCTTAAGGAAGTAGTCTGCCTAAAGTGAAATCCGACTCTAACTCCCAAACCGGGAACCCGATTCGAGCCCCGTCTTCTCCCACAAGTCTCTCGTGCCTAGGCGGTCGTGTGTGCCAAGTTTCGTGCTAAATCGACGCCGTTTGGTGATTTTGGGGCGTTAACTCCTCGAATTCAAGTTTCTTAAGGAAGTAATTTGCCTAAAGTGAAATCCGGCTCTAACTCCCAAACCGGGAACCCGATTCGAGCCCCGTCTTCTCCCACAAGTCTCTCGTGCCTAGGCGGTCGTGTGTGCCAAGTTTCGTGCTAAACCGACGCCGTTTGGTGATTTTGGGGCGTTAACACCTCGAATTCAAGTTTCTTAAGGAAGTAGTTTGCCTAAAGTGAAATCCGGCTCTAACTCCCAAACCGGGAACCCGATTCGAGCCCTGTCTTGTCCCACAACTCTCTCGTGCCTAGGAGGTCGTGTGTGCCAAGTTTCGTACTAAACCGACGCCGTTTGGTGATGTTGGGGCGTTAACGCCTCGAATTCAGGTTTCTTAAGGAAGTAGTTTGCCTAAAGTGAAATCCGGCTCTAACTCCCAAACCGGGAACCCGATTCGAGCCCCGTCTTCTCCCACAAGTCTCTCGTGCCTAGGCGGTCGTGTGTGCCATGTTTCGTGCTAAATCGACGCCGTTTGGTGATTTTGGGGCGTTAACTCCTCGAATTCAAGTTTCTTAAGGAAGTAATTTGCCTAAAGTGAAATCCGGCTCTAACTCCCAAACCGGGAACCCGATTCGAGCCCCGTCTTCTCCCACAAGTCTCTCGTGCCTAGGCGGTCGTGTGTGCCAAGTTTCGTGCTAAACCGACGCCGTTTGGTGATTTTGGGGCGTTAACACCTCGAATTCAAGTTTCTTAAGGAAGTAGTTTGCCTAAAGTGAAATCCGGCTCTAACTCCCAAACCGGGAACCCGATTCGAGCCCCGTCTTCTCCCACAAGTCTCTCGTGCCTAGGAGGTTGTGTGTGCCAAGTTTCGTGCTAAACCGACGCCGTTTGGTGATTTTGGGGCGTTAACACCTCGAATTCAAGTTTCTTAAGGAAGTAGTTTGCCTGAAGTGAAATCCGGCTCTAACTCCCAAACCGGGAACCTGATTCGAGCCTCGCCTTCTCCCACAAGTCTCTCGTGCCTAGGAGGTCGTGTGTGCCAAGTTTCGTGCTAAACCGACGCCGTTTGGTATTTTGGGGCGTTAACGCCTCGAATTCAAGTTTCTTAAGGAAGTATTTTGACTAAAGTGAAATCCGGCTCTAACTCCCAAATCGGGAACCCGATTCGAGCCCCGTCTTCTCCCACAAGTCTCCCGTGCCTAGGAGGTCGTGTGTGCCAAGTTTCGTGCTAAACCGATGCCGTTTGGTGATTTTGGGGCGTTAACGCCTCGAATTCAAGTTTCTTAAGGAAGTAGTTTGCCTAAAGTGAAATCCGGCTCTAACTCCCAAACCGGGAACCCGATTCGAGCCCTGTCTTGTCCCACAACTCTCTCGTGCCTAGGAGGTCGTGTGTGCCAAGTTTCGTACTAAACCGACGCCGTTTGGTGATGTTGGGGCGTTAACGCCTCGAATTCAGGTTTCTTAAGGAAGTAATTTGCCTAAAGTGAAATCCGGCTCTAACTCCCAAACCGGGAACCCGATTCGAGCCCCGTCTTCTCCCACAAGTCTCTCGTGCCTAGGCGGTCGTGTGTGCCAAGTTTCGTGCTAAACCGACGCCGTTTGGTGATTTTGGGGCGTTAACTCCTCGAATTCAAGTTTCTTAAGGAAGTAATTTGCCTAAAGTGAAATCCGCCTCTAACTCCCAAACCGGGAACCCGATTCGAGCCCCGTCTTCTCCCACAAGTCTCTCGTGCCTAGGAGGTCGTGTCTGCCAAGTTTCGTGCTAAACCGACGCGGTTTGGTGATTTTGGGGCGTTAACGCCTCGAATTCAAGTTTCTTAAGGAAGTAGTTTGCCTAAAGTGAAATCCGGCTCTAACTCCCAAACCGGGAACCCGATTCGAGCCCTGTCTTGTCCCACAACTCTCTCGTGCCTAGGAGGTCGTGTGTGCCAAGTTTCGTACTAAACCGACGCCGTTTGGTGATGTTGGGGCGTTAACGCCTCGAATTCAAGTTTCTTAAGGAAGTAATTTGCCTAAAGTGAAATCCGGCTCTAACTCCCAAACCGGGAACCCGATTCGAGCCCCGTCTTCTCCCACAAGTCTCTCGTGCCTAGGCGGTCGTGTGTGGCAAATTTCGTGCCAAATCGACGCCGTTTGGTGATTTTGGGGCGTTAACTCCTCGAATTCAAGTTTCTTAAGGAAGTAATTTGCCTAAAGTGAAATCCGGCTCTAACTCCCAAACCGGGAACCCGATTCGAGCCCCGTCTTCTCCCACAAGTCTCTCGTGCCTAGGCGGTCGTGTGTGCCAAGTTTCGTGCTAAACCGACGCCGTTTGGTGATTTTGGGGCGTTAACACCTCGAATTCAAGTTTCTTAAGGAAGTAGTTTGCCTAAAGTGAAATCCGGCTCTAACTCCCAAACCGGGAACCCGATTCGAGCCCCGTCTTCTCCCACAAGTCTCTCGTGCCTAGGAGGTCGTGTGTGCCAAGTTTCGTGCTAAACCGACGCCGTTTGGTGATTTTGGGGCGTTAACACCTCGAATTCAAGTTTCTTAAGGAAGTAGTTTGCCTGAAGTGAAATCCGGCTCTAACTCCCAAACCGGGAACCTGATTCGAGCCTCGCCTTCTCCCACAAGTCTCTCGTGCCTAGGAGGTCGTGTGTGCCAAGTTTCGTACTAAACCGACGCCGTTTGGTATTTTGGGGCGTTAACGCCTCGAATTCAAGTTTCTTAAGGAAGTAATTTGCCTAAAGTGAAATCCGGCTCTAACTCCCAAACCGGGAACCCGATTCGAGCCCCGTCTTCTCCCACAAGTCTCTCGTGCCTAGGCGGTCGTGTGTGCCAAGTTTCGTGCTAAACCGACGCCGTTTGGTGATTTTGGGGCGTTAACACCTCGAATTCAAGTTTCTTAAGGAAGTAGTTTGCCTAAAGTGAAATCCGGCTCTAACTCCCAAACCGGGAACCCGATTCGAGCCCCGTCTTCTCCCACAAGTCTCTCGTGCCTAGGAGGTTGTGTGTGCCAAGTTTCGTGCTAAACCGACGCCGTTTGGTGATTTTGGGGCGTTAACACCTCGAATTCAAGTTTCTTAAGGAAGTAGTTTGCCTGAAGTGAAATCCGGCTCTAACTCCCAAACCGGGAACCTGATTCGAGCCTCGCCTTCTCCCACAAGTCTCTCGTGCCTAGGAGGTCGTGTGTGCCAAGTTTCGTGCTAAACCGACGCCGTTTGGTATTTTGGGGCGTTAACGCCTCGAATTCAAGTTTCTTAAGGAAGTATTTTGACTAAAGTGAAATCCGGCTCTAACTCCCAAATCGGGAACCCGATTCGAGCCCCGTCTTCTCCCACAAGTCTCCCGTGCCTAGGAGGTCGTGTGTGCCAAGTTTCGTGCTAAACCGATGCCGTTTGGTGATTTTGGGGCGTTAACGCCTCGAATTCAAGTTTCTTAAGGAAGTAGTTTGCCTAAAGTGAAATCCGGCTCTAACTCCCAAACCGGGAACCCGATTCGAGCCCTGTCTTGTCCCACAACTCTCTCGTGCCTAGGAGGTCGTGTGTGCCAAGTTTCGTACTAAACCGACGCCGTTTGGTGATGTTGGGGCGTTAACGCCTCGAATTCAGGTTTCTTAAGGAAGTAATTTGCCTAAAGTGAAATCCGGCTCTAACTCCCAAACCGGGAACCCGATTCGAGCCCCGTCTTCTCCCACAAGTCTCTCGTGCCTAGGCGGTCGTGTGTGCCAAGTTTCGTGCTAAACCGACGCCGTTTGGTGATTTTGGGGCGTTAACACCTCGAATTCAAGTTTCTTAAGGAAGTAGTTTGCCTAAAGTGAAATCCGGCTCTAACTCCAAAACCGGGAACCCGATTCGAGCCCTGTCTTGTCCCACAACTCTCTCGTGCCTAGGAGGTCGTGTTTGCCAAGTTTCGTACTAAACCGACGCCGTTTGGTGATGTTGGGGCGTTAACGCCTCGAATTCAAGTTTCTTAAGGAAGTAATTTGCCTCAAGTGAAATCCGGCTCTAACTCCCAAACCGGGAACCCGATTCGAGCCCCGTCTTCTCCCACAAGTCTCTCGTGCCTAGGCGGTCGTGTGTGCCAAGTTTCGTGCTAAATCGACGCCGTTTGGTGATTTTGGGGCGTTAACTCCTCGAATTCAAGTTTCTTAAGGAGGTAATTTGCCTACAGTGAAATCTGGCTCTAACTCCTAAACCGGGAACCCGATTCGAGCCCCGTCTTCTCCTACAAGTCTCTCGTGCCTAGGCGGTCGTGTCTGCCAAGTTTCGTGCTAAACCGACGCCGTTTGGTATTTTGGGGCGTTAACGCCTCGAATTCAAGTTTCTTAAGGAAGTAATTTGCCTAAAGTGAAATCCGGCTCTAACTCCCAAACCGGGAACCCGATTCGAGCCCCGTCTTCTCCCACAAGTCTCTCGTGCCTAGGAGGTCGTGTGTGCCAAGTTTCGTGCTAAACCGACGCCGTTTGGTGATTTTGGGGCGTTAACACCTCGAATTCAAGTTTCTTAAGGAAGTAGTATGCCTAAAGTGAAATCCGGCTCTAACTCCCAAACCGGGAACCTGATTCGAGCCTCGCCTTCCCCCACAAGTCTCTCTTGCCTAGGAGGTCGTGTGTGCCAAGTTTCGTGCTAAACCGACGCCGTTTTATATTTTGGGGCGTTAACGCCTCGAATTCAAGTTTCTTAAGGAAGTAATTTGCCTAAAGTGAAATCCGGCTCTAACTCCCAAACCGGGAACCCGATTCGAGCCCCGTCTTCTCCCACAAGTCTCTCGTGCCTAGGAGGTCGTGTGTGCCAAGTTTCGTGCTAAACCGATGCCGTTTGGTGATTTTGGGGCGTTAACACCTCGAATTCAAGTTTCTTAAGGAAGTAGTTTGCCTAAAGTGAAATCCGGCTCTAACTCCCAAACCGGGAACCCGATTCGAGCCCCGTCTTCTCCCACAAGTCTCTCGTGCCTAGGAGGTCGTGTGTGCCAAGTTTCGTGCTAAACCGACGCCGTTTGGTGATTTTGGGGCGTTAACGCCTCGAATTCAAGTTTCTTCAGGAAGTAGTTTGCCTAAAGTAAAATCCGGCTCTAACTCCCAAACCGGGAACCTGATTCGAGCCCCGTCTTCTCCCACAAGTCTCTCGTGCCTAGGAGGTCGTGTGTGCCAAGTTTCGTGCTAAACCGACGCCGTTTGGTGATTTTGGGGCGTTAACGCCTCGAATTCAAGTTTCTTAAGGAAGTAATTTGCCTAAAGTGAAATCCGACTCTAACTCCCAAACCGGGAACCAGATTCGAGCCCCGTCTTCTCCCACAAGTCTCTCGTGCCTAGGAGGTCGTGTGTGCCAAGTTTCGTGCTAAACCGACGCCGTTTGGTGATTTTGGGGCGTTAACGCCTCGAATTCAAGTTTCTTAAGGAAGTAGTTTGCCTAAAGTGAAATCCGGCTCTAACTCCCAAACCGGGAACCCGATTCCAGCCCCGTCTTGTCCCACAAGTCTCTCGTGCCTAGGAGGTCGTGTGTGCCAAGTTTCGTGCTAAACC